>JAYKKI010000010.1:19257500-19837500 GCA_039881145.1 Druceiella hillmani | reverse complement strand
GTGGATATTCCTAGATTGAATATCTAGTAACCCAAGATAACATTAAGAATTTTTCGGATTATAAAAATTTATAAAATTAACAGAAATTCCCCAAAATTTTTTTATAATTCAGTGCATCTATTATCTAATATTTATTAGAATGCATCTTATTTTCCCTTTTCTTATTTTTATACAATTAGAGACAAGATGCCATCATAGGTATTGAAATGTTTATAACCAATATTCACATAGATCTATTTCAGGAATAAACATTACAAATATAATGTTAAAAAAATATTTTATTCCAAAGTTAAAATTGCATAATATATTATATACTTCAAAATTTTCTGAAATTTTCTTAATACAATTTTAATAATAAAATGAATGTAAACATTTAAGAACAAACTGTTCTTTCATATGTCGACAACAATAACGTCGGCGAAATAAAATAACAAAAAAAATTAAATTGGCTCCATGGAAATTGTGTCGCAACTTTTAATGTAAAATTATGCTAATATAACGTCTGTTTATGGAAATCATATTTGACAAAAATCAAACATGAAGTTCTTTAAAAAAAAACAATATGTATAATATGTTTAAAAACTATAGTTTAACGAAGTGCAAACAATATGGTAAAGGTGGCGTTAGTTTCTTATGACTTTGTTAATTCAGGGAGAGAATATTTCATACAGATTCGTATGAAACGTAATTATATTTTGTAATTATACTGTAATCTCTAAGTCTGTTAGGTGGAAGCGCTGTGATTGTAGATACGGGACACTATTAGGGGACTTTCGAAGGTTCCCTCTTTTGCATGAGGTGGGTCGTTACGGGTCCCAGGAGGGACCCTGAGACAACCCGGTTATGGCGGGTATAGTGTATTTAAGGCGAAAATTTAGTTTCTCATAAATTACATACGAATTCTTTATCTCTTTAATAGACCCAATGGTCTGGTGAATTATCTTTAGATTATTTCTGGTGGTTTGCGTTTTAACTCAAAAAAAGGAAGCTGAATATTATAGGCTCACTAAGGTTTTCGTCCATTTATCAGCCTGTCACAGCCGTTTTACTCAAAAAGCATTCCAATTTAAAGTTTTATTTTATGTATCATTTAAATATAATTTTTTAAAACTTTTTTAATTTTAAGTGGAGATAAGACACACATACACAAGCACAACCACGCGCGTCCATATTTTTGTTGATACCTAAATATATGTGTATATATATATATATATATATATATATATATATATGTACACACACACATACACATATATACATATATATATATATATATATATATATATATATATATATATATATATATATATATAGTGTGTGTGTGTGTGTGTGTGTGTGTGTGTGTATACATATACAAACGAGCAGTTTTTTTCGAGTATAAGAGGACTCAACAAACATTGCAAAAAGCTGTGATATTATAGTATTTAAAACAGCGAGAGTATTTTAGAAAGAGGGATGGATATGAGATTATAAGGGTGTCGTGTTTCACTACGCTAAAAAGCTAGAAAATTGCTCAAACTTTTATTTCAAAATTAATAGTGCCCGCGACTTTCAACGCTTGAACCTATGGAAAATATTATTCAGTGAATTGTAAGGTTTATACCTGTAACGATATCCATATATTAAATAAACAGACTCGCACTCAATAAGACAAATATACCTGAAAAAATATTATTGCCTTTTAAAAATTTCGTTATATTTTCCGAAATATTTTTTTATAAGAGACTTTCTTGTACAGTTTGACTATAAAAAATAGATCATAAGGCTGGTATGTAGTGTTTAGTAAATTTCTAACCTTCAAATTTTCACCATTTTTCTGATCAATTTTGTTCTACAATGTAACAAATGTTTAATATTTAAATATACCATAAATATGATACATATATATATATATATATATATATATATATATATATATATATATATATATAATACTCGTAACAATTGATACATACAAATCGATACTCGCCTAAATTAAAACAGGAATATGAAACATCTATAAGTTCACACCGCAAACTCATAAATCGCGGGATGATAGCGCTATACGTGGATGTCTGTTTGTTCAAAAGTGGTTGTAGGGATCAATTATGAATCGTGCGTCGAACTTGGTCAGATGTACCCATGAATTGATATCGGTATTAAATTATTTACGGTGTCTCAGGTTTGCCTGTTTATTTGTTTTCTTCCCAGATATTAGAATCATTTTTCTTGTACACGTTCTTACAGATATTGCTATCCGTATAAGTTATATTTATAAAAGTTAACACATTACCTACATCTAAAGAGGTCACGGTTCATATGTCATAAATCATAGAATCATTACCTTAAATCCTTACTTGTACCTGCCTTATTATTCAGTACTATAATCAAATTTCCCGAAAACATATAAACATCACCACTAATAAATGTTTTTCAGTTGCATTTCGACCTCTGAAATGTGCGCATCTGCGTTGTTTACTTTAACCATCTACCGCACGCGTACAAGTACTTCATCTTTGCAATAACATTTTCTGGTATTTGTTTCTTTATTTGTGTGTTCGTGACATGGACTTTAAGACGAAGGTATGTGTTGCAATATTTAATGTATTTTAATTTTATGTTTTGTAGTATTTGTAATATTTTAGTGCTACGTAAGTTAATTATAATTTGAGACAAGAATGTACAATTTTGTTTTTCTGGTCCTACAATTATTACCACTGGTTCGCACTTATTGAAATATGTTTTTTCATAGTAATATAAGTGAAGTCTAATATAACATATATAAACCAACATAGCCTGACCTAACCTATGGGTGCTATTTCTCTTTATGTTAACTCAAACATAAATTTTTTGTAGTGTCTACGAAATATTTACAATATTAATTAAATTGTATGTTTTTAACGTTATCCACTGGAGTGCTCCTTTAATAGTACACATTGCTTTGAGTTAAATATGGAATTCTGTAAAAGGACAAATTAAAAAAAACATGGACGTATTTTATCAGTACTGTTAGAAAACTTTGATAATGTACTGAATACAGACAAAAATTGTCGATAAATACTAAAAATTTATCAATTGTAATAGACCAAAAATGTTTAAAAATATTATGACGGGTTTAGTGCTTTTGAGTGTATCAAATTTGCAACAACCGATAAGCAATATAAATCTGAATGTGATTTAGTTCAACCTAATATGTCTTCCTCTGGTCGAAGTCGCCCAAAGAAGGATTTTAGTGATTTTAGCAAGATTGAAATGCAGACGGTTAAAGAAATTATCTCAGTTTAACAATTCAGCGGTTACTGCATTACTAAACAGTTGGTATGCGTCAACATCAACAAATATTAGGGCGGATAAAGTTTTCCCACTTTCTGTGGAGTCTAATCTTATGAAACATCAATATTTGTTGATAATAAACATTGTCAATAGTAAGAGTTCTAGTAAAGTTTTACCATTGTGTTAAAGTGTTTTAAAAGCTAAGAAAAAATGCTGTCTTGGCAACATAGTATTTGCTCAGGCAAAAGCCGGGATAGAGTTGCAAATTTGTTAGATCACACAGCTTCGCGGATCTTAGAGTCCAAAAAAAATGATTTAAATAATATTCCAGTAGAATTTTACTTTAATTGAGAATGCAAGTTTTAACGGTAGTAGTGATTTTACTTTAATTGGGAGTTGAGGTTTTAAGAGTAGTACCGGTCATAGCGAGTACAAATAGCATTTTACGCATTCTAGTTTAGATGATGATAGTATTTTATTTGTAGCTTCCTACGTTCTTATGCATTTAAAAATCAATTCAGATAGTGAAACCAACATTTAATGGTAATATACCAGTCCCTCGTCTATAAGATACTGTATATCTATTCGTTTCCAATTCATGCAGGAAGATTCTACTGTATCTAAGATTGAGGAATGTGATTTTAAAGAAAAGATAGCTTTTTTGTGTCCGATAACATTCACATTAGACCAACGCGTTATCAACATCCAGTATTTTTTTGAATCTGACCATGGTCGATGGTAAAATTGGTAGTGCATTAAGTGGAACATTATCTGCTAGGCGTTACATTTGTGAAACAATACCCAAAGAAATTAAAAATATACAAAGATACTATACAAACAAATTAAAAATATACAAAAGAATTCGTTTCCTTGAGTATTTCTTTCACTTTTCTTAGAGAACAAATTTTAAAAAGTGGCAATTTAAAGCAGACAATTATTTAAAAATATTAACTGGCAAGAAATTGTAGGTTCTAAATAAGTTTGTAAATATAAATAAGCTTTGAAGTGGTGGAAGCGGGATATCTAACGAAGGAAATACTGCAAGAAAATGTTTTTGAATTTATATGTTTTAGCTAAAATGACAGAGATTAAATTAACCGTTGTCCTACAATTTTGTAAACAATATTTTCGGGATACAATATCAATGTCTCTACATTGAGTAAATTCATTTAGTAAATTCAGTTTGCAAATCGCCCGAGTTTTAGTACAAGAACGTCCATGGTGCAATCTTCCAGCTTCCGTTCACAAAGTATTAATACATAGCTCAGAGATTTTAAAGCGTGCATTACTTTATATTGAGGAAATATCTGAAAAGTTTGTTGAAGCTAACATTGAAAATTTGAATACATTTAGACGAGACCACACTCAGAAAATGGCGCGAGGACTTGCTAATATCGATTTGATGTATAGTTTAAATTTACAGTCAGACCTTTTTGTTACCAGCCTACGTAATCTTCCCAAAAAAAAAGTCCTTTGAATAGTCAAGTATTAAGTTCGTTAATAGTTTACAAAATCTTGTAATTGGTTTTTAAAAATATTTGAGTGTAATCGTATTATTTTTTATCAATGCTTTGTCTTAATTTCAATGTCTGTTTTTATTTTACTTGAAAAATTTTTCTTTGAGCATAGTAGATTATTTAAGTCCAAATTTTGCAATTAATACCGCTTAATATTAATTAACATAGATATTGATATGTACCATTTTTACATTTATTTAATTTTTTTTGGTCGTGAGTTTTTATCGAATTATTTATAATTATATTGTATGATCTAATAAACTAAGTAAATAACACTTGGTTTTATCATTGACGACACTATAAATGCAAATATAATACTTTATTTCTGAATTATCTATTTTGGACCGCCAGTCTTAAGACTTGTACCACCGTGCAGCGGTAATATATATGATTTTTGGATCTTGGAACTTCTTTGATATCCTATACATAAATTAAAAATCAAGTTTTCTTGAATTCAGTTGACAAATATGCGATTTGGAGCATAATTAGTACTAGAATGAGTCACCGTACGGAAAATTATGTAACATTTAAAAAGTTTCTCTCCTCTTGTGTGCGCTCTGCGTACAATTTATTTATACATTAAATTGTACTTTTTACTTTGTCTGCATAAACAACTGCAATAGAAATAAAGCCAAAGTTTTTACGTAATTAGAATATAATAAAAAATTAATTGATGTATGGAATTTAAAAAAATCCTCCAGCTAACAAGTAAATAAAAATATCCCTCCAGCTAACAAGTAATTAAAAAAAATTAAAAACTGACCACTAGGCGCTTCAGAAGTAAAATATTTTAATAATTTTTTTCTAATTCTTTTAAAAAAGAAAAACGTTAAGGTGATTTTCTTAGAAATATAAGTAAATTTTCTTTGTTAAAAAGCTATTTAATACGCATGAACTATATATCTTTAGCGTTTTATGGATTTTTTTTCATTATTGGTAAATATGGCAAAAAAATGTCAATAAAAAAAGAATCGAAAGACAAATTTTTAAACTTTTCATTATTTGAAGGCACTATACCTATTTCTTTCTTTTTTTATTAGATTAAAATTTCAAATTAAAATATGCAATTTGAATGCCAAATTTTGTGTAACTAATTTAGAGTTCTCAGATTATCAATAAAAATACAAAACTTTTAATTCTAACTTAAACTATTTAATAAAGTCAGTTTCAATTTAAAAGTCTTTCACTTTTTGTCACAATTTATAAGGGGTAACGCCATCTTTATGTGAATAGAAATCAATTTGAGGACGATGCTCCAATGCTCGATTAGCTCCAAAACGTTTGAAACATGCTATTTAATCCATATCTATATTATGTCACTATTGTACAAAGTATAATAATTAGCTGAATATACGTAACACAAAGTGATAGTCGACCTAATGACAGAGTGATTGATGGAGCAAATGAGATCGGGAAGCCATTTAATTAGGAAATATCTAATTGAAACTTGTAATCGCATGGCGTTGCAATACGCGACTGCCCATGTTAATTTTGTGTTTAATGATCACTAACTTTTGCCTTGATTACTAATAAGATCAATAATAATTAATCATTACCCCGTTGTAGTTAATTGAATTATTATAAAATTGTGGAAATTTGTTAACTTGTTCGTCAGCCTTATAATTATATTTTCATTACCAAAGAAATTGCTAAACTACTATTCTAATTAGTTCTAATTATGACTTAAGAATGTAAAAATAATGTCTTTAAATTGCAAAGCAAGTGTTGTGCTTTAGAGTAATGTTTGAAATAACAATATCATATGGACGACAAAATATTCACTCATGTTGGATAAATTATGCGCTAGATTAAGAAAAAATGTTATAAATAGTGGTCAATACTGAGCGTAAGAAGGCTTACTGACAATGCCACACCGCAAATATAAGGTGCACGAGATTCGTCCAATTTGTTATGTAAAATTAATATTAGTTGTATAAAAGTAATTATATAATTTTTGTTGTCTGCAACCCGTGATGTGTCCTACGTTTTAACGATTTGTATTCGGGAGCCGACACAATCCCGCCCATTTCTTTTTAATCTCTTTAGCATATTGAAAAAGATACTGGATTAAACAAATTGCTACATTTTCTTCATATCTATTTTATATAATTCTGTTAAGAAAATTTTAAATTGCCAAGTGTACATTGGTGTGTGTGTGTGGGTGCAAAACATTCGCGAATAAATCTTGAAAAGTCATGAACAAATGTGAAGTTAACTTTCATTTATTTATATGGTATGTGTACTATTTATGTATGTATTTATGTCTTTAGATTTTATTTGAAATAAAAAAAAAATATTTAATTAATAAGTTATTTCATATCTATAATATAGCAAAGAGAAAATTGAAAAAGATGAGTATAGTATGAAAATAAATTTACATTTCACTTCTACATTTTGAAACCAAATAAATTAAGTACCACCGTACAATTTTTAGTAGGAATAGAAAATACATATCAATATCATGACTTCAACACGCCGATATGTTACAAGATCATAACTCCTTTCAGATTTAGACCGCTTGTGATAGTAGGTAAATACTTACGCCACTATTGAACACAGTATCTTATTGAAAGTAAGAATACTTCAATAGAATTTATATGATTTTGTTGTATTCAATCAATATTTTGAAATAAATGGAAACATTTCTCACATTCTTTTATTTAAATTTTATTATAACGAAATGACTATTAAGTTTGAGCATTATCGCTGTTGAGCGCTCGCTCAGTATTTCTTTCAAAATTATTTGAAATTTCATACAGTATAATCGTTATAATCTCCATAAATATTATTAAACCCGTCAACCTAATTGAATAATAACAATAATATTTTCAAAATATCGAACAATTAAAATCACTTTGGTAAATTTACTCAGCTCGGTGTAAGCCGCTATCAAGGTTTTTGTAACAGATAGTCATATTTTATTTATAACTTAAATAAATAATTGTATATATTATCTGATGCAATATATTCAACATTAAGCCTATATTATGGGAGGTTTTCTCATGATGATATTCTTGATTACACTGCCTTTCAAACATAGTGTTAATTAAATGGTATTTGATTTGTAAAATAAGCACTACACTTTTTATGCATGATTCTGATAGTACATGATTCTGTAGTTATCAGAAATAAATATAAGTTAATTTTAAATAAGCCACATTATCTTTGAGAGTAATTAAATTCGAGATCATTTACACAAATGTAATTTAATGAAATATTCGAAAAGTTGAAATTATATCCAATACTTTTCTCTTACTAAATTCAGCCAATATATTTCACTTAGATAATTTGGGGTAATTGAATTTGAGATCATTTACGTAAATGTAATTTAATGAAATTCACGAAAAGTGGAAATTATATCCAATACTTTTCTCTTACTGAATTCAGTCAATATATTTTACTCAGATAATTTGGGGTAACACGATATTTTAGTATTTATTTGACGAATTTACAATATAGAAATGCCTGACTTCAACTGGAGGTGTATATCTATTGTTTATAATGGGAAAAATATATTGTTAATTTTTTTAATCCCTAATATATATTGAACTCGGGTATGTATTGTTTTTTTCTAGCAGATCCTGGAGTACTAGTCTATTGGAGTGGTAGTCCATTGGAGTACCAGATATAATTTTGAATAAAAAAATTGTGTAACATTATATTCCGTATAAATGAGTCAGAGCAATATATTCCGTGAAATGAGTATTCACGAGAAATAAGTCAGAGCAAGTTTTACTTTTTACTTCTGTGTGTTCTATAATTTAGTTAGGTGTTTCCGTAAAATTTTATTGCAATTGATACTTAACATTAAAACTTTTATAGTGCTATTATATACGTATGAACAGACAGACGTGTATTACCGAATTCTGAGAATTCTATATTTAATATTCGGTTACAGAGTTCTCAAAACAACCACACATCGTTTTTAATTCGCGAAACAGATAAGTGAATATGAAAAAAATATGGCCAGTATGTGATTTTATTGACTTTGTGTAACAAGTTACATGAAAATTTAAGAAAAAAACAAATGATAAAAGTTCCGTACAAAATATAACATCTTCCACCTACATTCATATACAAGTTATAGATGAATTTATGGCTAGAATATGGGGATTTATTTAAAATTATTCGTCTCGAAAATGGCTACGCAAAAAGTTAGTTTCCTAATTTTGAATAAGCCTTAGTATTTCTCTCTGGGTATTGTCAACGAAATATAGGGAGATAAAAGTTATATAGGTAAATACTTTACATCGAATAAATCCCTTTTAATAATAATACTTAAATTACCCCTGATTCTCTTTGAGTCACAATCACGAAAACACCTTCAGGTCTTTCCCATTTCGTGACTCTGTAGTGTTGAATATTAAATAATACTGACAAAAAAACTTACGATGAAAGACTTGAGATTTTCAGAGAGGTTTATGTAACAAAATGTTCCATATTATTAAGTAGTAAGTTAATACATTAAATTAATAAATATATCTCAAACTAACGAAAAAAACTCTTTGATTTTCCCAGGCCAAAAATGGGATTTTAAAAATTAAAATGATAAAATTAGGACTGAAAATAACTTCTCGACGCTGATGTGTAAAATATTGATTCTACTCTTTACAAACATAAAACATACCTAATAGTTCTGGATTATACTTCAGTATATCTCTAACAGTACCTATAACAAATCTACTTCCAACGACAACATGTTGATGATAAAGGTTGGTGCTTTTTATTAT
The DNA here is from genome assembly GCA_039881145.1 of Druceiella hillmani. Taxonomy (NCBI): domain Eukaryota; kingdom Metazoa; phylum Arthropoda; class Insecta; order Lepidoptera; family Hepialidae; genus Druceiella; species Druceiella hillmani. The sequence goes on along the minus strand of JAYKKI010000010.1, from coordinate 19,828,001 downwards.
TCGTCTTCTGTGGAAAGTGAACTTCCATTAAATTTATTCAGACCTCTATTATTTACATTTAGTCTTTGCATAACCATATTACTGAAAATTACATTATGAGTCACTAGCAATTTAGAATAATAAACTCTAAAACATGGCAAAGAGTATTTCTTAAAATCAATCTAATATTTATTAGACCTAAAACTAGAATATCATTTGATGTTTTATTGCATGAACATGACATGACATGAATAAATTTCATAATTTTGAAGAATTTCTCACAAATAATGAGTATGAAATTACTAGAAAATATGAAAATTTTAGACAATTCACATTTTACGGGAAGAAATTAAAAAGAGGTCAAAAATACTGTCGAATTACGCAAAGAATACAATATCCAGTAGTTCAGGAAAGAACTCGGAGGTGAATTAAAATCATTATCGTCAACCAAAACATATCCGTGCTTGAATATAGGTCTACAGATTTCCACGAAGATGAATCCCATCTTTTCAACAGCTTGTTGAGTGATTTGGAGTCTTTGGTGAGTCCAAAAGAAACGGGCCAAATCTTCCTTCCGATTAAAATCACTGGAAACACAGTGATTGAATTTATTCGTCTTCAAACATTGAGAAATTTTGGGTGAAACGATACGATGATATTTCCGGAAGTTGGATTACTTGACTGCAGTTTGTTCTAAATAAACATAGTTATAAGTTACAAAGTAGTATTCAAAATAAGTACTGGTATAGAAATGACATACACCTTAGACATGATCTTTGTCTTAATCGAGTTAATTTTAAGGCTTATTTGTTCAGAATTCAGATTTATGCCATGGTTAACCAGTGATTCTACTATAACCATTATGCTGTGGGAAAATATAAAGGGAGTAATGCAAAATTCATTCCAATCTAAGAGTCTGAAAATATCTTCCAACCCTATAGCGAAAACGTTTGAGGAGAATACGTCTCCTTGTCTTAAATCTTCATATTTTCTAGTAATACTTAAACTTACTGAAAATGGATCGGTTTCATACTTTTAATGCTGTAATTTGAATGGCTTGATAACATTACTAAGAAGTACTTCAATATACCGGTGGGCATTATATCATTTCTCTAGAGACAGAAGCACGGCCCAGGTTCAAGTAGAATATGAGTTTTTCTCATAATCTACAAACGTTAGGTATAGTGGCTGATTATACTCTTTTTTTCTTTATAAATTGGCAAAGCGTATGAATGTTGTCTGTTTTACAACATTTCCAGCTTCTCAAATAAATAATTTATTTCGAAAACCGGCTTTTTCGGAAGGATATTACTATGAAATATTACTATGGTTGTGGGCGAATCAGTTCGTTGTGACTTTCGAAAACAATTTATATACTTTAATGTTTCGGAAAATTATTGTCCCCCTTTTTGATAAAAACCACCAAAAGACTCCACCCTTCCGATTTTCATGTAACAGTCTCGAGTAAGATGGAATTGAACAACATTTGAAAACTTTTTTCATTATGGGTGTGCCGCTGACCTTCAGGAATTCGGAAGTAATTCGATCGTTACCCGGCTCCTTTCTCTTATTTAGTTGTCTAAAACCCTTTCAAATTTGGTCTTGACTGACTTTTGGGATATCTTTGTAATAGTATCTGGTTAATTTTATCTCAAATCTTCGCCTTTACTGACAACAGATTTTGGTGATGAAATGTATAACCGTTTGTGGAGCTTCTCGGTTTTCCTTAAAATCTCTGATTTTGACGAAATATGTCATTTAAAATATGTATGCAACGATTAGATTTTTGCATAACTCTTGTAAACTAGAAAATAGAAATTAATACAATTTTAACGCAGTCTCCCGTATAGGTCGTACGGCGTACGCACGGTATCATATAAATATGTATAATATTTTTACGAATTTTGAAATTCTTATCGTGAAATATCACTTATATAAAATTAAGTCCAGGTAATCTGTACAACGAAATTGCTAAAGCGTATTTTTATTTAAATTATACGTGTATATATTGGGACGTGGATAGAGATGTATATAATTATCGAATTTTTATTACTACCCAAACTTCAACCTTGCAAAGAATTAATGCTGTGTGTCAACTCTTATTTAATTAACTAACTACATTTAACAGAAATCATTTTCAAATAAAAGTTAGTGTAATTAGTACTATTGTATATTAAGAAAACTGATTTACCATAATAATAAGCAAAAAAGAATAGAATTAAAAAAATTACCACAACTTCTCTCACTTTTGCCAGAAATATTGTAAATAAAGCAGCCATCGGTAAAATTATTCAGATAAAGCGTTATGCATTCTATTATTTTAATGCCTACCTAAAAACCTACATTTTGAGACACTCGCGTTTGAATCGTTCAGACATTTAAAACAAGTAATAAATAAACAAATGAACAAAATATTTCAAGGCTTCCGACATTATCTCGCACAATATATTATTTCGGGTACATTCTGAATTATTGCTGTAAAAGCTCGTAAATCCTTCGTAGTCCAAGCGGAAAAGGTTGACTTTAGCGGTGGAGGGAAAAACCGCTGTATTTGAAAAGGACTTGCACAAAAGAATTAATAGACGGGCTTTACGTTATTCGATATGAATATGAAATACACTTGCAATTTTTTAAGCATAATTGCATAATATTTGGAGGTCACACAATTACATTTAGGATGAGATTACAAACGGTCGAAAATAGCAAGAAGTGTTTATTTTAAATAGATAAGTGTGTTTTTATTGGTGGTGTATTTTTTTTTTGTAAAAATAATTACTAACTAGGATTTCACGATTTTTTTCAGCTGACTTCACTTAAGATTTTCTTTAAGAGCACGACTTTTAGAGAAATAAGCATAAATACAAATATCCCCGTTTTCTTCTTTTGAAAACATTGCAAGTAGCTTTGTATAATGTTGTAAGAAATAACTACTAATATACATTAATTGTTTTGCAACGACATTTTCAATCTTCTCCTTAAAATGTTAACGAATTTATGTGAACATTGGCATGAAGATTACAATTAATCTAAGAAAAGCCAGTTCCGATTATTATTTAATTTTAATCTCAGTATAATGAAATGTATTTTAATAGTTTTTTTCTAGATGGCCGTATTTACTTAATTTTAGTTTTTGTCACAATTACAAGTAATATTTTTAATTCGATAACTTATTTCGTATAAAATTTCTAATCTGTCTTGAAAACATGCTAGTTTTAAGCAAATGATTACAAGATTATTTGTTCAATATTTATAAATAACAGAATCATAAGTTTTGTTTTCTTTTTTAACATTATGGTTAACATTTAAAAACATGATTAACTAACTACTGTATACAGATTACTCTACAACTAAATCCTGTATATAGATTTTTCCATTAAATACCAAAAGTCTGGTAGAATGCACCAGCTTTAACACATGATAAATATAGTATATACTAGTACAAATTTATAATTCGAAGGTAATTCATTGGAAACAATTGGATATATTTCAATATTTCCATTTAAATAGAAATTTTAATTCTCCATTTTTATGGCCCTCTTACCAAATTAACATATTTTTTTTTAAATGAACATTCGATTAAAATCTTCTGAACCTATCTGCACTGTCATTTGATCTATTTTTTATATCCGTCCTCCCATTGCTGTCGTAAAACAGCTACAAATACTTAATTTGATTGCTTCCGGGGTTTTATGTTCCAAGATTAGTCTAGATTTATTGACTTTTAATAAAGGGCTTTACCGTTTTATATAATTTTTAACCGACTTCAAAAAAAGGAAGAGGTTCTCAATTGATTGGGATCTTTTTTATGTATGTTCAGCGATAATTCTTTACCGAGTAAATCGATTTCGATGTTTCTTTTTTTTATTTGAAATAGGGTACTTTAGAGGGGGTTTCATATAAATATAATGATGATCTGATGATGAGGTAAAGGAATGGACGATGGTCCGGAAATAACGAATGGCAGTAACTCAACAATTATTCAAGATATTTGCTATTATTAGTTGTTAATTTGTAAAATAACTACGCTGCTTACGAGGTCAGGGTCTGATGATGAGTTCTCGAGATGAATAATTGAACTCCTTAACGAATGTTTATAAATCAACCATGATTAAAGATATTTGCTACTAGTAGTTGTTACTTTGTAAAATAACTATGCCCTCGACAGGTCAGTGCTTGATGATGAGTTCTTGAGATGAACAATGAAACCCTTTAAAGAATGATAGTAAGTTAAAGGTGATTTAAGATATTTGCTACTGGTAGTTGTTACTTTGTAAAATAAATACACTGTCTGATCTGAGTCTGATGATGCATCCTGGAAGAAGTCGGTTCCAGGACTGCCGATCAACTTAAACAAATGTAAAATTTTTATCATAAAAACGCCCTTTGTTAACTTATTTCGTGCTGTGAGTACATTAGAAGTAATATTTTAAAATTTACATTATAAATAATATTTACTGATTAATTTGTTTAAGTTGATCAGGAACTTCAAAAATATTGATGGGTAAATGATAATGTAATATTTCTTTTGTATGGCAACACTGGTTCTATGGTTTTCTGTCTGTTCAAGCTTCTAACGTCAGTGTGCAATGTAAAGTTTAAGCTAAATAAATAAAATCTTCTTTTACTACAGAATACCCTTTTTCATACTAAATCCATCCCTTTCGGACCAAGACACGTAATCCTGCCATGATTGTGTAAAACAAAGGGAAAATTACTGTTTCATCAAAGAATACTGTTGACTTCGGCGCGGAAGCAAGGACGGGACGATCAGGAAGAACACGACGATGGAATGTAACTTACTGTTAAAATACCTGTCTTGCACGTCAATCTGAAAGGAACATCAAATTGGAATCTATAAAGATGTAAAGTAAGACAACTAGGTCGAGTGAACTTATATATAGTCTTATAGAGGTGCCGTCTGTGAATAGTTCCAAATATTTCATTGTCTTGAAAGATGACTTTAGTAACTACAGGCCAGTGTATTTGTAAAAAGGAAAGATGAGGTGAAGAAATGTATTGAAAACTTCATTAATATAGCTGAAAATGTTATCAACAATAATGTGTTCTACTCTGATAATGAATTTGAGTTTATTAATAAGGCAAAAGTGCAAAACCTGGAGACTAAGGCATGATATTGTACACCAAACCAGTGTTCCATACACACCAGAGCAAGACGGCAAGGGAGAGCGAGAAAACAGAACTCTCATTGAGGCAACGCGAACCATGTTGTATGCAAATCTCTATCAAATTAAATATTGACAGAAGCTGTTCATACCGTAGCACATATGTCAAATAGAACTGATAAGAGGTTGGAATGACACCATACGAGACATGGAAAAACAAACCCTTTGACATCAATAAATTGAAGATTTTTGGCACCCCTCTATTTGTCCAAATCCCAAAGGAGAAAAGAAGAAAATTGGGACTCTAAAGTTCAGAAAGGAATCATGGTTTGCCACGGAGAAGTAGTTAAAGGTTTTAGAGTATATTTTTCAGAAAAGTATTGAAATCAGAATAGATGTTATTTTTACAGAGAAAAGTGAGGAAAGGAAGGAGTATTGGTTAAGCTGGATTATTACATAAATATAACTGAAAGTACGTGTGAATAAAAAATGTCAAATACAAAGAGTAAAGAGCAATCTATAGAAATAGAAAAACAATACAGTGAAGACGAAGAGAAGTTCAGAAAGCAAGAGGAAATTCCCAACGTCTCTACTAACAATGAAAAAAATTTATACGTTCTTTGTACGAGTCAATTCCTTGACATTATTACGTCATTATAGTGAGATGTTACAAGAGATTGACTAATTAAAATTTATGAAATTGTATTAGAGGTTTGAAAATCGATGTAATTTGTATTATTAAACCGATCATTGGATTGAACAAAATTATAGCTCAATGTATCCTACGGTATTGCATGTTAACTTTAAATAAATAATTAAAAAAGACGTGGTGATTTTTTCCAAAAAATCGTCATAAATAAAAAAGTTAAAAAATTCGATATCATACAGTCATTCCGCAGAAATAAAGGTATGAACTCGCAGTCTTATCACAATCTTAATCACATTTAAACACTTAATGTCACATAATATTTATATTAAGCAATTTATAAATTTTAATAACATTTTTCTTCCCATAAAATATTTTGATAAGCACACTTTTCAGAACCATAAGAATATTGAAATTATTAAATTATAATACACTGAATTATCGATATTTTTCCGAAAAACTGTAGAGAAATTTGTAAACAAAGCTGCTTTCTCTTTTCATACTATTGGCTTTAACAGTTCTGAAGATGGGACCTATATCTGGTGAACAGATGACCTGGTAAAAGTCGCCGAGAGCCATTGGGAACGAGCAGTACAGAATCGATCTGTGGGAGACCTGTGCAAAGTGGTGACCATCCTCCGGTTGACGAGGATGATGATGTATTATTGATGCTATTGAGATATATGTATGTAAATATATTTTGTAACAATCACAATGTCAAATTTTTTACACCGAGCGGTTGCTAAGAAAACGGACTGTAATGTGAATAATCTTAGAAATGTTAATTTTTGTTAAAGTTATCGAACTGTAAAAAATCCATATTTGTGTTTATTTCCAATGGTTATTTTTAAATAGTACACAATATTAAAAATAAATAAAAATGGAATTCAACTTTTTATTGTAATAAACGTTACTGGAATTCAAATTTTTATTATAAAATGGTCTCGCCATTACCATTTGCCTTTTTACCTGTGGTAAAAATGTTTATTTTGTATTAAAATCCCAAAGAGCAAGTTATAAACTAAGAAAAGCAATTTAATTTCCCTGTCGTTATTTTAAAATTCTTATATAAATAACAATGTAAACCATAAAATTTTATATTTTTTCAATATTACCATGTTTATAGTCAGACACAAAAATGATATTTTTATTTTTGGTTTTAAGAAGTATTGTGTATTTTGAAGTTGTTCATGGAAGAAAAAGTCTTGAACTTTCAAACATTTGTATTCACCATTTTCGTATCATTAAACTTGCTTTTATGTGTAATTATCTTATCCCTATTGTATGAATAATTATTTTTTTTTAAATTTTCTAAAAGAGATCAAATGTCTTAACCCTTTACAGTGGCTTTCGCAAATCAGCTGTTAAAAATCATAATGTTTTTTCCTTTAAAGTACATTTGGGATTTAATTCAGTTATGACTTTCATTGCATCTTAGATATATTTTGTTCCATGTAACCAAAATATGTGTTCCTACATTTTTGATGAAGGAGCTTTCATTCACCCCGTCAATCTTTACGTCTACTTTTTTATTTTCCTTAGAAAACAATTTAGTCATAAACATTTTATACATATTATATTATTTGCTTTCATATATAATATAATTTGTCTGACGTATCTTTTGTCAGTGTTTTTAATGATATTTTTCAATTCTCTATAAATTTGCTTGAACGAAATTCAATCGAATTTATTATGTGTTTTTTTTTTTAACTTCTTCTAGACATTTATTCCGGTTAAATACACAAGTATCATATTTGTATAGCAGCTTGTATTATTTACGTATGTTACCAATAATATAACGTTTTCTGCCGTATTTGACTTCCCGCCACGTAACATCTAAACTATAATAAGCAATTGAATTTGAATATATAATTAAGGTTTGATTTTCTACAGTTAATACAAGCTACTTGTTCAATACATGAGTCATAAAGATATGCTCTGAAATAAATTGTACGCTAGCGATATGTTATTTGAAATCTTTTAACGCATTTTTTATGTATAATTGTTTAAAATTGATCAAATAATTTGTATAACGAATATTTTTTAAATTATTAGTTCGAAATATGACAAAATGTCTGAAATTCTATAAATAGTAAAATAATGGTTATTGATAAATTTCAGTGATTTTTAGTAATTTTTTTAAATCATTCAACACCCTAAATGGACTTATATTAAATATTTTTTCTTCCATTCTCTTGTCAAAACCTATACTGTTTATTTTTGTATAAATCTGTTCATTTGCAAAAAAAAATATTCATTCCTTGCATTTGTACAACCTTTATTTAAATACTAATAATTTTTTTTATTGAAGTCTAATTTCTTTTCATGAAACTATAACTATCTTGAAACATGAAAACCTAATAAAGAATGACACGACTCGACAGTGAGGAGAGCGAGGGATAGACAGATTTTCTCCGTTAACCGCCAGTCACTAAGTGCGTCAACCAAGAGCAGACCGCCAATAGATTAGGTTTGGCATATTTCAGTTTTGCATGGGCTTGTATATATCCTCAGATGTAATAAAACATATGTTAATTTTTATGTATCCACAATATTAAAACAAATGGCGTACAAATTTTTGTTGGTTACAGATATATTTCAAAATAACAACATATTAATAAAAAGCATAACTGCCAATACGCGGAACGACCACGCATAATTTTTGTCATTTTCTTACATACCACTTTCAAGCATAGTGCAATACGAATGAAAAACGTACAAAAAAATAACCGACTCATTCGTCTTCCGTTTCCTTTACATTGAGTTTTCTTCCATTTTCCTTATCGATATGATCCGATCTAGTGGAACGGAAGTGAATCAAGACGTAGAAATGATTTGGGTTCGACAATGACGCTCATTTTTCTATCATCTTTACGAATTATCACTGCGTCATATTATTATGTCGGTTTGTTTGGAACGATTTCATTGGCACGATTGCATTAAATTGTGAATTGAAGCAAAATATTATTCTTAATTTTATCTTATTAAACTTCCTGCAAAAAAGTATCTCCTACTTATTTCTGTGCGTCACTTTTTTATTCATTTCTCATCAGTTTTGAGCAACTTTTCTTAAATTTTTCTTGCATAAATCTACGATTTACTTTTACAAAAATAGTTAAATGTTATAATCAATATAGCATAATGAGACATTTATTTAAATTAACTTAGATCTACATGTTAGAGAAACAATTTTTTTTAAAGAAATAATTTAATTTTGGTTTTATAAACAATGCGTTAAATAAATTAATAGCCATTACAGGAAAGGCGGTATTTTCATCTGGATTTTTGTTTTTCAATTTGAAATGTGTCCATCAGCAAGTATTTTGAATTGTTTGTTTAGATTGTAGTCGGGTAAAATTAGATCTTCATTTGAATAGATATGTTAATTATTCTTGTGTATCGAAGGTCAAACTAAAACAATTACTGCGTTAAGCTTAACTATTATTTTTCTTAATGTAATTTACTTAGTACAAAGAAATGCATACGTTTCACAACATAAATTTACGTCTTTTTCCGGGAATTCATCTAAACTTTTACCAAAATATTTAAAGAGAGAGCATAAATGCTTGGAAATGAGAGAAGGACTGGGATTATGAGTACGTTAATGCGTCAGGAAGAGTGAAATTAAGACAATTTTTAAAGTAATATGTATATATATATATATATATATATATATATATATACATATATATATATATATATATATATATGTATATATATATATGTATATATATGTATATATATAGGTAGATATTAATAATTTATTAAAATTTCTACTAAAAGAATTAGTATCAAATTAACTTTAATGGGAACTACACTCTTTGAACCTTTGAACATGTAAAAAGAGCCCATGTATTAATACATTTATGGCAGATTGAAAGTGATTGTTTCGACTTAGGTGAGATTCAAAGTGATTCATTAAGACTTACTACAATAAATCATCCATAGACACCTTTATTTTTTTTATAAATGGTCTTTTGCCCTGCAAGACCGATTGTAGTTCAGCTTGGAGATATTGAAATTGGTTTAGGTTTTAAAGTGTTGAAGATGATTTGGATCTAAAACTTGCATACGATATGAAGGGGTAGGTTGCTTGAATGCGTCACGAAAACTATGCAAAAGTAGATGAATTTTATGATGACATTGAAGAAAATTGTGCTGCTAATTTATTCAATATTTATGTAGTAATAATATATGCTTTATACCATTTGTTAATAAATTGTTTTTATGTAAAGTTTTAACGTATTTTTATTGTCAAAGATTTTTACTTGAAGTTATTATAAACTTATTACGGATAATAGTTATAAGGGGCCACTATTTTGTATTAAGAGTAAAAAATGTCAATTTTTGGAGGCAAATTTATTATTAGCAACCTTGAAAACTAATAGAATTATTTCTCTTTAAATTTATTTCAGTTATTAATTTTAAAACAATTCTTAAATAAATCCCATTATATCTAAATTAAGTTGAATTTTTGATTTAGAGATACAGATACTTTTAAAAGGTATACATTGTATTATACGGTCTTGAGAACGTAATAAAAAGACTGAAAATTTACTTAGTTTAATAATTTTCTGAAGTTTTTAAGTTTTTTTTTGTGTTAATGTACTCAATTACTTCACTTATGTTTAAAACACAATGTAATGTTTCTGGGAAAATTTGTTTTAATAGCTACAGTTTTCATCCTCATCAGGTAATATTGAATTCCTTAGAATTAATTGCCTAGTTTTAAAGTACTATATAAACTATATCAAAGAGTTCAAGGCAGTCAGTTTGGCGGTACTTTAAAAATTAAATTAAATTTTTCTTATATTTTTTGTCAAATACTTTTCTCTCAGAAAAAAACCTGCTGTAGATGTCAAACAGCATTTTATAATGAAGTTTTTTCAGCATCGGTGTTTCGAATAATTGTAAACCAATTTAATATATTTAGGTGAAATTATAATCACCTCAGTAACTGAAAATAAGATCATTTTGTTAGTGTAAGGTTATATAAATAATATATTTATGTTAAATATATAGTATTAAGTTATTTAAGTAATATATAAAAAAAACAAAATATTTATATTTGGAAAATATGGGCTGCTTTGTACAAATATTCTAAATGATTATCTGAGCGTCAAGAAGTTTTGAGCTGTTTTAATACTCTGTGACTTAAAGGAAGCTCTGTAATATTTTCATATACACAGGCAAATAATAAAGTAATTATACCCAGAAAAAAGAAATGCTGTATTTCACATGACGCCAAACAAAAAAAGGGAGAAATACTGAACTAAATCTGATTTATATGGCCAATCCACTCAGACGATATTTCCTCTGAACGGAAATGAATAAAATTAAGAAAAAACGAAGCACAAAAAAAATTTCCTTTAGAATATTGGGTTATTAATAGTTTTCCAAACAATAATTTGATAGTTACAACATATCAGTATGGTAATAATTATAGAACTTTAATTTCAGTCAATATTATACACAAAAACCTAAGAGAAAACTAAATTAAAAAGTAAATACATCAGAGTTTTAATAGCTGCAATTAAAAGCAACCAGAGCATTATGTTTAAAATACAGATATTAATATTTTCAATAAAATTTTCAAACAAATGCGTTAGTAAAACCTAAAAATGCGTAGCATATATTGCACAAAGACATATTTCAAGAAATGGAAGTAAAACTCTTTGTCTCAAACTCAAAAAAACAACCAATTCAGATGTAATAAACAAAATAATAACTTCGTCTGTAATAAAAAAAACAACCACTTCGGCTGTAATAAAAAAATGTAGATTTTTTTCATATACACATAAATAAAAGAAAAAGAAATTGAATGAATATCAAAGGCCATTAAAGATGTAAATAGGTATTAAATAGGTATTAAAAACAGCAAGTCACTTTAATAGTGGCACAAAAACAATTCAAAACATTAGAATGTCAAGATAATAATTTCGATTCTTAAAATCAAGATCGGGGCCAACCTATGTTGCGGGAGTTATTAATGCCTTACCAAATAAAATCTGGATGCTAAATGAAGTTACTGTGCTACCGGTTAATATTATACTCACTGGTTTTAAATAATTCAGTACCGCCATCAACATTTAAAAGATCAATAAATATGTAAGTTGATTAGTGAATTTTCATCTGAAAAATCAATGGAATAAGTCTAGACAGGTATTAAGAAAACACAAATTATGTGGACGCGTAATCCAAACTAAATTTAATGCAGAGATACTTTCAAAATAAGGCAATTCTTTATGCAAAATTTATTAACTTAAGTTAAAGTTTTAGCAAAAACTTCGTCTGCAAACGAAAATATTCCTGAAATAAAATATAAAACCAATAAGTGTTTCGCGAATATGAGAATCAATAAACATTATCTATTTTCAAAGGAAAGTAAACTAAAAATCAAGCCAGTTATTTAATGTGAAAAATATAAATATATTTAAATACACAAGCAAATACCAGTTCGACATTATCTTAAAGCTTTGCGAAAGAACTTTAGTCATTGTTTTCACGGTGAAAGTAATAATTTATTTCGCTGTATTCTTTTGTGAATATTTATGTTATGAATATTATGTCATATTTCTGAGAGGTTTATTATATAATTTCGTATAGAAATATGTAACATTGAACAAACATAAAAAGCTTTTAGTATCCATTATATTTTAAGCTTTCAATGTACTTAAAATACAATATATAGTCAGCTTTTGAAATATCAAATAGTTTGAATAAAATATGAGCTTACATGCTAGTCTTTTATTCATTTGTGTATCGTTGTAAATTGTAGCTAGTTTGAGTCAACCTTGACATACCATTTGAATTAATGTACAATGCGGTTATCAACATTCCAATTTATTTAACAAACTAAGTAATGAACATTTACTTTAATGTTAAATAAACACTAATATTAATAATATGGCTAAAGAGAATTAAATATCCGTACATAACTCATTATACAAAAAAAACAAAAACAAATATTTGTATTATTACCTAGGACACAAAACAATTGTAAACACCATAATTATTTTCATATCATACAGGATACACGTTTCTGATTCTTAAGTCTGAAGTAGCGTTGACAAGAAGGAAAAGAATGGAGAAAGGCTATAAAAACGATGAAACAATTAATTTCGACATAATCTAAACTTTGATAGATTGTATACGATAAAAAGCAGGCAGATTGTAGAACTCGAAAGATTTTTTTTTAATTTACGAACAAAAACCCTGAGGAAATTATATTATTAGTTAAATGTAGAGTACACTACTTATTATAAATTTTAACTAAATTATTCATTATAAATAAGTCAAATAACTTGTGTAATGAAACTAACCAATCGCCTGTGATTTCCAAATAAAAACATTTTAAAATGGTTTACGAGAAGTTATGAAGTAAGTTTTCAAAGTGTAATCCAAGTCCATCATGGCGTAAGTCACTGAATGCTAATAAAATAAATTATCATTTAATATTTGGTTTTAATTACATTCTCTGACATTATGCCATGAAAATTTATTGTTATTTAACTTAGTAAAATCTATAACTCGTATTTTATTATTTTCTTAAATAGAATTAATCAAATTATATTCAACCCCTCTGAAACCATTATTAAGTGAAGAGAATAAACGTGGTAAATTGAGTACCAAAACAATTATACTGATAAAAATTGCGTACATCGCGGGTATTTTAAACATATGGATACTCTTCCTTTCGAAATATTTTTAAATGACTTATTTCCCTTAGCGTTCTGAGCGTATTTTTTTTTTTTGGTGAATGGTAAAATGTGAGTGGTGTCTTAGATAATCGCCTTTCAAGTTAGAAAAAAAATCGAATTTAAATAATAAAACCACTTTAATACATTTATTATAAAGATTTGATCCTACTAATTTAAGATAAAATAAAACTTGAAAAACTATTAAAGAAACTATTTCCCAAACTAAACTTTTGTAATAAGATTAGCTGTCTCTCTGCAGCAAGTTGACTTAATGTTTTTTCATAAATTATATTATGGATGTAATTCATCACCTTACTCGGAAAACGAAATGCTAAAAAAATTATTTTAATACATTTTTTTTCAATTTCTGTGAAAATACGTTAAAAGAAATAGTACAGCCTTTATGTACACGATATATACTGTGTATTGTCTCTAAACTAGAATAGGTATGGAATATTATCAATTTTGATCTGAAAATGTATCAGGCAGTTATCTGGAATGGAATGAAATATAAGCGACGATAATGATTTTAATATAAAATTTTTAGTAGAAGTAGACAACGATAACCATTAAGCCAAGAATGCGGAAGCCTTTCTCTTTCTCGAGTTGAAAGTGGTGATATACATATATTAGAAAAATTGTTAGATTTTCGTAGATAGAATTGATGCACAGCATCTCTATTGCTCGCGCTGTTGAGAGTCTGAATATATTTTTGTACCACACAAAAAGGTAACCAAACTCTACGTTTATAAATTTCAAAATCCTGTCAAGCTCGATAATTCAAATCACTTTTTTCAGTCAGGCTTGGTCATTTTCGATAAGATAGTCGAAAGTGATCTGAAAAAATCTCCAGCATCTGCATTAATACCAGTCTACTCCTAGTCCACAGTCTCCATAGGCACAATAAGCGCAATGTTTGCAGATCACAGACGCTTTCACTTTCTTGCGATGTCAGTACTTTCTGATACATTTTGCTGCCAATTTTTGGTAGTTACTTGATATTTCTTGATAATCTACTCCAATGTATCTAATTGATAGATATGGCGGACTCACTGCTACGAGAGCAATCTCTTGCAGCCAACCACAACACCAGACCAGCCAAGTTCGACGAACGGCCGGAAATTGAACCCGCGTCACTGCGGTGCGCCGTGTCGTCAAAAGTTGTGTGTCTTGTGATCAATCCAATAGACCACAGTGATGACGTTGATATTGAAGTTGATCTTATTTTTTTTTCTCAACATGTTAACGGTAAGTTTTGGCCTAATTAAGCAAAATACGTATATTGCCAATTCAATATGATTTTCAACATTTCGACTAAGATAGCCAAAAGATAATGAGATATATGACCAATGTTTGATATTATATCAAAACGTAAAACTTTATTTAACTAAACTTTACTGGTAAAATCTTTGGCAGGACGAAGTTGCGACTACTATTAATTTTGAACCTTACGGCTCTTTCAATTTCGAAAGCTACATGGTCAGTGTCTCTTCTTTCTGATATGACATCACTGGTTATTGAAACTAATTTCTAAGAGTATTTTTATTTTTCCATATATTAGCCGTCCAATTATGTTATAGTTACAGAAGTGATTAAGCGAACTTAAATATTCCTGTGTAATTCTCAAAATTCTACAGTACAGCACTGAAATCAAAGACGTATTCTGATTCAAAAATAAATAAAGCGGCAGATCTTGAAATTTACACAAATTTAAACCGTAGATCCAGATTGATTCCGAATTAAAAGTAAATCTAACATATCTCTGTTTTTGTGAGAACTATCATGAAATATTAAAAACGGTATATACACTGTACTCCAAGTGTATTTTGGAATAACTGATGCTAATAACGTTGCATTTTAACGTTATAAGTTTTCATGTTAAAAGACATAAATCAAGATTTAACGTCATCTTACTAAAAGGGAAAAGTGATTACACAAATATCAATCAAATAACAAAGCCATACAAACGTTACCCTTATCACAAAAACAACGATAAAAGTTACGTTACTCGAACAATACCCAACCTCTATTTATTCATATATCAATAAATTAAACATTTGTTTTTAATTACTTTGAACGTGAGATAATGAGGTATTATTTGTTATATTTGAGACACACTTCTCGCGTTTAAATTGTTTTTGAGAAATATTTTCCCTTGTGCACGAAGTGCTCTTGCGTGATGTTTGTTTTCATAAAATTTGTTAATCACTGCTTACTTATCTATGATTATGTGATGTGATTTACAACGCTAAATCCCATGTTCAAAGACTTATATACTTCATAAGAACAGGCCCATAATAACCGAAAATGTTCCATTGAAAGCGGTGCCAAATGGAGAAATTAATACTGCTTTCTTTCAGTTGAAATCTTTATTCTCGTGAGTACATTTATCCTTAAAACTATCAAAAAATATAGACATTTGCTTAAATTACAAATCAGTAATTTAATAAAAAGGAGAAAGTATTGTACAGCCAGTTAATAATAATTTTTAATATGTATTTTTTTATCGATTGAAAAAATTGTTTTATTTTAAATAGCAATATGAATCCAAATTTTATAAGTTTACAAGGACGTGTTGTTATGTATTAGTATTAATATATTTGTTAGTATTAATATTTATTTCCTTTAGTTTTTAAATATCTACTGATGAGTAAACAGTAGATATTAAAATGTAAAACAGAAAACCTTATTAACAAAATAAATTAGTACTTGTTTAATTATCTGCCATTTCAACTAGTCAAAACTACTGAACTTTTAAACCTAAAATTGAAAATGTAAATACAAAATGTTATAATTTTGTGATTAAATACAGCCAAAGTATACACTATTTGATATAGCCTATATATGAAACACATACATGCTTACACACACAATGTGTTTTTGTTTATTGCGTGCAATGTCCATGTGTTGGTTATTAAAATAATTTTTCAGTTTATCAAGAAGTGAAGAGTCGAATGTTAAGACTGCAAAAGAATAACAAATATTGTAAGGCAATATCGTGAAAGAGATTTTTTTCAGCGCATTTCATAGATGACGACTTAATAAACGATGCAAAAGTGCTTCGAAGGCTAAAAAGAAAATATCTGATTTATGTATTGTCATCTCTAACGATTTAGATGGCGATATCTATAGAGTTTGTCATCTGTGGATCTTTTTTATATTACAGTATACATGAAATTTACATACATTAAGGTTTTTAAAAAAAATATCCTAAGAGACATTTTAAACAACATTTAAACTCATTCAGTTAAATATAAGTTATAAGCAAACAGAAAGAAAGGTAGCCAGATAGAAGTTGGGTTATATAAAAGTATGATGGTAATTGAATGTAATAAATTTACAGCCATGGGTAAATGAAAGAGACAATGAGTTTTTGTTATATTCAGAAGATATAATATAATTAGCAATTGGACAATAATTTATTTTCAAAGTATTAAAGTACTGAAGCTCTGATCCGTTCAGGTTTTACAAAAGTTCTTTTGAAATTTGTTTTACGATGTAGAGAAATGAGCAGTTGGTTTCAATTAATTTTACCTCGAACCTGTCTTAGGTTATATTATGTCATCTAACTTCAATTACTAGAGTTGGAAATAATGCAAAAAACGAGTAAGTGGAGGGGTTGCGGTTTGCGGTGGTTTTCTTTTTTTATTTTACTGATTTGCGCCCTTTAACAATAAAAAGAGAGCGTGTACTTATGTACGCGCGTGAGAAGTTATACTTCTTTGGCATCATTAAAAAATAGTTTTTAATTGTTAAATTTATTTATTTAGTTTTAAAATATTGAATAACTAATAATAAATATTTAACATTAATAATTTAATAATATTTAGTATTAATTATGTTAAATAATAATATTTTAATTTATGTCAATAAATAACACATACGGATAGATAACCTCAATTATATTGGAGCACTTGAAAAAGTCTATACACACAATTTTTTCACTAATATTTACGAATAGTAAATATATTAATCAAAATATTGAATTTAAATCACTACTGAATATAATTTATCAGCACATATATAAATCGCACTTATATGAAACTAAAACACGTGTGTGAATGTAGACACTAGAAACATGTGGAAAATAAATACTATGAATATGAAAACAGTGAACAGAGGTGACGATGGTGCCAACTTGCGCGACTAATAGAGGTTCTATTTCTATTTTGTTGGTAGCTTTTGTTTCGAGACTGCATATTGTAACTTTTGTGTGACGAATCTTAAAATTTCACTCTCATCTTTTTTTCATAACGCGCCTAAAGAAGTATAACTTCAATAATAATAACAAAAATATAAATAAAACCGTATGTGCCTATAGTATTATAAATAATTTGGTAAAACCATAGAAATTAAAAATATAGAAATAATAGATAAATATAAAAAGAGTGGTATGTATAAACTTAAATACAAGGACTGTAATAGTGCATATATAGGTCAAACAGTAAGGTATTTTACTACCAGCTACAAAAAACACGTTGGTATCTGGCAAAATAACAAATCAACACATTTCAATTTGGAAAATTTCTTATTGAAAATAACCATCACCCTCATTCCCATATATTAAAAAGGCAATAAATTCCACAACCTAGAAACATTAGAAATAAACAGACATAAAAGAGACGTCTATATATATATATATATATATATATATATATATATATTAAATAAACAACTCAATACAATATCATCGCCCATACTTAATATCTTCTGGACAGAATATTTTAGACAACATTGATACTACAATGAACTTCAAATTGTTTTATACCGACCACACATCTAAGAAAACATTACAATCGCAAAATAATGGGAGATGTGTATAATTAGTAATATAACCTTATTACAACCAACAAATACCCTTGCCGTTGCATATTACTAAAAATAACATCCTTTTAATTTATTACTCTCACTAAAACACTTGTATATTGTATAATGTACTTTGAAAATATAATAAAAACTACACCGCTCACCTACAACAAACTCACTAACGTAAAGAGTGGAAAAATCTGGGCAAACCCCGTTTCCGTTATTGTTTTGTATATTAATATTTAAATGCTGTTAACATAATATTTTAAACCATATACATTATCTAATATCTAGGCGCAGTTAACAGCAACAAGAAAATGCCTTACGTAAAAATCGCTGGCTCTTTTCGCGTCTTCGCTCACAACAATTTTAAAATGTGTCCTAAACTCCTAAAGGAATTCTCGTCAATTTGAAACAAAAAATATTTCACGAGTAAATTGAAATATATATATATATATATATATATTCAATTATTATTTATATATTTTTATTTTAATTATTTATATATATATATATATATATATATATATATACATATATATACATGTGTATATATATATATATATATATATATATATATATATATATATCTATATATACATGTATATACATACGTTTTTATGATGTGTTAATATTATTCAAACTCATTCAGTCAATACGGAGTACCTGATTAGGATTTACTGAATAATAATTAGGTACTATCAAATAAACATTCGAAGGCTTGAAATCGATCCACAATATCGATTTCAAGTCTTTCATCTCATATTTATTTATACGTATATTGTTGTTCCCATCTCTTATAAATATTTTAGTTTACACATATAATTATAAAGTTACCCTTTCCAGTTAGTAGATTTGAAAAAAAATATAAACAAATTGCAAAAGAAATTTGTATTGACGTGCATATTATGAGTATTCCATGGTGGAAAGCTGAAATATTATTAGAAAAGTTATTATATGTACTTGTTATAATTCGTTCTAACTTTTGATTAGATTTTTTTAACTTAAGTGAAATGGCATAACGTATTGTGGGATCTCTTCAACGAATTAATTAGATTCAAATTAAAGCAAGCGGCAACCGCCTATTAATCGCATCAATGCACTGATACTGTGTATTTCTCTCATAGAATGTCAAAAAAAATGTTTTTCATGTCATATAAGTACTTTTAAAATGCTAAGGGTATTATTAAAACTGATGGGGTAGATGTCATAACTTATTTTTATAATTACCATTCACTTCGTAATTTAAATAAACTATTTGATTAATTACATACATGTATTACATAATCTTAAAACAATCTAATTTCTTAAAATTATAGTTTAACTTTTTACAGTGTGCTTCGTTTATATTTTTGACTTCAAAAATGCTAAAGCAGAAAATTCCAGATAAGTAATTTAATTTTCCGTCTTAGTGAAACGGTTTGATTTAGTAACAAAAATCGTTCAATATTAATTTTAAAAAAGATCAGAATAAATTAAAAATATTTTTTTCTTTCATTTCTATGAACTAATCAAGTATTAAGTATAATATTTTAATTCTTACCTTTATATTTAGTACCTACAGTCTTTTACTTTTTTTATAATTTGAGTTTTCAACTTAATAAGATAATTTTCAATATAAGGAAATTTTGCTCAAGTAGATGCTTACGGCAAAAAGTATAAAAGGAAGAAACTAATCAAAACAAGTGTATCAGTTTGACTGAAAATGTACCCTGTAATATGAAATTCTGTTTACGAAAAACTCCGGAGACTCATGATTTTTTTGTCATGGATGATAAAATATTCTGGTCTTCGTATGATTATTAGACTTTTTAGAAGGGTTAGTTATTGTAAGAAACGTACAACTGAAAATATACTATTACGATTTTATGCAATAACATTAAACAATAACAATATTTAAACAACAATTGGCGGATTGGCTATAATAATAATTGGCGAAAATTTATTAACAGCCTTGGCCTTGTCCGTCTTCTATCAGACCAACTTGTGTCATTTAGAACATTTCCATATATATTAGGGTGATTGGTACAAGATGAAATTTTTTTTAACTTTTTACCCAACCCAACTAATCTATTCCACTAGAAAACAAGGCAATATTTTTTAAAATAATTTTATTGACATTTCACTATCGCTATACGTTTGAAATTTGTAAAATAAAAGAAAACAATCAATTTTAAAACAAGAAATTATTACAATAAAAACAGAGTCTTATTGACAAAAATACTAAATAACACTGATCAAATCTCATATTTCTAAGTGGAAAGAAAAACATGTTTGTTATATAAATTTGCCTAATTAACGTTGGGATTTTTCTGTCTTTAACTAACGACATTAAGTACTGCTTTTGCTTCTCATTGTTCGTGTGTATTTATTGTATTCTTCCATCAGAACAACGCCCCGTTTAACTATATCTTTAATGACTCTCATGTTTTGTACATCTTTTTTAGCTGTTCTGTAGCGTAATCTCTTTGAATGATCTCACATGAAATGCCAAAAACTGGAAAAAATTCAGTGCACTTGCTGATACGGAATCTTCAATATATTTGTTTATTTGGTACCATATAAGCCACTGGAACTTAAAAGCAGTATTTTGCGTAAACAAGTACGAATAGTGCACATATACATCTTATTTTATTATATAATCCTCATTAAAAAAATTGTCTCGGAAATAGCAGACGCCATAGTTTCCCCTTTGCTATCTTTAAGCTTTGCAACAGCCAGGAGCTGGTCGACTCCTTTTCCACATACCAAGATTGGTAGACGATCTCCTATTTTATGTCCTGTTATCTCCTCGAAAATCTTTCCATCCCAGCGCACAGTAAGTGTAGTTTGTGGCTTTAAATCAGCTTTTACAGACTCAGTAAGCTTCTCTTTAAAATTCATTTTTTGCTATAGAATAACAGCCAACGTTACATTGTGACACATTATATCCAAGACTTTTGAGTGAAGAAGTCAAAACAACAGTTGCTCTTCGGTCTCACAACTTAGCATTGTCAAGATTAGTAGCTTAATTATATTCTATGTTTGTTTTTCGGCCTCGTTTCTTGCAAAATCTTTGTTTAAAGGGGTTCTTGGCTGAGGAGAATTAGGACGATTTTGGTTCATGTCACTTTCACTTCTATCCTGTTTATTGGTGTTATGAATTCATCCTGAACGACTCATTTCACTTTGGTTTAAAAGAAATTTCTTATCTTCTGTCAATTAATTGCAATATAATTGCCCATCAATGGTCATCGTATTTAAAGCATTAGAGTGAGCTATATCAAACATTTACAAGAATAATTACAAGATAGAAATGATTCTTATGGTTTGGTGATTGAGGCCCCATTATCATAATGTAATTTGTTCTTTCGCCCATTCCAGAAGTATTACTTACGATATAACAGATTAAATATAGTTCATGATAACTCAACAAATATGAGAAATTCTATGATAATTAAGTATAAAATCAGCAAAATACCAATCTTGTTTAAGGGTATACTAAGTGTTTTAAGCATTAGCTCTAAGACAATGGTGAAGTGAAATTTTCATTCAGAAATTATCTCATCAAATAATTAGAAAATAAACAAACAAGCATGGCGAGGAGTATTATAGAAACTATTTTTGGCTCATGACTTTCTAGTAAAATTCGAACTATTAAAATTTATTAATCAATGGTTTTGTTAATGCACCATAGATTGCCCCTTATTAAATTGCTTTTCAAAATCGGTATAAAGATATCGTCTAAGAATATTTTAGAATATAAAAAAACTACAGTAATTATTTGATAACATACAGGAAGATTTCTAGGTGACACCGTATATGAAAACATATTTTATTTCATTAAGTATACAGTATGACTTGTGAAATGTTTATATTTTGATACCGCAGCTTGAAAAATAAAGGAGTATGGGGGTCGTGCTTTACGAAATCCTCTGCCAATATCAATATAACTTCAAAATGGTCTGAGATATCATGACGAAATAAAAATTTAATACCAGAATAACTATGTATATCCTGTTTCAAATATATGTCAGTAGCTTCAATAACCTTGACAGAGAGATAATTTTTAACATTAGATTCTAAAGTTAACAACATTTGCACATTCGTGTTAAGTCAGTATATTATTTATTTAAATTTTCAACGGTAAAAATATTCAGAATACGAAAAGGTTTTTATATGATTGTTGAATGACTGCTACTGAAGAAATGGTGACTCTGACACTTATGTCAGAGTCACCATTTCTTTGACTACCATAGCCAGAACCAATTTGGCAGTCAATATCATTACTATACCTACGAGAGTAAAAGATTGAATAACTTTTTAAGTTACGATTATAATAATATAACTTTTAAGTTAAGATTGAGTAAGTTAATTTCTTATAGTTAACATGTGATGAACCTATTTTTTTATTATCTATTACAGATATGAAAACGAGGACATACTTTTTGAAGACATTTTTACCATTATCTTAGGCACTGTCTTACAAAAAAATATAACAATATTACTTCTGGAATTAATTCATGTTTTTGATTAATACTCCACCGTATGAAAGAAAAAAATATTTTTCTTTTTAAACCAAACTTTTTCACTCAACATTTCGTCATAAATATTTTTAAGTTCTTACTATCGCAAAATATGCCCCCCACTCCTCTATATTGAATCACAGCAATGTAAAAATTTTGGTTTCTACCTAAATTAATTAAAGAACTCTAAAACTCTAAAAACGCTAATTTCTTATGCTTTGAAACCCGTAGTTTCTCAAAATAATAAATATATAATTTAACGGTTAGATTTTACGATTAATAGTTAGAATATTGCCTAATTTTATGAAATTGCAATTCTGCTGTTAATTGTAATTTCATAACTTACATACATTATTTTTTAACCGATATTTTCGTAAACAATGCGGAGATACATCGTTAGTTCAGAGTATTATTAATACTATTTTGAATTATGATTCCTAATTGGACAATGATTCTTAATATCCCACATCAATATAAGAAATAATCACAAATAAGCAACAATAATATTAAAAAAAATAATCCTGAAAACACGGCAAGAATGCAGAAGCAGACATTTTCAAGTCGTTATATAAGTTTGCGTGAGACTTTTATATTGTACATATCAGTTGTAGAAGCGAACTAACGAGCGGTTCTTCACTCCAAGCTCGCTCGAGGGCATCTCATCATATATGCCGGAGCAGACGTGACCTAGTGGATTCTGTATAAATATTAAAGATACGTGTCGAAGGTAAAGAATACATATAATCGTAAGTCCTGGAATATAATAAGAAAATGTGAGAGGGAACACATTAAAAAGAATAGATGAAGAAAAAATATAAGACCACAGTATCGATAAAATATTCATTGTTACGTCGTAACAGAATGAAATATTCAAGGAAAAATGTTTAGTTTTACTGGTACTATTTCTAATCATTCCAAAAATAAATTACTTCCAGATATGAAGCTTCTTTTTTACACAGAAAATGCTGAAACTTAAACGTCATTAAATGACATACACTGCAACAGTCAAGCTATGAACCCACGTCATATGGAAAAACGACTTTCACGATGGGCAATGAAAGTGATAATTTTCTTCACTCTGCTACAACAATTAACTTTTCCATTCCCCGCTAAATTCCCCACCCTTTGGGCTGCCGACGCATCTCATATAAATTATATCGGAGGCATCTCCATACAGGCCGTCGGCCTGCCATCTATTTGTCCAACGCTGTCCATTTTTGTTGTGACTTCAAAAACATAATTTTGTGTATTATTATCTTGAAGTAATATAAGTTTTTGCATGTCTATTTTAAGTAAACATATAATAACCTTATTATATATCATAAAAGTGCAATTTACGTCCTATAATATCAATCATAAAGAAAGAAATCCCGCGTCACCACTATGGGTTCTAGCGTACACCTTTTTATAATAAACTCTATGTTTAACTTTTACGATAATAATCCTTGCTTGCATCGTTTATATCTACTTGCTTGCATCGTTTATATATGATTTAATACAAACTTAAATTTTATTACCAACCTACTAAAGATATTTGAATCAAAAACACAATTCAATTTTATTTTCAAGTTGCGAACGTGTAATGCATTTTATCCAGGATTACTGATATATTTATTGCTTTAATCCTTGTGATCTCTCGAGAAGAGCAAATTGACAATAAAAGTGATACTCGATAAAGTAGTATTTTTCATACGAAATGCACCGTATATAAAAATATTATCAATAAGTAAATCTATTCATTGCACATCTAAAAAGGATCAGTAACTCCAATGATATACGTTGAGTATCTTCTGTAAATATTTAAAAGAAAGAATGCTTACCCATTGCAAGGAAGTATAGCTATTAAGGTACCTAATAATAAAAATTCTGAAGGAAGTAACATTATTCTGTTTTGAGCTTTTGAAAAGCTTTAAACAAGATCTGGTAGCCCTTATTGGCATTTAATACTACGCAGGTAGGTATTTAATTGCCCAGTTAAAATATTACATAGCATAATTTGTTATAGAATTACAAGACACTATATAATAAAAAAATATTTGCTTGTAACCGCCAGCGGCAACACCCGGTCATCAAGAAAGATAATATTTCCAAAAATGCCATTAACATCACATGCAGTTCACAGCACGCCCTTGATATTGGTGTGATGAGTAACATTAATTTGCTACCATGTCTACGTATGCATTTCAATAAAAAAAGAAATTAAAATTTGGAAGTTTCAATTTCCGGGTATTCGAGTGTTCCTCTAAAATATGACGGAAATTATAAAAATTCGGTTTTCCGCCATTCGAATCCGAAACCCTAAAACATACACAGAATTATATTTTGCAATTAGGTCTAGACGGTTTATTATTAATGCAATTCCATGATAGCTAAGGCTAAAATGATATGTTAAAAAGAATTTAAACCATAGTTGCAATTTTTGTTTCATTTATGATGTAAATGTGATAAAGAATATTTAATGTGATAAGTAATATATATTTAACACACACACACACACACACACACACACACACACACACACACACACACACACACACACACACACACATATATATATATATATATATATATATATATATATAATACAATGGAAATCAAATCGATTGCCAAAATATCCATCTCTTCGATATATACTCATAGGTCAATGGTACTTTCTCATCAATCCGGCACGAGTTAGGAAAAGCCCTCGAGCAATTCTGTATTGATGAACGGGTCATTAGTTCGCCTCTCGCAATAATAAACATATCTCAAGGCAGCAACAGGCATTAATTTTACAATTTTCGTCTTCACATTTAAGTAATACAAAATTATATTTTACCAACGAAAAATTAAGCAATGTTAAATGATGTTGTCGCTAAGAAAATACACAGAAAGTATTATATTTACTAATTTTATTCCAGAGTTATGTACTATTTTATAAATTAGTTTTATTTTTATGTGTATATGAAAATGATATACAATATTTCCTCGTATTATTTTAGGGTATAACCCTTAAGGTAGATTGAGAATTTTGTAGCTACAACCATATTTCTAATAATTACTTATTGGTAAAAACGCGTCAAAATCTTTCCGATCGGGAAATGCTAAGTAAAATTATTGAAATTTAATAAAATGTCTTCATGAATGTTACATATTATTTACAGTGATAGAATAACCGTATAGATATAAATATTCAAAACGTCAGGAAAAGCACCCTTTTTTAAACTGCTTTTTATGTGCGAAAATTCACTATTTGTTATATGATAAAAAGAAGGGTTTATTTGACACATTTCTAATGTAGTGAGTGCCCATATTAAAAGAAAAAAGATTTATATTAGGTATTTCTGAACAACAAATTTATTTGCAGAGGTGCAAAATATAGATTTTGAAGAAATAAAGCAAAATGACAGATATTATCCAGCTTTGTTTAAATTTCCACATTCCAAATGGACGATGAAGTATTATCTGTTTATTGTGTAATTGGTAATAAGTTAGTAAATATAACAAATCAAAAGGATAACGGAACCTTCAGTGATACTAAATGCCCCAAAATATATCTTCATATCACACAGAAACATGAAATAAGGGTATTACATTCGATACAACCCTCTACATTCTGCAAAACCTTTCTACTTACATCTACACGTACAAAAACGGTTATAATTACTTGTGCATTATTGATTCGACATCGATACGAGAATATTTTCTGTTCTTTTTTCTGCTCAAATGGAACAATTTGGCACAGCGCTGCACTAAGTAAGCAATAGCAGCATGAAATAGAAAATTATCTCAGAGGGAGATTACTACAGCGCTGCTTTGATTAGAGCTCACACTCAATTTTTCATATTTTGGTTTAACCTTATATTATAATGAAGCCCTTATATTATAATGAAGTAGATTGTCTTGCACCGTAATTTATATCTCAACGTAATATATTTTACATTCCATGCTATCGAGAATAAACTAAGTACCTTATTACGGTACGATTAAGTTTAAGTCTGCAATCGATAAAATGACTGATAGGATATCATAAGACAAGTTTCATAAATTTCTAGAAGGATGTGGTGTAGTATATATCATTCATTGAAATACAACTCTGCCATTGCTGCCTTCTTTACCTTGATAATAAATTTAATGATGATTAGATACTGATAAAAGAAAAAATTTGCCATAAAATGATTTTCATTAGGTACAAGTATCAACATTGCACTATTAAAAACAAAGTGTATCAATTCAAGGAAAATATATTTAGTAAATTTATTTTGATGCATTTACCATTTTCCATTAAAACCAACAGAAAGCAACGACAGTATTTTGATCTAAATGCCATTTAAACAAGTTTAATCGAAAATATGAATTCAATTTTCCTGTAGCACTATAAAATTATTCAGTCCAATTATTTTAGATCAAAAGGAATATAATGCAAACAGGAGGTCTACACGTTAACGTCGGAGGCTGTATTTTACTGCATTTCCACAACATAAAACAGGTGGAAAGCAAAGTAATGATTTACGTTGCTATAATATTGTGTTACGGAGCAGTAAATTTTTTCAATATCGATTTATGGGTGAGATGCAAGTTACGTGTTAAGATTATTTTTAAAAATTTGTATATTCTATATCGCACTAGCTTATGTCAAATTTATGGAAATATTAATATATTCTAAATAATTATTTTATTTTTGTTATATATATATATATATATATATATATATATATATACATATATATATACATATATATATATATATATATATATATAGAGAGAGAGAGAGAGAGAGAGAATAATAGATATACATAATATTTCAGAAGAAAGAAAATTAATTCCTGATTTCTCCGTTTAAGAGAGTTCAGACATAGTGACACTAAATCTTTGGATAATGGCGAACTCTAATTTATACGATGTGTTCTCTTACTCTTATTTCACATTCCATATCAAGAAATATCCCGAATGTTTATATCATTTGGCAGGTTGTGAACATCATTTTAAAGATATATCATGTGATCCTTCCTTAGATCACAGTCTACCTGTCTAGTTAAGTCCTGCTATTTACGCCTGCTATTTCCAAAATAAATGTTGGTAGTAATATGAGAAATTATACATATATAATTTCGTACATATAAATACAGAGGTTTTTTCTATACATTTTTCTATACAATACTATTTATTAGGTTTTGATATACGATATAGTTTTTAGATTACTACAAATTAAACAGATTCTCAAGACATTTATTATCGAAGAATATTATGCGTACCGCTAGGCAAAGGACATAGTCTTTCTAACCTTTACAATTCCTTATTAGTGAACCAGGGATGTCCAACAAATTGTATTAATAAATTAGCTATCCTTTTTGTGACAGACAATTGATATTTTACCGGGCTTACATCCTGAATTGCTATTAATTGTACAGAATAAACAAGAGATTTGAAATAAAACGCATTTTTCATTTTCCCTCGACAATTTTAAGCATCAATTTATCCTTCTTATTAGTAAAGCAAAATGAGAATACTTTTACGATAATGTGATTCTAATATTAACTTAGTCGCTTGATCAAAACCAGACGCGGGTTTAAAATATAAACTACTTTAAAACTACATTGTCAATATTTAAAAAGCAAATTTTTCGTAATTTTCGACTACTGTTAACATTAAAATTTACTTATTTTATACTAGTTAACATTTACTTATTTATTAAATTTGTTTCACTTTCTTCACTTACTATGGTTTTTTTCAGTATACGTTACTGACGAAAGAGATGCATGTAAAAAAGTATGTCTGAGACGCATGTTAAATATGATATTTGGATTAGAGTCTTGGCAAAACCAATTACTGTTATCATTGCAAATATTTAACTGGGATTTTAATCCTGAATGAATCTCAAGTTTATTTTTAATCAATCCGAATTACGCCCGAATTTAAGTTGAAAAGCCAGCCATTATGCGATTATAAAAATGAAAATTATACTTGTAACTATTTGTCATACCAACTAAATATATTTTTAAAATTTTGTACCTCAAAACGAAATACTTTTTGAAAAATTAAAAACTTTTCGGAACACTCAGGTGTTCTTCCATCCGATTGTCACGTTTGTCCTAGCGAACCCGATAAGAGGAGTTTATTCAGTATTTCAGAGCAAATCATGATACAAGGAGTTCTCTCTATTTTAAAACAAATTCAGTACAAATATTGCGGCACTCACTAATATGATGTGCTATCTCAAGCCATGAAGTTTGTAGATGCCTACGTTAACCAATGTACTAGATACAACGGCACTAGTTGTAAAAGAGTAAATTAAATTTTAATAAACACTTCTAAAATTACTTTTCGCAACATGAATTGTTTTTCGTCAAGCATCGCCAAATTTTCCATGTGTTGCAAATAATTTAACAGCAGAACTACAATAAAAATGTGTAGTCATTATTTGGGAATTTTTACAGCCACGGAGATGGTTCTGAAGCCAAATTTGTAGCATAAACGACTTTGGTTTTCATGAAGTTTTGTTCGCATATTTTGGATCGTTCCGCAGTCAATTAGAAGTTGACATTTGACCAATTACTCTGAAAGTAAATATTAAAATATTTATGGTTATACACATAGTAAATAATTTAAATAGTTATAATTATTTTATTTACGCATCCATATTAATATTTTTTCCTACGCTTTTCCTGTATTTCATGTCTTCTTTCTCTCTTTGTTTATAACTTAATAGAACATCAAATACTTAGCACTTAACTTTCGTTTCATTAATTTCATGTATTCCTTAGTCTCGTCTATAAAATCTGTCGTCGTCTTTTGCCTTTATTGGAAAATCTGTTCTCACATAGCTAAAGATTTTTTTTAACTGGTACTAGTCGTGAAAAAGTAGATAATATTTAAATAAGCTTTTTTCAAATTACTCTCACCAATTAATTTCGTCAAATATTAGTTTGTAACAATGTAATTATTTATATTATTTTCTCATAATAGAATAACGGTAACTTAAAAGAAAATAGGAATTCAATTTGAAAATGTATGACATACAATTTATCAAATTCGGAAGTCTCCGATGTGCACGTTTCAAGAACAATCATTTAAATTCAAACCCCTTGAGAGATGTCATTATTTAAGCACAGAAAACAGATTGGTATCTAAAATTGACGATATCAGATAACGCTTTTGAAAAAAAATAAAAAAAATCAAATCTGCAACAGAAGTGGCCTATTTAATTCTTAAAAGGTGTATTATTACTCGTTTTATAATTTTAGAATCAACTGCAGCCTAATTTATAGGCGATAACTCTAAAAGTACATATAACGATTTATGGTTACCTATATAGTAAAGGATATAAAGAGTTATTAGAATTTATTTAAACATAGATATTATTTTTTTATATATATAATTAATCTGCATTTCATTTCCTTTCTTTCTTCATTTAGGGCTTCGTAAAATATCGGACTTCTAAAATAAAAACTTTGATTGATTAATTTTAAATTAAATTCAGTCTCGTTCACCAACTTTCTATGGTCTTTCACCTTTTTTTGCACAATATTTCATTTTACTTAATATTTTCTATAGGAGGTACTTTATACGAGTTTAGTACTTGCTGTAGATAGTTTAAATATAATTTTTATCCCTTAAAATCCCAGTAACTTATTTAAATAATACCAACTTCATTAGTCGGAACGAAAAATTCATTAAAAAAGCTGTTACTAATACGTTCATAATTTAAAAGAATTCAGTGCCTGAAACTTTGAGTTTCGACTTTTCAGGGAAATGGGTCCACTTTCTTGAATTATTTGGTGGAAATTAAAACATTAGCTTCATGAAATTAACGATTAATTTACTTGTGTAAAAGTAAACCGGGATCAAAGTTAGGAGTATTTGGTGTATTTATTGGGTGAAAATATTCATTCGAAAGAACTTTTGAATATCATAATTTTAATGTGTACTGATTTACTAATATTATTGTTGATAAAAAAAAATATAGCGTGTTATTTTCTGAAATTCTACATTTGAAGAAAACTTGGAAGCTTGAAGATCAGATATCATCGTCTATATTTTTTTCACCCATTGACTCTTGTCATGTGTAATATATAAGAAATGACACATGGCGTAAAATTATGAATCCCTTGTGTTTTTTGCCAAGCCACAAGCAAAAATAAGCAAAAATTCCTTAAGGGCGAGAATCATCTACATCAGCAGACAAACATTATTTAGTTTATGATACTTGGGGAAATAATATATACACATATCCACCTCGTCTTAAAAACAAATTGACCTTCTTTAAGCGTACGTATAAACATGATCACAAAGTTTAAATAAAGGGCAGAAACTTGTTACCTAAGACGAAATTTTTTTACTTTCCATATCCAAATATTGTCAATAAAATTCTATTTTGGAGAACACTGCTTCAGTACGCAGGTAAATATAAATCTTCTATTATGTTATTACAACGCGATGGCTATCTCGAACGAGTCCGACAATAACAACATTGCGCGACGCGCATGCTGTGAAAAATAAGCTCGACGTTATTAAATTTAAAAGCCCTGCAGCTCATGTCCTGCTATTGCAGTAAAAGCTCTAGGTCCGTTGCAACTTGTACATCGTTGAAGCTCATAATGTATTAAAATGCGTTGTCTTCGATTCACATTGTTTAATATTTTATTGTTTAGGAAACTTTTTAGAGTCCTTTATCTTTATTTGCTGCTCTGCCTGAATGATTCCATGCGCGCTTAATGTATATTGTTAAACAATTAAGTGTATTTTCCTTAATATTATTCTTCATCATCTAAATATACTGACAAATATGCATATTCGGACTTTTTATGGAAAAATGTATATATATATATATATATATATATATATATATATATATATATATATATATATATATATATATGTAATATGCAACGGTAGTTTCGGAAATTGCGTTTCTAATTTAGTAATTAGAAACCCCATTTCCGAAACTACCGTTTGAAAATTTATTCTTTCAAATGATGGCCTAAATAGTAAAAAAATTAGAAAAATAAAAATATCACACAGTATTTCATTTTTGCCCGATTTCCTGATTTACCCTGTCTGATATTTCTTTAAAACTGATGAATGATTTTATCACTATACTAAATTTCAATCTTCTATGTCAAATGGCTCTTGAGGAAAATAGCTACGGCAATCGGACGTCTCAGAGACTGACCGTTTAAGGAATTTTTTTTGTTTTTCAATTAATTAATTCAAAAAATAAATGAACGATACACCAATATATCCATGGTTAGAATATGAAGAAGTGCGGGGCGAGAGGGTACATCTTAACTAAGTTTGAAGCTTGGTATTGACTAAGGCGATTTATAAAATCAAAAACAATAAACAAATATTCAATTTAATTTTGAAAAAAATGTTCAATGATACATCAATGAATGAAATAGAAAAATACATACTCACAACATAAGGTACGATAATGTTTACTTAGCAGGTAAAGACATACCTGCTCAATAAGGTACAAACAATTATATATTCCACCCATCACATGTTGAAAAAATTAATGCATCTATTTTTGTGTATTTCTTGCTACAATTTTTTTATACTGTGTATTTCTTCTCTTTGTTGTTGATTTTTTTTCGAGTCCTGCTGAGCGATGTATCATTAAATAGGTATCATAAAATTAAAGTTAAGTTACATAAACAAATGCAATTTTAAGCTTTAAAGTATCCTTCCAGGGTTTCTGAAAAACCTGAAAATGTTCTATATACTAACTTTTTTTGCTGAACGTCATTTTGTACGTACACCGATACTCTCTAAGTCAGTTTTATTTTACTATTTGGATACTTGCAATGAAAAAAAAATTATAAGAAAAAAAGTCTCCAGACTTTCTGTATTATTAGTACTTTAGACGACACACTACGTACAGCACCGCAATTTTCTTGAAAAAAAAGTACTAGTATAGGTCTCATACAAGACTGGAGTTAATTGTGCTCGTTCATATAGCAAGAGCAGAGAGTGTTACATTATTTACGGAACATACGGTTAATGCTTTATGAGCCCACCAACTGGTTATAATACCTTCAAAGGCCTAAAATTTCAAAAACCTGTTAAGCACTAGTGGAAGTTATGAGCATGTAAGAGGACATAGAATTTCTGTTAAAATATTCACAAATATTTATTTTCCGTGACGTAAATATATTACCGACTATTTTTTTCTCAAACATAAAGACATGGTGACTATACCAAAAGTTATAAGATTTAAAATAATGGCTACAATTTTCCCGATAAATTTCTAATCAGATTTTACCAACTCTCTCCTATCCGTAATTTTTGGCTCAGTAAAGTTGTATACATGAAGAGAGAATGCTCAAATCTTGCCCTTTTTTTTGAAATGCCTATTTGAATCGGTAATTTAAAATTACAAAAACATATTTTTGTATTCCTCACAACAAACACTTTTATATGATGTCTTATGTGAAATTAGAAAATGAAAAACAAATTTGAACTTTTCTTTAACCGCTCTTTAACTTTTACATATATAAATTAGTTATGCAGAAAATATGTGGGTTAATGAGATATTTTACTACGCTAAACTTCAATTGTCTACGTCATATGGTTTCCAAGAAAATCGGCTGTGAATGTAGAAAAAATACATATATACGCCCACTGGATCTTTTACATGAATTCTACATAATGGCAAATGTTCTAAGGTAAATAAAGGGAAAAATATAAAAATTAATGTTTTCTAATTCTATGTGGAATTTAATTTAATTTGTATAATTCGTTTGTTTATACGTTTGTGAAAGACATAGCATGCAATATATTCACATAGCAAAAAATTAATATTTATAATAATTTAATTAGATATATTATGTACCGTTAAATGTTTATAAGTGCCTAAATCTGAAGTCACATTTATAGTTTATTTCTATAATGACATAATATTTATTCACAATTGCATAGTTTAAAATTGTATTTATTTATTATAATGGAATTATTTTAGAGTGATCTGTGAAAAGGTTACAAAAATATCATATTCACCGTCGAAAAAAAAACATATTGTGGAAATGACGTTTGAAATTTAGATTGCACAAATTAAATACACTACTCAGCCATCTCAGATCCATAAAATATTATTTTCTCCCTATCGTAAAATTAATTTTAAAATATCTATCGGAGTGCATACATGTTTAACTACATAACTTTTACAAAAATATCTTTTGTGGCCTCGGCGTAACGGCTGGCGTAGTCGCGACATTAAATAATTACTTTCAGAGTTTGTAAATACAGATTACATACCAATAAACAAAAGCGCAAACTCAGGGAAACTTATACAAACCACAGCAAATCATTTTATGCAAACAATCGACTAAAATTTTCCATTCAGAAAGTTTTTTGGACCGAATAAATTTAATGCGGCTTTAAATGAAATAAAATTCAATCTCGTGGTAAAAGGAAACTAATGAAATCGCCAACAAATTTATGAATTGAAATAAGAATTCTTTGGTTAAAAAATTAATTGAATTACGTTTTTGATACTTATTTTTTCACAGTTAAATATATCCAAACCATAATTGAAAATTTATTCGTAGAATAAACTTGGCGCACACACAATACACTGCGCCACAAAGTAGCGCTCCGCTCATACATCACACCGCTTTCCTTTGCAATTCACGGGTGCTACAATTCGTGGGCGCTCCGTTCCAACTCAAAAAGGAAGACATTAGTATTTCGGGAGATGAATGAGGCGAGGACGATTTGATGCATGGTATTCGCCGTCGTTATGGAGACGAGAGTTTTTCCCATTTTACTTTGACGAGTTTTGCGACAATTATGGAACGATGTGATATTACTTTTCCTTCATTTAGGTGAAGATTTTTTATTGTGGTAGACTATTTTAGTATTAGCAGTATTCATTTTAATTTGACACGACAACTATTATTTTGAATATTAAAATTATTTTATTAACCTGTACATCGTTTTCATATTATGAGTAATTTTGGGAAAATGTACAAAAATATAGTTTGAAATGATGATGATATGACAAATGGTTATTATAGTTTAAAGTGATGACTGCGAATAAATCGCTCATCACATGTCGTTATTTATAGTAATTATATTAAAATAGTTTATAAACAAATAAATTTAAAATTAAAAAAAAACATATATATTTTCCTTAATTTCATCAGTGGAATAAAGCACAATGTTTAATGTCTAAATTAATTTACATTACAATTTGAGAGGATACTATAACCCACGCGATTAACTAAAATTCTTTTAACAAATTAGCATCTCAGTGAATCTGTCCAATAATTAAAATAAAACTCCATTAAATACATTAAACTTTTAAAAGGAAACATGATGTCTTAATAATAATAATAATAGCTCGTTTTATATTTATTAGCAAACGTGGAAAAAATAAGACCATATTCTAAACAAAAGTGTCTGAAAAGTTTTGACAGGGAACAAATCGATGCACAAACACAACGAGGTAGGTTTTTTGTGTTCCCTAAACTACATAATCACGACATCAATCTGACTGAATTGTTTTCAAAGTACTAAATTGCGTGAATTAAAGATTAAACTGTCTCTTAGGAGTGAGACGAACTGTAATATAACGAACTGTAACGAACGAACTGTAATATATGGAATTTTCAAATAAACTGGTTACATTAATATTTCAACTTTCATGTTTTTGATAGGGATATTTCTTATGTCATTCCTCGTTTCAACTTCGATCTTTCAAAGAATATATATACACATAAGAAAACTGAACTTTTTACTCTGTGAATCTTTTAAAGGATTCACAGAGTAAAAAGTAAAAAAAACGTGGTTTGAACATGTAATATGAATACAGTTAAAATTAATATCATATAAGTTATGGAAAACTGTAGTACATAAACCCACACAAGTTAAAGTTCAAAAAGAGGTTTTAGAGTCATGTCGAAAAGACGGACCATTATTCATAAACCCAAAAGCCGTGACATGTTTCCGCACAGCATACCGCCTGTACGAATATTTTTCCGTTATCTCGCGTTTTGATAGTGTTGCATTTTCAACAAATTTTGTATTCATTTTAAATTTACAATTTTTACTTCAGGTATTTTCATTTATCGTTTTAGTTAGAGTTATCTCATATTTTTAGTAATGTTAGGGATAGTGGCTTATGATAATGAAACCTTGAGGAAATAATCGAAGAACTGGAGGATGATCGGTAATGGAATCGGGAACTGAGGATGTAATCGGAGAACTATTTTATGGAAACACTGTCGATTAGAACTCAATTTCCACTTAAATTATTACGTAGAAGATAAAATTAAATTTTCAAATGGAAATTACTTCAAATTTACTCCAAATGTGAAGCACGAAAATTTAAAAAAGGGATGTGTGTATAAAGCAGCCATATTAGATTTCAATAAAGAGATAATGATGAATGTGTTCCTAATAATAATATAAGTTTTCGAAACTAGCCACAATAATTTTTTAAAATTACTTCTATAATTTTCAATAAAATGAAAACGCCGCAACGGAGTTAATCAGGTTTAATGAATTGCCATCTTTTTTTAATAGGAATTTTTTCCTTCAACCTATTGCAGATTCATCGAAACAAAATAATTTTGGCTTATAGTCACAAACAGAAAATACGTTAAATAGATTAAGATTAATTAATTGAAAATATTTATGAAAGAATTAACTAATGAAATTATTTATTTAAAATATGTCACAAAACATACAACGTATGAGACCGCATCCTAAAAACATGAAAAAGGTTTGACCCACCTAGAAATAAAATTCAAAGTATGAATACAAGTGGCACATTTTATGACTTCCTTAACTCGAACTCTCGATATTGGAACGTAATCTAAGAAACTGACTGAACTTTTTGTTTAATTCCCGATTGCGTGAATTAAATTTGAAAATCACTCTAAGGGATGAGACCCCGCACATTTCCAATTCAGACGACAGACATTAAATCTCACGTGGTAGACCATAAATCTCAATCGCGTCGTTGAAGTGCATTTATTTACATATAATATGCAAGGTTCACGTACAGTGTTTTCCCTGCTAGTATTTAATTCTTGTGTACTTGTCAGTTTAATGTAGAGCAATCAATCTCTACGTCTGTAATTTTAAGCTGAATTAAATTAAATTGATATTAAATAAAATCACAGAAAATCGAAATACGATTTTACATTTTGTGTACATCGCACAAGTTAAAGTTCGAAAAAGTATTTAAGCTCCACTCAAAAAGCTGAACTTAATGTGGAGAGCATTATACAAAAACTCAAAAGCTACCAAGTGTTTCCCTTCAGCATTCGCCTGTCCAAATTATTCTCTTTGATCGTAAGTAACCGTAAGTAACGATAGTAACCAGCCATGTTTTTAAAATAATTTGAACGACTAAAGTTATTTTACGCATTTTTTTATTGCTAAAATCACAACAGTTTTCTTAAATTTTACAAATTTTCGTAAATTTCAAATGCTGCTAGTATTTTTGTCTGACATAGATACTTAAAATTTAGATTGATTATACGTTATTCAAATAGGTAAAAATATTAAGTACCAGCTTTTACTACGACACTATTAGCAATTAACTGTGAAATTTGGAATTTTTTAAAGCAAAACCTCATAATAGAAATAAAGAAATATTCAGATTTTGGTTAAGACATGCGATGCTCAAAAATATTTATTTACGTATACATATGTACGTATATATTTAGCAAAAGATGCTTTGTTGGAATGTTGTTAAAAAGGTAATATTAAAATTACTTTAAATAATAGATCGACTTCCTAAATTTTTAATTTTTTATTTGCAACTTTACGTAAAAATGTTAACCCTTCATAAACTATTATTAAAATGTGCAGTCTAATTTAGTATTATAAACCATGCGCATGATAAGATAAAATGACCAGAACCGCCGTCAGGGATGCAAATGTTAGATGTATTTGAAGCCAATAAAGCAGTACTTTTGAGATGTAGAAGTCCATGTAAAATGTAACAGAAGTCCACCTAACGAATAATACATAAAATCGGGTCTTCAACAAGCATTTTTATATACTACCAATACGATGTCAAGAGAGAGATAGAGAGCGATATATGAAATCCGAGACAGAGACGGATGATCGCCGAGCGAGATAACGCATATCCCGTGAGCCTCACGCCCCGCACCGCAGATTCAATAAAACCCTCCCCGCCACTGGTGTATGTTACAGTACACCGCTGATCATCATGGGATGCAAAGAAACGTTTCTTCAGGTGCTGCGTTGTGATGCCCGGGCTGCACGCTTTCCACTTCGTCGCCGAAAGTGCCACGAAGGCGATAAACTGTAGGTGTAAACTGAGGAGTGGTAATGTGTAAACTTAGGAGTTGTGATGTGCGGACTGTAGACACTGTTGGCAATGAGCTAGGTGTTGTCTGGCATTGTCTTAAACCATTTAGTTATTTAAAGTATTCTTCCGCGCTTAACAATGTGTGGTTGATAGGTAGGGGTAAGTGCAGATACATATTTTCACACAGGAGACTGCTTAGCGCGGCACGTATATTATTCATTAAATGTTGAGAGACGCCGTTTAGCTCATTTTACTATGTAAAAATTAAATAGAAATTTGTTAACAGGCTTAGAAAAAAAATATTTTCTTCTATTTAATCTAATTTTAACCATTATTTACTATAAATTATTTTTTTACACTTCCCCGTTTTGGTCAACGAAAAGAGATTTCTCGTCAAGCAAAATGCCAATACCTGTGTATACAGCTTTTTAAAATGTGGTAATCATTTGTTAATAGAAGTTAATGTAACATGTGGCGATAGTGAAATTATTTTTAACAAAGTAATCCCACTCAATTAAAAGGTATTTAAATGTGACCTCGAAGTCTCCTAAAGAACCTCCTGTAATTGAAATTTACTGAATAAAATTGAGCATTATCTTCTTTCAATGACTTACTTTGCATTTATTTTTTTTTCTTTTTCCCATCCGAATGCAATATAATACAAAATTATTTTAGACTTTTCCCTAAAGCCAAAAGAAAAGAAAAAATATATTCAGATGAATCAACAGACAAAATTTTATTTCCACGATAACTTGGACAGTAAAAATAGACTGACTTTTATTTATGTTTTATAAACCTAATTGTTACGCTAAATACGACAGCCAATGCAGCGAAATAACATAAACAACTTTTCAAAGGATTTCATTTGTCTTTTACAATTATTGCATTACAACGGCATTCATTTGTTGTCAACCCTTCCTTTCTATTATATCACAGTATTTTACTACGCATATCTACTTTTAATTTTTGAAATAAAATGTTTTCCATAACTTATAGACACATTGATTTTCTTCTATAATTCAAAACCATACATATATTTTTATTTAAAAAACGTATTAATTTTTGCTTTCAAATTTATCTATAAATTCAGAAAAGACATTAATACCAATTTAGTTAACTTCTTTGACCACAAAAAAGGTACATCTCCCTCGAAGCCTTATCCCACCGTAAATCTGACCGCCCCGGCCTTCAGTGTTACAAATTGATTCCGTTCCTTAGTCGGAAGTACATACATTGAACTGGCAAAGCCTTATTTAGGTGAGCTTGAAGGGGGCGGATTAAATGAAAAATGAAGCTTTAAGAGCCGCTTTCAGCTGGCGTTACGGACTTGGGGAAAGCTCTGAATCAATTTAATTTGTTACTAGTTTGAGTTTTTACTGAATCTTTAATTTGCACGTGATTCGCAGCGATATTGTAATACTTTACATTATTTTGCAGTTTTAGGGTTTTTATAAATAAACGAAGGATTCCAGTCACTTGTCCGCACGGCCTTTCAGTTTCTTTGCATCTGTTCTTTCGTAGAAATTTTTTGGTACAGGAAAATAATATTGATTTCATTATTTACTCATTACTCCACCTCTGTATCCCATCATTTATATGGGTGAACATCTGAATCTATGGAAACTCATGACATTAGGAACAAAAGTTTTTATGTCCATACTTCCAGGTTTTGGCAAGTAATTAGCATAAATTAGATTCGGCAAAAAGAAAAGATACAAAAATATTCAACTCGGGGATAGTAACTTTAATTTTTTTGCAACATTGACATGTGTAAAATAAAAGCGAGTGAACAGATTACAGATTATAGATCTACAGATTCTGCATATAGATTCTTACAATACCGGGATCGAATCCTAATTGAGCTCAATTTAATAGATCAATTTAACTGATGAAAAGATTTATGACCCATCTCATGAAATATTTGGTAATAAATTGAACATTTTCATTACTTACGAAGCAAATAGTGCGACATAATATTTTTTTACTTTAGGAATTTAAACCTAGTGTGCAACTGTTTATCTTATATAATTATGCAAACATCATCGTCCTTGTTCTTCGTTGTAATTGATGAAATCCGTAAAAAGATAATTAAAAAAAAATTTTAAATGTCTGCAATTGTGTTACAAATATCGACAGAAATTCTGGCACACCTCTCCGGTTCTGGTACACCTCAATCCTCTTCTCAGGTATATACGCATTCATACATAGTCGCTTATTGATAAAAAACCTTCTTTCAGAAAATTTTGAATTTGATGAAACAAGGTCTCGCGACATCTTTTATTAATCTTATAACTACCAGTTACTTAATATTTTTCTATAATGTATTTAGTTGCGTCGTTCACTTTTATTTACACAATGTGTAAAAATGTATACCTGAAAAAAATTTATATCTCCATTTTTTTCAATGCAGATATATTTGAAAAACTGTTATCACTTTGCAAAGTAAATCTTTTAATTTTATTTGGTTTTGCTTCATGAAATTTGATAATTAAATGAAACTACGTGATGTAGTATTATTTCTACTTTCTTTAAGTTCTTTACCATGACCTAGGTTTCGTTGTATTACAATATCTTTACGTGACAACAACATTTCAGCAAAGATCTTTGCTAATAGCCCACCTGAAGATGTTGTAATACAACGAAACCTAGGTCGTGGTAAAGAACTTAAAGAAAGTAGAAATAATACTACGTCATATAGTTTCATTTAATTGTGAGTAATTAGTTTCTACAAAATTAACGTCAAATATATTCAATATGCATGAAAGTTATTAAATACATCATTTGTAATCAATTAAGTGGCATAAAGAGTATTAAAGCTCATGTTGCATGTGACTGTTACTGCAACATTATTTTTACAGTTACGTAGTCAAGTTTCGCCATTAAATTATACTACATGATGTAATATTATTTAATAATGAATTTCTACAAAATTAACGCCAAATATATTCAAAGGTATAATCATAGTAGTCAGAATAATGAATTTCTACAAAATTAGCGTCAAATATATTCAATAGTAGTCAATTTTATAAATTTAAATAATTCCACTGTAATAGATTATTTATTATATATAATAGATTATTTATTAATTACGTACCAATATTTAACTGCTTTAGTTGATTAAATACACATATATTACCTTTGCGTGGTATTTGAAAAATTAACGCAAGCATAAGGTATTTATATACGAAATTATGTAATGAAAATTTTATCCAAATTGGTCTCTTACCGTGATATCTAATCATTGTATATATTTATATAAATTATTAATTAGTAGTGTCGTATATCGATAACATGTTACCTTTCAGCTTTCCATCCAACAATACAAAGGAAAAAACTTTTTTTTCATAATTAAATGAAACTACGTGATGTAGTATTATATCTATTTTCTTTAAGTTCTTTACCACGACCTAGGTTTCGTTGTATTACAAAATCTTTAGGTGGGCTATTAGAAAAATTTTTGCTAATAGCCCACCTGAAAATGTAATAAAACGAAACCTAGATCGTGGTAAAGAACTTAAAGCATGTAGAAATAATACTACCTCACGTAGTTTCATTTAATTGTGAATAATGCATTTCTACAAAATTAACGCCAAATATATTCAATAATCAAATTTTTTTTGTAAATGTTAGCTGCTTAGATCATCTTGGCGAATTTTAACACATGCATTGCTAAGAAATTTTACTTTACCGTGATTCCTGTTTTAAATAATTTATATGTCTTAACTGTAATTTAATGTGTCTAAAACTTTTGCGTGCTATCAGTATTTGAAACTAATAAACTACGTCTTTGATGCATACGTAGTATACGAAGCATTAAATTATCGAGGGAATAAATGGTGTTCCATGTTTTGTACTATCTTCAATTTAAAGGAAAACTGACGAAGCAAACAAAGAAAGTGGTAAAATATGACAATAATATAAAAACACACGCAACACGATATCCGCTGAGTTTGAATAAGCGCCTCCTATACCCGTTTCGTCACATAAATTTCCGTATACTCGTTTCTTGGCATTTTGACACTTTCGCGATTTGGGGAAAATAAATAAATCCCCGGAGACGAAAGTTTGATGTCTCATTAAAAATGTGAACTATAAACTGCTGCTTACCGAAAAATTCTCTAATTATGAAATGATTATAAACTTATTGCGTTATATGAAAGTGATTATCAATAGTAATATATTGTAATATTTGCTGCTGTTTTTTATGGTAATATATGCTGCTATTTTTAATATATATGGTAATATATGCTGCTATTTTTATGGTAATATATGCTGCTGGTGATATATGCTGCTAGTATGCTATGTTAATATATGCTGCTGATAATATATGCTGCTATTTTTTTTCCAATCGTTGTTCCACATATTAACATGTATCATCTCTTTGGGTGGAATCAATTAATATAAAGTCACGTTATTTACAATTATACGTTATTGTTTTTAAAGAACAATTTCTAACCAATTAATACCGTCACGTAATTAATTGTTTGCTCACATGAACATGCCACGATTCTTCGTAATGAGTATGTTTTCACCTTAAAGTAACCTCAAAAAAACGATACCCTTATAAGACAGTTGAAGTATAATTTTTAATTTTCACACACAACATATTTTAATACCTATGAAACATAGAGTAACTCCCGCAGCCTGAATTCGTGAATGACAGGTTTATTGTAAAAGAAATCATACCAACAAATTGCCAAAAAAATATTTACCAACAAATGAAATCTTTGACGATTTACTGAGTGTCCTCTTTTTCAAGAAAACAGGATAAGTATAAAATATGCAAAGTGCATCACTTCCATTTTAGTCGAGAATAATAGAAAAAGTTGCGTGCGGAAAGTAAGGAGTTTTACTTCAAACCTTTGTTTGAAGTAAAACTCCTCACTTTGATTGATTTATTTATAACCATTTTAACTTCGTGTGTATTATTATAAATGTATATTATTATATTATATTGCATTAAATAAATTTCGCTAAGTTGGTGTGGAAAATAAACGTAATTTTTAACAAATATCTAGAAATTTATATTAATTATTTTCCAGTTTAATTATTTTCCAGTTAATAAAAATAATCAACTGCAACACTTTTGACGTCATTTAAAATTGTCTTTTAATTAATATCAAATAGCGTTATAGATATACCTACATCGCTTTACCGATAGATGGCATCAGAATAACATCATATTACGGTAAAAGAGTGTGGTAACTTTGTACTATTAATAAATATTGAGTTCTAATTAACAAAATACTTATGTTTAAAGAATATTCTCTGTGTCAAATATTTAGCTCAATTTAGGTCGTCAATATTTGCAACTCAATTTACAAACTTTCTAAGTAAGCTGATAGAAGACTCACACAAACTCACTAGGCATCAAATAAACTTACGCAAGTAATGTTCCCCAGTATAAAAGGTGAAATTTGAAGAAGGAAGCAAATGCAAGTCGAATTCGCGAAACAAGTGTTCGTTCAGCACCACTGAACACGAAATTGAAAAGTGCGATCAGGTACTGATCGAACTCATGCAAGTAGTGTTCGGTACCACTGAATGCGAAGTTTAAAAAAGTGGTCAATTCGAGTTGAACTCGGAATACTACTCACGCTAGTTTCACTTCCACATCAGTGCTTTTTGCATTTAGCATCAATGGTCTGAAATATTTACTATGCGATTTCGCCCCGCCCATGACTGATTTAGAAATTTCTCAACTGAACACTACTAACGCAGCTTCAGCTCACACTCGACTGATTTTTAAATTTTTTATTCAGTGGTACGGTAACACTAATTGCGAGAAATAGACTAGCACTTGTCCACTTTTTAAATATTGCCTTCAGCGGTAAGGAACGTGTACTTGTGTGAGTTCGACCCATTTTAAAATTTTAGATTCACTGGTAAGGAATACTATTTGCAGGTGTGAGGTTAATACTCCGTCGCATTTTTGAATTTTGCAAGAAGTGAAATACACATATTTAATAAATATTTCTCGCAAAATATGAGCAAATATGGTTATATCGATGGAGTTTGAATCTAGTGCATTTAGTGACATCAGAGCAAACATTTTTATATGTCGGTGAAAAGCTTTAAAATTACCCATCAGTGTTTCATCCAACAACACGAAACTAGTTTCACTTTTTTTCCATATTTACGTTTTTTATATTGCTTTTCTGAATTCGTCCATATTTATTCCTCGATGATTTTTTTTCTGCCACGATTACTTTCTTTTAATTTCAATTTTATACAACTCATAAAGATCTCCTGAAAATATTCCTCT
The DNA here is from genome assembly GCA_039881145.1 of Druceiella hillmani. Taxonomy (NCBI): domain Eukaryota; kingdom Metazoa; phylum Arthropoda; class Insecta; order Lepidoptera; family Hepialidae; genus Druceiella; species Druceiella hillmani. The sequence goes on along the minus strand of JAYKKI010000010.1, from coordinate 19,783,709 downwards.
TTGAAAATATTTCTGCAGGGAAAGCAAACACGCAATGTAACGCAAATGGCATTCATTAGAAATTTAACGAGTGCTCTCATTCATATGTTTTTTTTTCAAATATAAATTTAACAAAAAGTGTGATGGAATAAATATAATGAATGATCTTTCAAAAAGGTATACTAACTAAAACATCAATACCCAAATACATCCAAATAGCTTTCTGTCGAATTTAAACAATTTTCTGAAATTAAATATAGCAGTTACGATTTATTGTGTAAAAGTATCATTGTATATTCATTTCCTATAGAGGTCATGTACGTGCATGTAAATTTTGCTAAAGATTTATGGCATTTTCCTTGATTTACTTAATACTGTTTAACACGACACAGAATCGAAGATTAAGCTGAATTAAAAATGGACTTTGTTTAGTATTCAACACCGCATATAACGATTGACAATTTATGTGTGTTTTTTAATCTAACCAAGTAATTAAAACAAATCTAAAGTAGCAAATTTACAGTCATAGTCGATTACGATATTGGAAGCCAACTATAATAAATCGTATAATTTTCAATTATAGCTATCCTTTATATTACACGCTAAAAATTACACCGCCAAACTTTTCTTAAGGTTTAAAGTTTAGTTAATACACCCAAGGTGGAAGTTCATTTAGCATAAACATGTCGAATGTATCAAAACCTATTCCTTATAAATTATCCCTTCTAACGTAATATTCGCTGAGCAAAAGTATCAAGAAAATAAAATTTTGGGGACTAAAAAATATATTACACTAACGACAAGAAAGTTATTACGAGAAGTATTAACATTTTTTGAGGAAATGGCATTTTGAAATCCCTTTTTCTGTCACTCAATAAACCCAAAGCATTATACAATGTAATCCTCATTTTTTAATCTTTGAGCTACACGCTTGGTTCTGCCCTTTGTAGGGGAATATTTGTAGGCCCGAACTTTTGTCTTTATATATTATATTCAAAAGCTCTTATAGTCAATATAACAAATGCGCAGATGTAAAGCCAAAAATTCGGAAAGTTTTTCTAGTTTAAACCCGTTAAAAAATTTTTATCCTTGAATAAAATTTCATCCTACAAGTTAGTCACTTTACCAGCGGGTATATAATTTTTAGGTTACAAGAAATTTCTGGAAAAGAAGGAAATGTTGTTCAATACGTGATTGTAGTGAAAAATATTTTTTTTTCACCCAATTAAGAAATATAATGACCTCAAAATTTAAAAAAAAAATTATTTTATTCAATTGGTTATATTGCTTCAAAGATAAGAGATTTAATTAAATCTAAAAAAACTGCACAATATATGTTGAAACAGGTACAGAGATTCCGTAGTTATGTCTTTAGAAATTGGAAACTAATATAAATTTATTTGGAATTCCTAAATTGTTTTAGTGCTTGGGATCTTGTATTATTTTTATAATCCAAGTTAATAAATTAAAAAAAATTAAATACTAACATATCGAATATCTCTCTAAAATCTAAAAAAAATAAAGAAATTAAAGATTAGGGTCTAAAATTAAAGAAATTAAAAATGGAATCAGTATTATATAAGGAAATAAATACAAAAATGTAATCTGTTATTTGCATATAATTATACTTCTACTTTAACAATTTTGTTCCATATTACATTGCAATATATTACGTTAATTGTGATCTAAATTTGAAATAGCTTAAGCATAAATGAAACGTGTAAAATCTTGGAAACTGTTGGAAACTGTCGGGCCGCTACTAACGAAAGAACAGAGAAACGTGACGACATTATAGGGATTCTTCGTTTCACTGTGAAAGTTTGATTTTTAATACGAATATTCTCAAATGTTTGCTGGTAAGATAAAATATGTTCCTTTATATCGCAGAAGACTTAAATACGAATTATGAACTAAACGTTGTATTAAAATATTATTATATCGATATTTTATTACAAATAATTAAATCTTTACTGCCTAAATTTGTTTATGTTTCGAAAAGAAGTCTTGATATCCATTTAATATCCTAAAGATAGTATTTATTTAAAATATATTACAAAACGTACAACGTACAAAACCGCACCCTGAAAACAGGTAAGAGATGTGTCCTATCAGAAAGTAAAATTCAAAGCACAAACACTACGGGGTACGTTTTATGACTTATGTATCTCGAACTCTCGGTATTTGAAGGTTAACTACGAAATTGGCTGGACTTTTTGTTTAATTCCCAATCGCGTGAATTAAATATCACACTAGCTCTGGGGGATGAAATTGAATGTCCGTCGTCTGAATCCAATTCCGCCGACGGACATTCAATCTCACGTGGTGGACCATAAAACCCATTCGTATCCATGTGTGTGCGTTTATTTATATATAAGGTGTCTTGCTTGTATATAGTGTTAACTCTGTCAGTATTTTTTTCTTGTCTACATGTACGTTTAATGTGAAAAAGTCAAACTTTATATCTTTCTATTTACGTTACAATAACAGTCTCTACTTATTCATTGACAGCTTATTTCCTATTCTTTGACAGCTTATTTCCTGTCACCTACAAATCTTCTTTCCCGTTACACAGTTTCTATTACATTATAATCAGCCTTGAATTACTCTATTTACGAAAACTTTGTTTTCTCTGCCATTTAGTATAAAAACTTAACTGAATATCTATATGATCTCATATATGATCTGAACTGATATTTGCAATAAAAAATACTACTGAAATAATTCTACTAATATTTCATGTTCTGTTACTTCCATAAACCTGCTATTTCTTTCACTATAATTTAATTAACTTTTGTGATGTGAAACATCCATAGGCGCATATATAAACCGGATCGATGGCGTGGCGATGCTTGTCGTGGCGACGGGTCGCCACGCTATACTAAGGTATATATATATATAGTCTATATGTAGTAGAGTGTACGGTATGGTAACGTGTCGCTATGCGTAACCGAACTTAGGACTTGAAATTAATATCGAATTTTTGGATTATTTGTAAATAAATGTTTATTAAATAAAGTCAACATTTTCTGTAAGAAATTCGTAATACTTTATTTTTTCATTGTGCTATATTTAGTTCCTGTAATAATCTTGTCTTTTGTACGAACGCGATGTTTCACATCTGCCAGGCGTCCCGTGACGGCTCAAGTTTTGAATTGAATTGATTTGATTAACTGGAACTTGGCAATCGATATACTGTTCAATGTGTTAATTTTTCAAATGAAAATTGATAAAATTTCATTATTTCTGCCATTAATAAAGTTCCACGACAGCGAAAACCATGACCAGAAGACGAAATCACGCGACCTGCCGGAATCTGTCGCATGGCTACCTACCTCAAATTGTTAAAGAATAAATATTTAACTTAGCAAAATGATTTATAGAGATCCAATTTGATTAAACAATAGTGAAATTAATATCTAATAAAATTACAGAAAATTGAAATAAAATTTCTCTTTTTACAAACTCGGAGCTTTTAATCTGAAGTTGGAAAAATGAACTTAATGTGGTAACAATTATTCAGAAACTCAAAGACCTCGAAGTGTTTCCCTTCGGCATTTCGTTGGTCCACATAATTTTCTGTGAACTCGTGTTTTAAACAGTTTTGATTTTCATTTGTTTAAAAGTACGACTTTTACATTGAGTAGGTTTATATATCAATAAGCTTTTTATTATGGGATATTTATTGTACCAATATTTGAATGTAAGGAGCGCGGCTATAATAATAAAATCTGAAATAAATATGGAGTTTTTATGGACTATTTTGCCAAAAACTGATTTTGTATCCAATATGTAAATAAATAGTGATCTTAAAATTGGAATTAAATTTTTAAAGTGTTACTACAATTGCTGTCCCACAAAAATTCCTTTCAAATTGATTAAAAGTTCGAAATCAAAAAGATATAGAGTTGTTGCAAAAAAATATGTCAAACTAAATAAGAGAGGTAAAAAATGTCAAGGTCCATCCATAACGCTATTATATATATGTTCAACGATTTTTATTACTTTTTTGTGTAATCAATTTTTTTGCATTTTTTTAGCGACACTCATAAAATGAAGATAAAATGTTTCTTAGCGATATATGTAATTTTTGTAGGAATTTGATTTTTTTAACGACTTGAGTAATTGACTTGTTCGGGATATAAACATTTAACAAAAAAAAATTATGCAACTTTTTTGAGAATCTACTTCCACATTTTCTTGTCTTATCAACTTTTTTACTGAAATATTTGACATTGCTACCTTTACGAAAGACATTGCTACTTTTACCATAAGTGAAAAATCATAAGTTTTGTGAGCATTTATAAGTAAAAACTGTTAAAGTTACCTGTTAAAATTTGATTCCTATTCGTCACAATTAAATGAAATTACGTGATGTAGTATTATTTCTATTTTCTTTAAGTTATTTACCACGACCTAGGTTTCGTTGTATTACAACATCTTCAGGTGGGCTATTGGCAAAGATAGAACCAATCTTTGCTAATAGCCCACCAGAAGATGTAGTAATACAACGAATCTAGGTCATGATAAAGAACTTAAAGAAAGTAGAAATAATACTATGTCATATTGCTATTAGAACCAGCTGAAGTCACCATAATGGTTATTTAGGTTTCCGTCTGCTCTTGCACTTGCGGTTACTTTATACTTTATATGGTTTAAATTCTTTAGCGTTTTCTTGGTTTTTTCCTAGACTTTTAAGCAAATAATTGTGGTTTGGATTAGTATTATTACATAAATTTAATATCTCGGTGAGGTTAATGGATTATTGAACTGCTTAATTTTTAATATTTTTACTTGGAAGAGAAAATCGTCACATTTCCCCTGAAGTGATTTAGTTGTTATTAAATTCATAACACTTATGGTCACGCGACATGGAACAAATCGGAACTAGCAAGATTGACATGTGTCCTGTATACATGTAGAATGTAAGTGTTTGTTTTTCTGACCACTGTGTGATATTAAAATTCATAATAAACGAGATCCATCAACAAGTGTCAAAACAATAGAATGCCGAAGTATTTTTTCAATGACGTCGTATTTATTTTCAATAACGAGTCTACTTTAGACCAAAAACGAGTGTGCTTTAGACCACACGACTGAAATAAAACTTCAGCCGTGTGGTCTAAAGCACAAAATATGAACTTTCACAAAATATGAAATTTAAAACGAATTTGCAATTTTTGTCACTTTATACATCGAATATTTAATGTACTAAGCAAAATAATAAATTACAAAATTGTTCAAGAACGAAATGAAATTACAAAACAATCAAAAAATCACAGTTCACGTAACGCTAGCAAACTCGCATTTATATATATATGTATATATATATATATATATATTTTTTTTTTTTCATGCACTGGCTATCAAAAGAAAATGTGCGCGCGCACTGCTCTCTCTTGCTCCTACAGTGTGATACAGACAATAGGCTTGCACTGTGTCTTAGATATACGACACATAAGAAATACGGCTATGAGAGAAAGAGAGAAAGAAAATTTGTGCTTGCACCTCTCTCTCTTGTCCCTACAGTAATATACGAAACGTAACTCTCTCTCTTTCTGTCTCCACTAACTTATATCTCGCTCTCAACTTCCGTTCGCCTCGCCCGATCACACTTTTCGTAACGCTCTCGTCACGCATTCAGCAGCTTACTCCCCAAGTCAAGCGTGCGTAAAGTCTTTTGGCGTGTTACGAAAAAAATAATGAGAATTAACAACAAAAATGACTGTATGATATTTCTCATTAACATATATTTACATGCGTGTAGTGATTGATACTATATTCATGACAGTTATAAAGATATTTGTAAATATACAATATATTCACAAAAATCTAATTTATATATGAGCTTTCAAATAATATTTTTTAATAATTGAAATTAAATAGTGGTCGATATTTAAAAAAAAACATTTATTTTTTATCTGTTTCGCTTTTCATAATTCTTTTAATACATGCGTGAGTAAGATAAAAACTCTCACAAGAATTATTTATATTTTGAATGATTGTATTTTTGAGCAGCAAAGTGTAGAAAAGTATCACTTTTTTGCCCATGTTTTTTCTATTAGAGCTGGGTTCATAGCTTCATTGTTGCGGTACATGTCGTTTAATAACGTTTAAGTCTGAGTATTTTCTGCGCTGATTCAAAAATAGTTTCACATCTGAAAATAATTTAGTTTTAGGAATGATAAACAAACTAAATATTATTCCTTGAAATATATTTCATTCTGTTACGACCAAACAATGAATATTTTATTGATACTGTGATCTTATTTTTTTTTTCATCCATTCTTTTTTGTGTATACCTTCTCTCATTTTCTTTTTGTATTCTTCTTAAAATAATATTCATGGACTTTACCTCCGACACGTCTCTCTAATACTTATACAGAACTCACTAGGTCACGTCTGCTCCGGCATATATGATGAGATGCCCTCAGGCGAGCTTCGAGTGAAGAACCGCTCGTTAGTTCGCTTCTACCTTTGATATGTACAATATAAAAGTCTCACGAAAACTTAAATAACGACTTGAAAACTTCTGTTTTTGTTTTCTTACAGTATGTTTTCAAAATTTATTTTTTCAATATTTGTATTATTATTGCTTACTTGTGATTATTTCTCACATTAATGTGTGATGTTAAAAATCATTGTACAATTAAGAATTATAACTCAAAGTATTCAAAAGATTTTAAACCAGCGACGCGTCTCCCAATTATTTATGAAAATATCGGTTAAAAAATCATTTATATCTATTATGAAATTACAATTAACAACAGAATTACACACAATTAAATGAAACTACGTGATGTAGTATAATTTTAATTTCTTTAATTTCTTTACCACGACCTAGATTTCGTTGTATTACAACATCTTCAGATGGGCTATTAGCAAAGATAGCATGAACTTAAAGAAAGTAGAAATAACACTACATTACTTAGTTTCATTTAATTGTCATTTATATATAGAATGTACTAAAATATGCCTTATTAGGTTATGGTTAAGAACGTAATTAAACTGTGCTTATGTGGAAAACATATTGAGTACACATAAACTATATATATAATTTACAGACGAATTTGTTTTTAAAAGCCGTATGCTCGACAATGGTGAATAGCAATAGCTATCCTATTAGCGGTGGAGTTTACAGGTGTATTTACGTACAGAAAACTGGACGAAGCACGTATTTTAATTATAATTTATCGAGAAATGGTGTTTAGCTTATTTTAGCCTAGTCTCTAAAACTACATAACGATTAGATATAAAATTGTTCACGTGGTTTTAAAAAATTCAATTCACTTCTCTTTACTTACAAACAACAATTATTTGCTACAACCTAATGTTTTTACACTTGTCGTATCAAGGTCAATTATAACAAATTTCCCACGTGGCAAAAGGTAACTATCTGTATACTATATATCTATATAATATTAAGAATAATTGAGAAGCTATTTTTTCGGTTCAATTTGATATGTTATTATTAAAAGTTGATAAAATATATGAAAAGAACAGATATATTTTCATAAAGTAATCTCACTTAATTAAAAGGCAAAAGGAATTTAATTATGACTACAAAATCCCATTAGGTAACTTCTCATATTTGAAGTTTTCTGAAAGAAATTGTAAAATATCTTGTTCCAGTGACTTATTTTATATTCATCTTTTTCTCTTTCTCCATTTGACTGCCTACTAACAAAAATATTTTAAATAAATTCAGGTGAAGATAAAATATTATTTTAACATTAATTTGCCGAGAAAAATGAACCAAACTTTTATTTGTATTTCATTAATTTAATCACTACGCTAAATATGACAGTAAATGAAGCGAATATAAGAAATATTTCAACGAGATTTACGTGTCTTTTACAATTATTGCGTTTCAGTTTCATTAATCTGTCTTCTACAACTATAGCGTTCCAAGGACATTCGTTTGTCTTCTACGATTATTGCATTTCGATCGATTATTGCATTCGAACCTTGAACCATTTATTTCTATCCTAACACCATAATATACCATTGCGTACACTCACGTCGGCTTTTTATTTTTTTAAATAAAATACTTTCCATAACTTCCAAGCATTCTGGTTTTGTTCGATAACTCAAAACCATATATTAAAACGTGTTAGTTTTAGCGCTCAAAATTGTTTGGAAATTCCAAGATTATCCTAATACTAATTTTATTAACTGTTTTAATAATTTAAAAGGTTCGAAGCTTTATTCCACCGTAAGTCCAACCGCCACAGCTTTCATCGTTAAACATTGATTCTGCTCCTTAGCTGGAAGTACATACGTTGTAAGGCAAAGCCTTATTTAGTTGAGCATGCGGCCGGCAGATTAAATGAAAAATGAAGCTTTAATAGTCGTCTCCAGTTAGCTTTACGGACTTGTAGAAAGCTTTGAAGGTATTTAATTTAGTTCTGGCTTGAATGAAAGTTTATAATGAATCATTACATCGTGTAAAATTAAAGTTTTTAAGTAGAGCTACTTTGCTTATTTTAACAGTTTAAAAACATACATAGGATTCTTTACCAGAAAAGGAAAAAGAAAAGGAACCCAGGTTTCCTTCCTTATTTCAGTTCGTCATAGCTGTTTTTTTGCAGAAATAATTTGACACAGGATTCCTACATTAAAAATACTTATAGAGAAATACTAAAGTAATTTTCAATATAAATTAAAGGAGGTATTTATACGAAATACAGTTGATTATTTATCAATATAATTTGGAAAACCTATTTACAAAAACTAAAATAAGATCAAATAGTGAACATTTTTTAGAGATGTTTTTAAACATGTCCAGGACGTTTTTAAACGGAATAGTTTAATGGGGAAACATTACATTTACGATAGCAATAAAACAAGTTAAACCTTACATATTTATATAGAAATTATGGAATTTTCTAAAACTATAAAACCAAAATTATCAAAAGAGGAGCGTTACTGTAAGTTTACTGTACTGTTATGCTTGTGAAATTTCCAATGTATAACATGGTTACCTCGTCAAAAACAATAATTATGTTTATAAATAAATTAACAGAAATACTATGAACATTTAAATATTTATATGACCACCTAAACAAGTACGAAATCTAAATGCGAGTTTGTTCGTAATTAGCAGGTTTGTTACCACAAAACTTTCTTTAGGATTTCGTACATTAAAATCAAGAAGTTAATATTCTCGTTAAACCTCCTTTGCATTCTATCATCTGTACTTGCAAACAATTGAACATAAACATATGAAATTTCGAATACGGCTTTGTAAATTCTTACTTCCACGTTTCAACAAATATCTGATGGAAAAAAAAAATAAAAACGCAAAGGTATTTCAATTTGTTAGTTAACGAGAAAAGCTTTGAAACAACAAGAGAAAATAAAATTATTCAAGTGGTGTTGGGACCCGGAAAATCTTTAGTGAATTAATAAATTGACAAAATCCATAAAAAGAAAATAACTTTTTGAAAATATGAGCAACTTCATTTAAAGTCTAATTACACTGTCAAATCAATTTTAACAAAAAGTAAAATAAATTATTGAGAAAGCGTTACGAAATTCAATGATTTCGTAAATAGCTACCATATTCAGCTACAAATTAATTTATTTAATTAGTTAATTTTTTTATATTTAGATAGTTATTGCAACGGAGTAAATAGAAAACGCCTGGCTTTTTTTTGCAAGAGATAGTCAAATAATGAAAATCTACAACGCCCGGTTCTGGTGCTACGAAATGCTTTCCTCACTAATTTAAGAATCTTAATATATACTCGTCGATTACTAATAAACTCTGCCTTCAGTAAATTCTGAATCTGACCAAACCCGGTCTCCAGGGATCTCCTGTTAATCTTATTAATACTAGCCGTCATATTTCTTTGTAACATGTTTCTTTCGGTCGTTCACTTTGGTTTATACAACGTATGTAATTTCATATCTAGGAATAATTTATATGACCACTTTATGCCGTTCACCTCAGACGTACGTGAAAACTTACATTGCAGAAGTAAAACTTTAGTTTTTACTTCATTAAAAATAATTAAAAATATCATACGTAACAAATTAAGTTTCTCAAAGAACAACAAAGATCATATGACACGTGACCCTTACTGCAAAATTATCTTTACAGTTACATAGTCGATTTTATAAATTGAAGTAATTATACTGTAATAATAATAGACTATGTTTTATTAATTATGGATAAATATTAAAATTGTAATAGTCCATTAAATGCACATATTTTGTTATGCATGACATTTCAAATATTTAGCACAATTGTTCTAAAGTAGTGAAATCGGCAAGCAAAATGATATCTTATTGAATTTTTCAAATATATTCTTCAGTTATTTAGCTTTACCGTGTATATTTTGTTCTAAATAACCCTTTTCAATATTTCTACAACGTACATCTACAAAAGAGCGTTTAAAATCAATGCCCAATGTGTAGATCAGATATTAAATAATTTAAAAATAAGAGAGTAAATTATGTTTTCTTTATCTCTCTAATTTTAATTTTAGAGATTACTTAACGGAGTAAATAAAGAAAATTCAGACCAATGCTAAAATATGATATTAGTATAAAAGCAAATGCAGTGAGTCTTATATATACGTTACGTCACCTGAATTAACATATATCCACTTCCTGACTTTTCGACAGTTGTGCGGAAAAAATAAATAAGTCTCTTGAGATGAAAATATGTCCGGTAAATTCGTGTATAAGGATTTAAAAAATATTGAGACAATGAGTTGCTATAAACCTGCAATGTATTAAATTGAAATAATTATGTGTAATAGTGGTATATAGGTAATGTTACTTCTTTTCAACCGACGTTCTCCGTATTAATACGTAACACCGCTATATCTGAAATTATACCATATATAGTTATGTCGTTTGAATAGTAAACTTAGTGAGTACTCTTTTAGAGTTAAGTATCTTATAAGGAAAAAAACAGAACCCTTTAAAGGTCACTTACGTATTCAATAATCTGTAACAGGCGTTTTTTCTTGACAAAATCATGGTTGATTTTTTAAATTGTCTACATAAATATATCGCTATATGACTTAAGAATATCATAACTTGACGATGAAAAGCTGTGGTCATTGGAGTTTCACTGCAAAAAAAATATAACTTACTTTGTACTTTTAATAAATATTGCGTTTTAAGTAAAAAACTATTAATGTTAAAAGAGTATGCCGTGCGCCAAAAACTTAGCACAGTTTTGTTCCTAATACTTAATTCCACATTCATAAAATGCCTAAAAAACTAATAGAAAATTCAATCGATCTAACGACGCACACATGCATCTTGTCTCAACAGTCTCGAAATCAGTCAAAATAATTGAATGAGAAAAATTTCGTCTCCATAGCAACGATAAATATATAAAATGGCAGACCGGATCATCCGCCAGTATTCCCTCATATTTGAAGGTTGTAATTTTTTGAAAAGAAATTTTACATGCAATCGCATCTCAAATTAAAAATATGGTTAAAAATGAGTTACAAATATGGTTGGTATTTACGAAAGCTTTTTTGTTAGGGTTGTAACAGAGGAAATTTAATTTAATTTAAGCACGCATGGTTACATGTCTTACAAGTATTAATTAAAATTTATGGCATTCAACTAACAATACATAACAAATAATCTATGTAAATAGAAAATATCTATAAATGTCTATTTCTGAATCGAATTTGTTTAATTTTCTTGTATCAAATATAAATAAGTGTTGCCAAAGCAAATACTCCTATTTTGATTCATTTAAATAAAACGCCATCTCTACAAATATTTCACTTAAAACCAAATGTTCAAGTAATTTTATTTATAATTGAAACATATTTATAATTTCTAGATTTTTATCGCTATTTATTATATATTTAACTCAATATGTATTCAACTTCTTTGAGATTTCCATGCGGTAGTTTTTGAAATCAGGAGACTTATTTATAACTTCTGTATTTTTCGTCAGCGACACTTTGAGAGATAAAGATAAGACATTATTTTTCTTCTAACCTTACATATCGAAACGCAGTAATATCAAAGTTAGATTTTGAAAATGAAATATAGGTATTCTCATAAAGAAACTCCATATTATTTATTAACACAGTCAATGCGAATAAGTGTGCCAAAATCTTAACTAAAAATCGCTTGGGTTTTGAATCAAGCGAATAATTATGAACAATGGAAGTTTCCGTGTAAAAATAGTTTATCGTCGCATATTAATTTATATTAAGTTTATTACCATTGGTGAACAGAGTGACCATTTGTGAACTTTGAAGCAGCACATAACCGTGAATATTATAGTGATCCTATAAGCGAATTTGAGATCATTAGCAAATAAAAGACAATTCTCGTCGCTGAGAACTTACTGTCACATTCAAGTTTTATTTCTTTCATGAGTCACTGATTTCTTGCTCATGAAATATTGTTTCTCTCATATATAGCAAATAGGAATTCTTTACGCTATGAAAAAGTCATCATCTGCGTAACTGAAGTATGAAAATATCTCACATCATATTTTCATACCTTAATATGGCTTTGCAACTGTATTCAAAAAACTCGCAATATATTCGAATATGTCGATTATAAGCAGTGCAGTATTAGCCTTAACATAAAAGAATGATATCAGCGACAAATTAAATTTCAACCGGGATCTAAATATTCAAATTCTCAAAAATCGAAGTCAGATTCTGCTTCACCCCTTGTGTACTGACACAAAATAAATTAAAAGTAATATTACCTAAAATTCATTAGAAAGTTCTCATTTTTTTTAATAAATTTGAGTTTTATGGAATATGCAACTTATAAAATATGATTTAAAAGTATCTGTTTTACTTACCGTTCGCGTTTAATGCCAACGTCAAATCATCGAAGTTTAACAGATTTTTTTATGTATATTTGAAACCAATGAATACTTCTTCCCATATATTTTTGATACCTATTTGTACTAAAAATGTTATTGATATACCAAAATACTTTTCATTTCAATAGGTAGCGTAGGGTTCATATACGCCATCTGTTCTTTAAATAATAGTGTGGGGATAGTTTCTTAGAATCAAGTAACTAAGTTTGCACTAGTTGGTGCTAATTAAGTTAACACAAAATGGCGCTGTATTATTCCGTTAATTTAAAGGTGGATTCGTAGGGAAAGCGTAGGGATTTTAAAACCTACGAAGTTTACGTTTCCGATGTATTTTGTGACAACGCCATGTTTCCTTTAATTCTTCATCAAAATGAATGATTCAGTCTTCATTTTATTTCTTTTTACTAAATTTCTCAAAAGTATTTAAGTACCATCTGTTGACAATCTATTAAACTAAAGTGCCTGATAGTAGTTATTGAAAACAGCGCTACCTATTGACAATATTTTTGACTAATGGTTCGGTTAATTCGGTGACTTGCGAATTATTCGCACGGAACATCTAGTATTTGCATATAGTTTGTATGCACTAGTATAACTTTTAATAATACGATTGTTAATCACTTTTAGAAATTACATATGTCTTTTTCAAATAAAAGTGTTACCGGCTTCATTTCCTACTAGCCTTATTTATTCATTAGAGTAATTTATTTCTTTAACTTTTCATGCAACGAATGAGGTAAGTTAAAAATGTATCAAAACCGACATTTTTCATTCAAAGAATTGATTATGAATAATTAATTTTGCGCTGCACAAATGAAGTTTGGGTTTTTTAATTTCACATGCTTATTAAGACGACACAAATAGCAAAGTTTCAACCAAACATGAAGTGAAACGTCCAATAAACATAATACACTATATCAAACGTATTGAAGAAAATATCTTTATTTTAAATAAGTAGAAAAAGGTGACAAAGGCACACATGTTTCCTGCCGCGACTGAATTATTTAATAAATGTAAAATAAATGTATTGACATAAATATTCCAAGGCCTAATTTTAATTTACTTATGAACTTTAGAGCTTTATACCTAAACTATTTCTACTGTAATGAATACTATTTCGTATGCGGCTCTCAATGTGTTTGTTATTTAGCGATGATCTAAAATTTTTTATGAGTATAATCAATACAAGAATTATGAACTGCTCTAACAAAGTAATTATTCTGTGAATAATTGTTTGTAACAAATTAAAAATTAAGATTAGAAAGGGTGTTAAGATTGTCTCAATGTCTCAATGGGAATACCCCTATTAAGAAGATGTCTCAATGTGCCTCTAGCTGAAAATTTCACAAAATATTTAGTATTCATTCGCAATACCTTTTATTGTAACATAATAAATAAATTACAGGTGACATTGATTGCACAATTGCGATGCAATTAGATACGTTTGTGTATCAAACTTTCATATTGAGGAGAGAGTGTATTTTGTTTTATCAGTCGCTTGAATGTAGGAATCAATATTTTATATATATATATATATATATATATATATATACATATATATATATATATATATATATATATATATGTATATATATATATATGCATTTAATTAATTAATTATTCTTCTACGTAAATCTAGATTCACAACTCTTTTCAAGAAACTAGAGGTAAAGAAATGCACAAGCCTAGATTGTTCTTTCGTTTCTAGTCGAATTTTCGTCTTATATAGACCAATATACCTAGAAAGATATAATTTTTCAGATTCTCGAACATAACCTTTTGATTTTTGTTATTAAAGCCAATATTGCACGTGTGTGTGTGTTTTTGTTTCTACTTGATCGGCAGTTTCTGCTGATTGAAGTATTATCTTCTGGTAATATTTTAATCTCATATAACCGATATTAATGAACAAATACAATTTTTCAAATTTGCAGCCATAAAACTTTGTTTATTTTTATTAAAGTGAATATCAGTTGAAGTCTTATAAAAACTACTTAAGCATTTTCCATTAACTCCCCGACCGGCATCCTAGCTTCACGCGTTCACGAGGTAGACCACCTATAAAATATGCATATTTTATATTTCTATTGTCACTCTCGTTTTGGTCGTGTGCGAAAGGAACAGAAATACCTTTGAACAGAAATGTTTTTAAATTTCTTCAATTGTCTAGAACCTCAAAAGAATAAGCTTTATCGCTAATTTCATATCAGTCCGTTATACATTCAATTAATTATATAATTCATTATATAATCAATTAATTATTTCATAACATAAATATAATTATTTCATATTACATTTCATAAAAATAATTATTTCATTAATATAAAATTATTTGTATTTTACTCAAATGGTGTTATAATTACAGGACACATGTAATTAACAATAAAATCAGTTACGTTTTGGTTATATAAATAACGAAGAGTGTAATCTGTAACATTTGATTTTAGTTTCAATACATAGCTTTTAAAAAATAGTTACCTAAATTAAGATGGGTGAAATAAATCCACGCGTTTTATCACTCAATAGAAAGGGAGTATAATTTCAATATTAATTATCGATAAATTCCTTTCCTAATAGAAGGCAGGGAGATTATATGTACACTTAATTAACAAAGAGGAAAATTTATTTTAATTTCGAAAATTAATCTCATTTCATCAATGACCTTCTTTGTTATCCTTTTTTTAAAGAATTTTGAGATAAGTTAAACTTGTTGAATTAAATATTAAAAAAGAATATTACTCTTTTTAACCACTTTAATTACAGTTATAGCAATGCTTCAAAATGTTATTGAAATAGAAATCATACAAAAAATGTGTTACATCCAGTAAAAGAGCGCTATTCGCTGGTTGTGTTACCGCTATAAATACGGTCAGTTAACCTCATAAGTACGAGCTTTTAACTTATCCCCATCTATGTCGATTACTAGTTAATGGGTGATTTTACTATTTGCTGTGTAACGGAACCCTTAAAAATGAAATTTAACACAATGCTAATATTAACCTGAAAACTTGATATTGACTTAGTATAAATATTTCATTTTGGTGTCCATATTGCAAATAAACGCAATGAACTATCTGTTTTCATCTCTTCATAGTCACTTCTGCTAATTTTGTTTAAACAATTTATTATATTAAAATGACTATATTCTTAGCATTTTTTATTTTTAATGCAGGCAAATAAAAAGATGGCGACAAAAGTTGTGAATTAAATTACAGGGATACAGACAGACCTCTTAAAGAACGGAATGAATAGTTAATAATATTTTATAAAATCATTCAAATTGTAAATATGAATTTATACACTAAATACTTTAGAAACGTTTTAGGACAAGAACATGTTTGATATCAAATGAATGCACTAGTAAATAAGACAAAATAACCTTTTTCGAATTTTTGTCTGTCTTTTCTTGTATTGTATGTAAGCGCATATTAGACCTATTTGAAGAAATATTTACTTCAAT
The DNA here is from genome assembly GCA_039881145.1 of Druceiella hillmani. Classification (NCBI taxonomy): domain Eukaryota; kingdom Metazoa; phylum Arthropoda; class Insecta; order Lepidoptera; family Hepialidae; genus Druceiella; species Druceiella hillmani. Next base: position 19,767,441 of record JAYKKI010000010.1, on the reverse strand, counting down.
GATGAAACGAAAAAATATGACACGAATAATGATTAATTTCTTAACAATATTTTCCTAGGCACTTTTTTACTACGGGTTTTTCTGTTCGTGCGTTTTGTTAAAACGACACTTAATAACTACTACAACGGTTTGAATATGATATTTATTGAATATTTCTGTAGATTTAGACTATATCTGTCACTAAATTTAAACTACAGGTATAAATTGCCTTCGGTCTTGAACAACTATGACTAAAATATTGCCGAAAGTATGTAAGTGAGCGGGTCGTTCAGCTGATGATTCGGATTTCAGACTATTACTTGTATTCAATTTAAATTCCGAGCTAAGATATCTTTCATGGTTAAGTCTATTTTTATGCTCGAAAAATATTAGTCGAGAAAAATACTCACATATTTTCAATAAATCTATTAAAGCCTAAGCAAAAACGAATTTCTAATGATATTCTTTTAAAAATTTACTTATTTCGTTTGTGTTAGATCTCCGTTTTCTGGATTGTAGAGATATATTAGAACATCCAGGAGTTACTGCGTTAAACTTATAATTTGATGACGACTTATTTTATAACAACGACTAAAGTGAATAGATGAAATGAAATCATGCAAAAGAATAATGATAATTTTCATTTCGTTTCAATTCTTTTATTCTGTGGCTAGACCATTTAAATTATTTCGTGTAATTCTTGCAGCAATTAACTTATTTAAGTACAAAATTTATATGTATTATACACACAAGTGTCCTGGAATAAGTGTCAAGCACAGAGAGACTATATTTGTTAGCTATAAAGAAATAAATTGTCGTTGGAATAAAATGTGAAACACGTCCTTTATCTAATTAGGTACAAAAAATATTAAACACAACTCTTTTTAAGAAGCGGTTTTTTTAAAAGAAAAGTCATACTTTAAATTAATTTTATATAACAAATTATATTCTGTAAAATAATTCGATTCGAAAGCTTTTGATCGTAGACGGATAATTTTTATTTTATATCGAAAACGCGTCGACGTCACAAACATTCATTATCCAACTAAGCTTAACAAAATTATCTCAAATATTTCCATATGAAAAAAATTAATTTATCTCAGAGGACTTACTCTGTTGTTCAAAATTAATTATTGTCAAGTAGTTTAATAACAACCGCAACCTATTCTCTTAATATTGGCTTTAGGTAAAATTTTAGTTACTAATTTAAATTTTGGGATTTCTAAATATCCAAAACGTTAAGCTTGGCAATATTCCATATGATACCAATGATTTTTATTTTACTCCATTTCTGTCCATGCATAATTTTCTTTTGATGTATTACTTTGAATTCACTGAATTTCTCTGTTTAGCATTGTAGAGTCTTCAATACGTACTTTATCAATATCCACAAATGCAGTATTTGCTTACAAGGATGCGAAATTAAATTAGTCATTTGAGTTTTACTTTATGCTAAAAAGTTATTCCACAGAGCGAAATATTAAGGTTTTTATAACTAAAATGTACTTTTGTGTGACGTGTCGTGGTTTTCGAATTATATATATATATATATATATATATATATATATATATATATATATATATATATTTGCCTTAGCCTTTTACCTTGGATTCGTAGCCTTGGCTAGTAGTTTATATTCAATTGGGTCTAAATGTACAATTAATGAAACATGATGTGCGGTTTTCCAATAGACTTACTTTTTATTTTATTACATCCACAAGTTAGTACACAGTTGCCAATAGATGGCACTACATCTTATCTGAGTATTCATTGTTGCTAGTAGATGGCACTATTTGTGATTTGATTTTTATACATTAGCAGTAATTAACGAAACAAAACTATAATTTTGTTTAAAACATATTTTGATACATAAATGTTATTGTTCGAATTCGATAACATTCAAAGGGACAATGGATATCGGGGCTGCCGCTTCATTTGCGCCCGTGTTGTGTATATATATATATATATATATATATATATATATATATATATATATATATATATATATATGCATATATATATATATATATATATACATACATATATATATATATATATATATATATATATATATATATATATATATATATATGTATTAAAAAATATCGAGAAAATTTATTCAGTTTAAGTAACCTTCCTGCTGTATTAGCAATTTCTCCGACTGAAATCTATTCCACAGACTATATTTGAATAATACTCATCACACTATAATTCATGTCTAGTTCATAAAGCTAACCCAGATATCACTAAGCTTAACTCAGCCCCGCATAACTCACGAACTTTCCCCTTCTATAGGGTTGATGGAATTTTCGCCGCACCCGTTATACTACTCGTAATGTGGTTAGTATTAGCAGTATTCTCAAGCCTGTGTTTGATTCCAAGTTTAAACATATCGTGGGGGTTGACTTGTAACAATAACCCTGCTAAATATACCTATTAATAATTTAGTTGACACTCATTTTTTAACAATTTTTTTTTTATTGCAAATAAAGGCAATTATGTCGTGTGTTAATAAAGCTATCTTAAGCTATTTTATAATACTAGCGTGACCCGTGCGAAGTCTTCGCATTATTTATTCCATTATGAATTGACATATAGAGGCGCAAGTATCAAAAGCATTGAGCTAAAGCGCCACTTTATTTATACGTGAGTGGATTTGAAATTAAACAAAAATTTTACCGACCGTCAATCATATTGACGTTGAGCCGTTAGATGGCAGCATTGCTGTTTTGTGTATATAATTTTAATGATTAATTAATTTGCAAAAACAATAGCAATAATACATTTTTTAGTTGTGAATGCCGGTAGAGCAAGCAATTATCTATAAAATGATATATAATTTATGTGGATTAGTTGTGTGATTTTTTCTAAAAAGGGAGTGCAACATCTTAACCTTAGCGTATTAATATATATGATGATGATGATAATTTCGACTTTTATGTGAAATAAAATTTTAATAATAAGATAAAAGATCTTTTATGACAGTTTTTCACCGATAGACTTTTTAAAATTAATTTTAATTTAAAGAGTGCAATTTGTTGAACCAATTATGTAGAAGGCAATAAAATTTACTAAAAGCGTTCATCGAAAATAAATCAGTTAATGGAATTGTATGTTAGACCTCCGCAGTCCTATAATTCGAAAATTTTTTTAATCTTTCTTTGTCCTTTGGTTCTCTCTGTTCGTGCTTCTTTATACTTATATATATATATATATATATATATATATATATATATATATATATATATTATATTAAAGTCCATACTTCAAAAGGAACACTACATATTTTACACATCATTTGAAAAAAAAAACTCACTACGAAGAATGAAAAATATTTTTAACTTAATTTTAAATTGCATATTTAAATATAAATTCTAAAACATATGCGAAAAAAGGCCATTCCTCCCCTCAACCATTTTTCCGGATCAAAAATCATCAAGAAAACCGGCTTGGAAAATTCGACTGGAAGATTATAATAAAGCTATAGCGAGTATTCTAATTTTTTAATTTTTTATGTATCTTTACGCCTGTAAAAAATATAGTTGTACTTTGTGAATAATTTACATTTGATTATAGTTTAATAGAAGTAGTACGTTCCCTCAAATAATTATAAATATAAATTACCTAATTTCTAACCAGTTTTTAATTTCATGGTTTCTGGGAAATATTATACCTGTGAAAATTATGCTGAGTTATGTATTTATATGATTAAAAATGAAAATATTTTTAAATAGTGCAATATATTTACATATATATATATATATATATATATATATATATATATATATATATACATATATAATATTAAATGTACAGATGATAAAACCGGTGTATACATAACCAAAACATTGAGAGTTCTACTCGAATTTAACAAGTTTTTGTAATTAAATCTTTCATTTTCTTAATTTGCTATACATTACACATTGAATAAAGTAGCTTACAAAAATTTTAAATGCAAATCTTTATAATTACAACGGACTCGTGTTTTTTATAAGCTCAGGAAATGCTTAATATACCTATTTATTTATGTTATTTATTAACTTTTATGTATATTACATTACATTATTGCTACATGTGCAATCTCTTCCAGTCAATCATAACAATTTGTATTGAAATTTTGTTGGTAGACTGTAAGAGATTTTACAATGAAAAATTAAAGTAAAAGAAAAACAATTGATATGATTTGGGATTGGAAAGACATGAAAGGACAAGGACACAAAGAAATAGGTTTCAGGAGAGGCAGGATTTTTTCACTCGATCTTTGAAAAAAATTAGAGACGTGATTTTTCTGATGTCAGAATATACTTATGAGATAAAAGCAAAATAACTGGAAATTATGCTAAATATCATGAAGTGGTTATTATTATACATGAGTTTTTCATAAAATAAAAGGTATATATTTACGATTTATTAAAATATGTTTAAATAAATAGTAATCATTAAGATATTGTCGTCTCACTGTCGTACATCAAGTATACTGGAGATGCCATCAATAATTATAATTTATATGTATTCCGCATTTGCAGTTCAGAGAAGAAGTGAAGTTAACTAAGTAATAATCGCTAGTTTAGCTCAATGTCTTTATATCTGTATTTATGTGAACGAGGAAAAAACTTTCAAGAGAATTATTTGCATTTTGAACAGAGAAGTGATAAAGCTTCCCCTTCCCTCCAGGAAATATTTTCTGGTTGATCCATTAAATAGGTGTTTGCAGTTTCTTAATCATAATCGTTTAACAAAGCTGAAAAAAATATTTTGCTAAGTATCTAGTTATCCATAATACAGATTTAGCTTTTGGGACATGCTATATATGATAATTTAAATTAGCATTTTTAACTAAACAGAAGAAGATATTCGGTGCATTTTAATTCCACTGGAACAGGGTACGGATCATATTAAACAAAATATTTTAGAAACCTCAATAAGACTGTGTGCGTATGTATTAACTGCTTTTGATAACAGAAGGTAATTTATTTTCGTTTCGTCTCTGGAAAAATCAACAATTTTTCTTCATTTATCCCATCACGTGGTGTTTAATTAAATACCCAAAATTCCAATAAAATTTTAAAAAGGTTTTCACATATAAACACCTTAAATTTGCAGCATTATTTATATGTCTGAAAAATATTTTTATGTAATTTATATCTATGTTTACTTCAAATATGTACTTGCTTCAAACTAATATTGTGGAACCGTAAAAGATGATTTAATCATTTTATGTTTTTAATTTCATTGACTGCACATTTTAATTTTTATAATTTCCTTTAGTAAATGACTGAAAAACGTATGAGAATATTATGATTAAATTTAAGTCATTCATTAGCAGTAAAAAAAGGAAATGGCTTAAATATTTTAAGTTCAATTCAATAATTGGGACATGCAACATATTTAAATTCTTCTCAGTAAAAATGTTTTAATGTTAAACATTAAAATTCATCAATTTTCCTAAGGTGGATATCACGCACACATTTCTTCATATTTTCTATAGAAATTGTACAAAGCAAAGTGCTGTAACTGACCGATAAATATATCTCATTTATCATTATCTCAACAAAAGCCATATTTGTCTTCTTCATTTTGACTAGTGAATGAGAATGCCGTGAGTAATGAAATACTCGTAATGGGATTGCAGTCAATAGGTTGAACCGGAGATGTATCCAAAATTATACGATTGTTTATGTTTGTGAAGTTCTGTTAAGCAAATTGGAAAATCTGTTGGATCATTTACGACTAAATGATCAGTAGTGAGAATGCACCATATCGAACTATTCCAAAATATCTCTTTTCCTTTGCTTATCGACATATTGTTTTGTACACTCATATTTACCTGCAACTTTTATTTTTATGAATTCCATAACGTGTACCTATTATGTGTTTTTACGTATTGTTAACATCATATAGGACCATTTATTTCATTAGTAAAATTAATTTTTCTCTCAAAACATATTTCCATATTCCCGCTTTAAATATATAAATAAATACATATTTACTACTGCAATAATAAAAGCGAAGTTCGAAATAAATAAATACAAAGAAAATAAAGTAATTTCAAATAAGAAAATTCACTTCCACTCGTACGTCTTAAGTCTATTCAAATATAGAGTTTTGACCTATGTTTAAATTCTAATACTTGTTTCTAGGTCTCATAGTGAGCATAGATTAAATTACTATGGGTTCACATTTTTATTAATAAAATAATTCTTTATTTTTATACGTGTTTTAAGGTTTAGTCAAAGGATATAAGGAAACGCTTTTCGGATTTTTCTTATATTTATTTTTACTATTTTACATTCAAAATAATAGCCAGAAGTCATCACATAAGTTGATTTTTAAAAATTACATAATTGTAATTTCTCTTAATTTTGATATATGTAAATATATGTTTCAATTAGACCTTATCTATAATTATATATATATTTTTTGTAACTAACATAAATACCACAAATACACTGAGCTTTCTCTAATTTTCGTTTGCAATAATGTACATTGATACAAAATAATTATGTGGATTTACGCCGCTGGCGCTGCGAGTAATATATTTATTCCAGGGCTAATTTTAAATTCATGTCACGACGTAAATTTAATAAGTTTGTTTCGAAACTACAACCCTTAAACTTAGTTAATCGTATTAAATGAATAATTGGTTATTTACACGTGATTTCATTTAGATGGCTTTTAAATTACGTAATTGAAAGAATAGATTTGTTTTGAAAATAAAACGTGTTAAAATTTTTTAATATATTGGAACACTACCTACTTCTCAAATAAAATAAAGTGAAAATGATATTCTAACCTGTGTTAAATTTTGTAACGATAAAAATTCAAGCCATATATTAAATATATTCGTAACACCTGAGTGTGGCAAATAATGCAAGGAAATTTATTTGCTCATATTAAAAATGTGGAAGAAATTAAATACGCGTTTGAATTTGAACTTTTTCATGTATTTTATACAATTACATGAAAATACGTGGTGTAATATTATTTCTACTTTCTTTAAGTTCTTTACCACGACCTAGGTTTTGTATTACAACATCGTCAGGTAGGCTGTTAGCAAAGGTATCTTTCCTCTTATAAGAGCTCTTATAAAATCTTAGCCAATAGCCCACCTGAAGATTTTGTAATACAACGAAACCTAGGTCGTCCTAAAGAACTTAAAGAAATTGGAAATAATACTACATCAAGTAGTTTTATTTAATTCTGAATAATAGATTTCTACAAAATTAACGCCAAATATATTCAACATGTATTTAACCTTAATAAAAAACTGTAATTAAATTTTAGCAATATACAAAATAGAAACAAATGGTCAAAAGTAATTTGAAAACTCATATTCGTTTATGTCTATGGTAGACTAACTAAAGTTAAGTTGGCAGTAAAAGTTCCGAAATGTTGAAGTTGACAAAATTTGCAAATATAAACTTTCACGGAGATATAACCGTGATTTACAAAGCCAAAACTTTCCAGTCTAAAGCCTTTGTTTTAACAAATTATATATTTCAAACGCATGTTTTAACAAAATCAGTTGGGTTTATTCTGTCCACAGCTCAGTTTACTTTCAATATTTCTTGTTAATTAATATTCAGTCAATCTACCGAGGTCGGTAAACAAGAATGGCATGAATACAATTTATAAATAGAATCTCTGAATATCTTGAGTAGTTAATTTTTTTATTAATTAAGTTAATTTAAAACAACTACACTTTTAAGTGTCCTGGTTTAGAAAGGTTAATTAACTAACTAGTAATTGGGCTACGTATAGTTTATACCAGTAATTTCTTGTATGTTTTTCTCTTGATTAAAGGAAACACGCAAGAGAAAGCTTTAAGTTTCCAAAACATAACGCGATATAAAAATCATATATGACAGGATCAATAGCATTGCAACTTTTGACTTTAATGTGCTTTGAATATTTGATTCCAGTTGGCCCAATAATATTTTTGTGTAGGCCATCTACTGCCTATTGCTAAGAAAGAGTTTTCTTACTTCGTCACGAAACCTGAAATCATATTTTATTCATCTTTAACAAATCACGCACAATACTTTAACGAACAATGAAGGTAATTAAACTAATAAAAATATGTCAGTGCAATGTATTTCGGACATTAAAAAATAATTGTATATAAACGGCTTTCTTACACCACTATTAGGTTGCTTACATTATTTATCAAAATTACTACTAACTCTTAATTTTCATCGTGTTTTCATTATCAACTCCATCGTGTATCACTTTCATAGAAAATTTATTATGTGTAAATTCACTGAAAATACAGTTAAATAAAAAACCTATCTCAAATATATGTATTTAAATGGCGTTAATAATGTGGAGGTTTTAAATAATATTAGAAAACTTACTTTCTGCATGAGTTATCGCACTTAGATATATATACAAGCAAAATTTTGCTCCTCCAGCCTTTTTAAAAAGCAGTGTAATTTTATGATCTTCACCAATTTTAATAAAAGTTTGAGTTAAATTTTCCTGTATTTCGACATGAATCTCTATAATGTCAAAATTTTAATTAGATTTTGAACCATTGAACTTTTAAATAGGTAAATACTTCAATCAAATAAATAAAAAGCCGCTACCTCACGTAAAATGGAAACATATCAAGTAATCAATTCAGTATTAATGACGTGTAAAATACTAATTATTCCCACAGTCGAAATTATTTTTCCTTTGAAATGTTGTAATTTTAAAATCAACTTATTCAATCTATATCCTGTCTTATAAATAGTTTCAGTGAAAAGTTTAATTCAGTTCATAAGTAATTTCATACTATATGATTATATTTCACCAGTTCTTAATTTATATTTATATACGTTATCGCAGCGCAGGCTAAAGTCCGTTGGTATATTTGCGGTACATACATATATCTATATACGAACTATTTATATTTATAAGGCTTTGATAATCTCTGGCACATATATGAGGGAAAAGGCAATAAAATTACATTTAAAAGCCAGTTTTTGAATTTTCATTAAAGAAAATCCATCTAGAACAAAATTAATATAAAAAAGGAGGAAACATTTCTTTTCCGTTGACTAAATCTTATAAGACACTTCGAGATCCTGGGTGAAATAATTATTCTACTAATAAAAATGTTAACCCAGGCCCATTAGATTAATTTTCTGGTCATCACTAACATCAAAATTTGCTCTTCGAAGTGTTGATATGGAAACTAGGCTAATGAAGAGGAGTGTACATGAACATCGAGTTTATTCTCAATAATGAAAGAGATTTTTAACGGACTAAGGTCCGTTATGTAATAAATTTATAGTTAAATTTTTAACTAATGATAATATTAAAAATATTAGTTTTTACGATTCGTAGTGAAATACGTCGTAGTTACCATATGAGTAAAAATTTACTTTTTATTCGAATAAATTCCACTGGTCAAGTTTACGCAAAGGCAAAGTATGTAGATTTATTATCTGAGGTTATTACGCCTTTATTTAACTTTTGTACTACAAATGGATGGAGATGATACAACAATGTTAGAAAATGTTCAATTTGAAGTCAATGAATATCAGTTATCGTTATTATTTGTGGACACGCTTATAATACTTGCAATACCATTATGCCCTAAATTATGATCAGAAAACTCTATTAATGCAAAAAAGTATATTTTTACCGCCAGTTTCAAAAAATATCTGGCTATGTAAATTTTGGACATACTTGGCTGTCACAATAACAAAATTAAAAATAATTAAGTTTTCAAAGCTCTAAAATATTTTTTCAAGTATTGTATCTTACGTTTTATAAGAGAAAAATAAGAAAGAGAGTTGGAGAACATGGTCAAATTGTCTTTGCCCTTGTCTCAATTTTTTCATCATTTGAAAAAAGCCATTTGTAATCTATACCAAGACGCGATCAATATTTATCGAAGGTGAATGAACAAATTTAGCAAAATATCAATGAATCGTACATATTTTTTAATGTTTAAAGGGTCACAATTTAGAAAGGTGTTGACCGATTTTTTTGATGATTTTTTACGTGAAAAAAAATGGTTTCGAATAGGTACTGTGTAAATATCATCAGTACCCGATAATCGCCTACGGCGATATCCCAAGAAACTCTTATACGAATGAGAGTAAAAGGCCTTTATGATAAATTTGATAACGAGTTGTGACTTATTTGACGTCTCTATAAGTGCTTTAGTTACGAATGGTGACCAGAATCTGATAAAAGAGTTATGCTTGTACTCATTTGATTTTTCTTGACGAGTTTTTAAGTTGCAACTAGTTAATGGTAAAGACCTAATAATGGAGTTGGGATGAATAAGGAGTTCTCTATAATGAGGAGTAAATTCACCAAGTTTCGGTTCTGCTGATTTGTCTTGATGGATCGTTTTGACATGATACTGTATTATATGATGGGACAGGAATATAGTCATACGAATTGGTTTATGGTAAGCTGTTTGTTTATTGAATTTGGGCTCGTTTTGACTTGTATTACTCATTCTTTCATTACAAGTGGTAGATTGTAAGTACATAGTATGTACATGTACAAAATAGGCATCGGTAATCAGGATATTAGTAAGTAGGTTGGTAAATATATAAATTACTCGCGAAGTAACTTAGATATTAGCACACATTTACATAATTATGTACAATTACAAACAAAGCAGGAAGCAATATTAATAAATACGTACGTAAGTATATTGGGTGGATATTTCGCATGATAAAAATATTAATCAAATGTTTTTGAACATTAATTTGTAAGAAAAAAATTAACCAACTTCATATAACCATTGGAAAAGAAACGCACTTAAAAGAATAACATTGCTTTCAGAAATACACTTGAAAAATACTGTAGCTGTGTGAGAACCTTTGAGTCGGTTCAAAGTTGAATGTAGCGCTAATGAGTTTAATCTTGAGTATGCATGTTCATGAGAGAGATGGAGGGTATCGACTTGGCGCCAATTCCTACTACCTGTATTTCCTATTACATACATTTCAGTAGTTTCTTTCTTATTCAGCGGTTATTTGAACTCGGTTAAATTTTTTTGTTAAAATATTTTTGCAAATTATTTTCAGCAGCAATCAATAAATTAATTGTATAGGCATTACGCAAGATTTATTAATTTTGAACAATAGAAAATATTTTATTAGTGAATTGATATAAACACATTTTATTAGTGGCGTTTTGGCTTGTAGACACGCACATACACAAATCACAAAGAACTGCTGTGGCTACTATATAACATACAAAATATAATATATGTTTTAAAGAAAGACTATTATGTTGGGTTTTTAATATTATCGTAAGCTTTGTAGACTTTTGGACTATAGGACATTTAAGGCTAGAGATTAACATTTCTTGACATGATGTTGAGAGACAGGTAGATATCAATGTGCGGTCAATTAAATTATATTTCTCTATTTATATTAGTAGAGTTAGAGAAAATGCGAATTATTAGGTTCAAGGTAGTTATTCTTTCAGAAATACACTTACTAAAGGTAGTTATTGTGATAAAATATTAAGTAGATTTCTACTTTGTTGACAGGAAGGAATTGAAAATTTTTCTGAATAGGGAAAAAGACAAGGAACATATCTATTTTTCAATGAATTAATTTCCTAATTTCGACAACGCCATATTTAATTTCTTTTTTGAGTTTACAACTCAAGAGTCGATTTTCATATGTAGCGCCCAGTATGAAGTTTTATGAGGAGTGTAATCAGAAACTTAGGACTTTAAAAAAACTGTAACCATTTGTAAGTTTTGATGTATGAGGTAATCTCCGAAAAAACCCGATTTCAAAAATTTTTTCACCAATATTTAGAAAGGATCTTCAGGATGGACATTTATTATACAGTTTCCCGTTAAAAAAATTTCATGGAGACCAATTATTCAAGCGAATCCGTTTCCTATGAACGCTGCCTTAACGATGATATATATATATATATATATATATATATATATATTTATATTTATATGCAGTATTTTCTATTTTATACATTCCAAGACAATCGTAATTAAGGAGTAAATTCCAGTGGCATGTCGGGGCTGACGCGCACAATGTTTTTTTTTTCTCTTCGCAACTGTACAACAATATCGCTGTAAAAAAATATAAATATTTGGCTCTATTTCTTAAGTTGGAACATTGCCAAATAGAACGTTATACAACCTAACGATAAATAAAACCGCGTCAGAAGTAAAAGCCATTAATTTAAAACGGACATAATACTCACCGCAACCAGAAATAAAAAACTATTAAAACATGGTATCACAGGAAACTATTCAGGCAGGCGGAATGTTGAAAGGAAACACGTCGCGGCGTTTGAGTTTACAAATAATGGCTGCATTAAGCCTGACTTTTCGACTTTAGCTTAAAATCTGTTTTACAAAGCAAACTTATATAATTTGTGAGAATATTATTGGATTTCGTTTTAATGGGTTATATCTTATTTTGTCAATTCCTTTGAAACATTTGTGGTGACGAGCTTTTTGTTTTTGTTTTGTTTGTTTTTTTTTACCTTAGTTGAAATCCATCATATAGTTATTTCCAATAGAATCTCGTTAAAAAACTATTTCAGTCACTTTCCTTTCATCATCAGGCATTTATAATGGATCTGGTATTAGAGTTGATAGTACTGCCAATTAAAAATGATAAATAAATGTAAGATCAAATGAATGAACATTAATATATTAAACGAATTATATTTATGATTGAACATTAATTTTGTAATAAAAATAATTTATTGCAATTTATTTTTTAAAACATAATGTATAACACATGCTTCTATTATTATACTTATTATAGAAGCATATCTTACATACACAAATCGTAAAACGGTAAAAAAATTTAATAAGTACCTTAATTATTATTAAGTAAAAGTAAGTACTACTCACTAAAGAAATGCTACTAAGCCCAAAACTAAAGTCTTCAGAATATTTTTTGTCTGTTTGCTGGCTTGTCTGTTTGCCTATGCCACCTTCTCAGCAAAGCTTAAACCATTTGAATGTGGTTTTCAGCGATATATTTAGATTTTCTCGGGCTAACATTTAGAAATTATTTAATTTCAATAGTTTGACGATTAAAAAAGATACCTCACCGTTAATTTTGCTCGCTAATATCAAAAACGGCGGGACCAATTTAGTCACTACCACAACCTATTAGAGTTTTTAGTATACATTGTTTTCATAGAATTCTGAGAGAAGGAATAAAACAAAACACAAAAATATGTCCTATTAATTTCTTTACTCCAAATCTCATGAACACAGCTAGTTATTAATATTTTTTTCATACTTACAATGGAGACTGATTTTATAATCGGGAATATAGGCTTACAATAAGTTTCTTATATCCTTTAGTGCTGAAAAAAAAAGTAATTATTATCGGAATATGTTTTATTAATGCGAAAGTGTTAATATTAATTTTGAAACCACCTATATTGGTTTCCCCAGTAATACGTGTCATGGTTCATTTTCCAGCTGATTTAACTGAAAATTATAGCTCCAGTCCATTTATTTCTACTTAAAATTATCTGCTTGCTTTTAAAATAATCGCTTATAAAAAAGGGAAAATTTACTACTTCTTATGAAAAGAAATATTGAAAACATCAGTGCAAAAAAGTTTTTAATTTGTCCATAATTTGAAATATTTCAAAATTCATGAAGGTTAAAGAAATGTAAATAAAACGAGGATAAAATATGAATAAACTAAATTAAATGCAGTTGAAATAAAAGGACTCGGGTACACAAGTGGAAAAATGTTGGAAATTTATGAAACTAAAAACAAAGATACTAGGCAAAATACCACATTGAATTATTGGTGGATTTTAGAGAAGGGACTAAACTGCTGGGTAGCAACAGAGATAGCCACAAGAGGGTTGTATGTACATTTAATGACGTAAAAAATAGAAATATTTAAGGTAAGGGCTTTAAATGTCTTCTTATCTCTTCCTGTCTCCTGTTTTAAATGTCTTCTTGTCGATCTAGAATTTTGTTTTCAAAAAGCTCACTTACTTCTTGAAAGCTTGTTAGAATTTTAGGTTCGTATTTTTTTAGTATTTTAGGTTTAGCAGTTGTAGAAATACTTGCTATTTATAATAATAAAACCATAGACAGTTTAAAGGCCTCCAGTGACTTGATGCGAAAAAAATTCGACTTATTAAAATCGAAAGTTGAAGAAATTGAACAAACAGCTCGTCAATGTAACATCGAAATACAAAACGTTCCTGAGAATAAAAGTGAGAATATTCAAAATATAGTGGCTAATTTAGCAGTAGCCTTAAACGTACCCATACCTCTGGAGCAAGTACGAAGTGCACATCGCGTTGCTACCGGAAGTTTGGACCGCCCGCGTAACATCGTGATACAACTGGCTACGCGACGCCTGCGTGACGATATTCTAGTGGCGGCACGTGTGCGTCGCTCTCTCACAACACGCTCTCTTCAGCTCTCAGTGCCCGAACAAAAAATTTATATAAATGAACATCTTACGTTACACAAAAAAATACTTCACGCAAAAGTACGTGCCGCGAAAAAACAGAAAGGCTACGAGTATGTTTGGGTACGAAATGGCAAAATTTATGTGAGGAAAAGTGCCGGGGATAAGTCTTTCGTAATCAAGTGTGAAAACGATATCCAGAAAATGTGACTATTTTTTTATCTCAAAATTACCTGTGTGTTATGTGTAATATGTGTAGAATGTAATCATTTGAGCTCTAGTGTTGATATTAATCACTTTCCTATGTTATTCACGATTGGAAATAATTTGAATTATTATTATACAGTCAAACAAAGTCGAAAATTTAAATATTGTTATAGTATCCAACTCCTGTATAGTTTCTTTGTCGATCTGTTAGTGTTATGTTTGTATTGTAATTGTCTGCTGGATAGGTTTCAGCTATCTTGTATTTCATTGTATTTTATTTCATTTATTCTAAGTTAAACTAACCATTCGTTTGTAAAATATGAACGAACTAGTAAAATTATCAGTTTATTATCAAAATTGTGGCGGAATTAAAACCAAGACTAATGAACTGCGCATAAATATTCGAACAAATAACTACGACGTAATCGTACTTGTCGAAACTTGGCTTCACCAAAACATATTTGACGCCGAGTTCATAGACGACCGATACACGGTGTTTCGGCGTGTTCGAAATCTATCCAGTAGCATTAAATCGTATGGAGGTGGAATTGTTGTTGCGGTTATGACAAAGCTTATTGCAAAGCGTTGCCGTCAATGGGAAAACGAGGATTTGGAGGAACTATTTACTTCTTTGCGAATGAAGAATTTCTCCCTTATATTATGTGCTGTTTATATTCCACCGAAATTTTCGCAAAATATCTATAAAAAACATTTCTGCAATTTACAAAATTTATATACTGATAATTTTAGTAACCACGTATTAATTGTTGGTGATTACAATATTCCAACCCTAAATTATCAGTTTATGGAAAATTGTCCCTATGGCATCATAAATGACAGCTCTGACCCCTTAGTTGCCCTTGTTACTGGTGTCACCTCGTTCATGAAATTGGAACAGCTTAATTACCTTAAAAATTGTAATAACAGGACTCTCGATCTCGCACTGAGTAATTGTAAATGTAAACTCTCTTCTGCGGAACCATTACTTCGTGAGGACCGCCATCATCCTACTTTCCTCCTCACAATTGATTGCTGTCCAGAGGTCGCGATGAAAAAGGCTGACAATTCAAAGTACAATTTCCGCAAGTGCGACTATACTGCAATCAATAAAGAGCTAGAATCCATAAACTGGGAAAAGGAGTTCCATCAGCTTTCAGCTACCTGCGCTGTGGATAGATTTTATATTATTATTTTTGATATTATCAATAAATTAGTTACAAAGAAACCACAAAAATCCAGGAAACATCCAACTTGGTACACTCCTAAATTGATACAGGTAAGTAAACGTAAAGAAAAATTTTGGGTAAAATGGAAATTGTACGGTAACTTCTCCGATTACCTAAATTTCTCTAAGTTAAGAAGTCAATTTAAGAAAATATCCCGGTCTTGTTTTCGTGACTACGTCCACAATACTGAGAAACTTATTAATAACAACGTAAAAGGTTTCTGGTCATACGTGTCATCACTAAAGAAGTCAGAAGGATACCCATCGTCGATGAATTTCAAAGGTTATGAATCGAATGACATTCAAATGATATGCCAAATGTTTTCTGAGTTCTTCAAATCTACATTTGAACGGAACCCACCTCTAGATCCCAATAATATTTGTGAATCCTTCGAACAAAACCTACCTCCTCATCACAATTTAGCACTTCAGATGGATATTAATATCACCTCCATCCGCTTCCAAAGAGATGAAATAACTAATGCCCTCAAGAAAATCAATCCCAATAAGGGAGCAGGTCCAGACAACATTGAACCTATATTTCTCAAAAACACATACGATACGATTTCTGCTCCACTCACTATAATATTTAATATGTGTATCGCGCAGGGTACGTTTCCCGGGTGCTGGAAAGATGCACATATAATACCAGTATATAAATCTGGGAGTAAACAATCTGTCGAAAATTATCGGCCTATATCCATTTTGTCAGCAGTGTCTAAGGTATTTGAAAAAGTGGTTCACAATAGGATTTATCCGACATTGCATCGGCATATTATTAAGGAGCAGCATGGATTCGTACGGAACCGGTCAACCTGTTATTGTACACGCAATATCTCTTTAAATCTATGGATTGCAGGACACCGGTTGATTCCATCTACACAGATTTAAAAAAAACTTTCGACAAGGTTGATCATCTCATCTTGCTGAAAAAACTCTCTTTTAACGGTATAAAGGGCAATTTACTTCGTTGGGTCGTCTCCTATCTCAGCAACAGGCAACAAGCAGTAAAAATTAACGGTTTTATATCGCCTCATGTTCCCGTCACTTCAGGGGTACCTCAAGGTTCCATATTGGGTCCCTTTTTGTTTATCATCTTTATAAATGACATCAGCAATTGTTTTAAACACAGCAAGTTCCTGGTATATGCTGACGACCTAAAGATTTTCTCCAAAATAAGAGATTCTTCTGATCATTCGAAGTTACAAGAAGATCTTAAAAGACTAGATGCGTATTGCAGAATAAACAAGATACAATTAAGTCATAGTAAGTGTAAATCGATCACCTTTTCTAAAAATAAGACAATCTATTTTCATACCTATGACATAGGTGGTCATTCTTTGGAATCTATTAATTGCATACTAATTGCAATCTATACATTGCTTGGTGTAATGTTTGATCAAAAGCTACATTTTGATGTTCACGTAATGCTTTGCTAGGCTTTGTTTTACGAACTACCAAACCCTTTAAGCAAATGAGAACGTATCGCATCCTCTACACAAGTCTTGTGCGATCTCAACTTGAATATGCTGTTGCCGTCTGGAATCCTTACTATCTTACATATTCTGTTATGATCGAAAGAGTGCAAAAACGATTTATACGTACATTGCAATATCGCTTCAATACCCCCAAAATAGACTATTATAATGCATTGTATACATTCAAATACCGTACTCTCCACGAAAGGCGTATCGAACTCGGAGCAATTGTACTTTATAATATTTGCCATAGTTGTTATGATTGCGCCGATATAGTGAATCAGTTGCAGTTTCGTGTGCCAGGGAGAGCGACCCGTAGCATCGCACTGTTCCATCTACCTACCGCTCGCACTAATGCTGGTGCTCGTGTACCACTACGCAGGCTTTGTGATGATTGCGACGGAAAATTTCATTCTCTAGATATATTTGCCAGCTCAGTATTTCAATACAAACAGTCAGTTAAATGGATACTATACAACCATTAGTCCTTTAAAAGCATTGACACTACATTTTCATTTATTCAAATCGACGTGATATTCTGTTTTTTTTTCTTTTTATTTAATCGATATTATTATAAGTGGGATAGTAATTACTATTAATTCTATTATTGATAACTGTTACAGTGAACTTTAAATGAAAGGCTGATTTCAATAATTTCAATAGTTATTGCTTGATTGTTAAAAATATTACTTTATTAAAATGTAATTTGATATTTTATAAAATTTCTAATATTTAATGTATCATGGAAATATCTAGAAGGGACTGAGGATATATGTACGTAGAATATTACTTTCATGTGGGAATGTTAGGATATAAGTTAACCTTATTGTCAAAAAACTCTTATTTTGTATTTTACTATGACTTGTATCTGTTTTTTCTCCATAGGTGATAAATAAATAAAAATAAATAAATTAAAAAAAAACATTTTCAAGATACACACAACTAGCTTTTTCAAATGATTCATATAGGATACAAGAAATTTTAGAGAAAAAAGCAAAGAGACATACAAAGATTCTGTAAAAATTTAAAGGATAAGAAGATTTATACATATGTATATCGGGTAAACTGATTTATATAACTTTGTTAAATCTATGTAAAACAGGAAAATTTTAGTTTCAAAGAATTGAAAATAATAAATATTAATAAAATATTACCGTTTTCTCTTAGTCATTTAATAGTTTAGTTAATGGCCTTGTTCATAAAAGGTACTAATAGTGATGTAAAAAGCATGTCTTAACTTAAACCAGTAATAGATATATGGATAGTAATAGAACACTCAATACGATGGTGAAACCCGCAAACATATTATATTTCGAATTCTAGGATAGAGTGTAGTTTATATTTGAGATTATCTTTTATAAGTTTAAAAATATCACTAAGTCTTAGTTTACCTGAATCGTAGCAAATATCTAAGTGGGCGCATTTTGGAAGCCAGTAAGACACTGTAGTTTCCAGTGAATTTTGGGGAGTTTTTATTATTGGTTCTATCGAGAGTTTTGATATCGGTTCTATTAGATTTTTATTATTGGTTCTATTTGAGTTCTTATAAGAGTTTTGATATGAAATGACATAGAATCAGGAATTTATAAGATAATTTTAGATTTAATTTACTCGAGGTCTTTATTCGAACTAGTAGCTGTGTTTTTCATTACCCAAAAAAAAAACAAGAGTTTGTATGGCATATGATTTGGGTCCACCCAGTATGCATAGTCAAACCACCGGAAGTAATTTAATTAAATTTTTACCCAATTAGTGAACTGACGGTGGCAATATAATCGAATAGTCTTTTTTTAGAGCCGTTTGTATTGCGTGCCATTGACGATTGCTTTAACAAAACCATTTGAAAAAAATTCTTTATGTTCGATTTGCATATTATCTAAGCTCCGAACTCAAAATATTGATAATGAAAAATAATTTTGAAATATTATATTTTAAAATGCAGGCCCATAGTTTAAATTGCATTTTAAGATCATATTCCTCTTCATCAAGCAGAATTCCGAAGTAAAAACATGAAAGGAAAGAGGGTTTAAAAGTATACGGCGAACATTTATGTCATAATTCAAATCACTATCACCTTCCCGGTGTATGGAAAACTGATATAATGTTCTTCTCCATTTTGAGATCTAAAATGAAACGAAATTATTTCTTTTATGTTTTAAATTCTATCTGAATTATTATAAGTCAACCTGTACTTTGTTTTCATGATGACAATGATTCGAGCAAGTGACCAAGCTATGTTTGTAAAAATATAACTATTACGTTATATTTCTACAAAAAGCTTCACGTCATTTTCATATTTTAATAAGTCAATAAATAGCGTCCACTGAGGCAAAAATGACCAACGTTTTGAACGCAAATAAAAGATAGTATACTTATCTGTCACTTTGCAAAATATAACATACGAGACAATCCATAAACTTACCTAGTCTACAATAAAAATATATTCGTATGCATTATTCTACGTATATTTCATAAAAATTATTATTGGATTAATTTTTCATTGTCTAGCAAGTTAAAATAAAATATAGAATATACTACGAAGCATTTAATTTGATGAAGAAATTCAACCAACAAAAATGGAAAACAGGCACAACTTTAATAATCATTAATATTTCAACCAATAGCGAATGTGATACGGCTTTTTATTATATATGAATCGGTTTGCAATAGAATATTAACAATTTTTTGCACGAATTCTTCTTACATGGAAAAAAATAAAAATGTTTGACAATGTGCTCATAAAAAATATTTATATATACATAATCAAATTTGGACTACACAAATCATTCTAAGTTACTTGTGAAAAGACTAAATAATAAAAAAGTACATAGCTCGTCACCGTAGTTGAAATAAAAAGTCAGAGCTATTTATAATAAAATATATCCAAGTAGAACGTTATTATACCCTCTAAGAAATGACCTAGCGGTGTGCTTTTAATTGAATTTTTTTCAAAGGCTATTTATCTTTCGTTTTTCAAATATGAAATTTGGATATTTATAATTGTTTGATGCTTTATGAAAGCAAATTTTTCCCCGGATACAACCTTCACTTCCGATTTTCTCTTTCTATTTTCCGTATCTCGAAAAGAATAAAAACTGAACCCGCATGAGATCACTGACTCTTCCGTCCGTCCTATCTGTCTGTCAGACTCGTTTATTATCGGAAACAGTTTAACGTAGAAAAGTGAAATTTGACATAGTGGGGAGAATACTAAAACGTAACTATCTAAATAGTTAACACTCGAATATACATATACGGATATTGTAGAGGGAGAAAATGTTGTATTTAATTTTTTGCGCAGTCTGCAATCGATGCCAAGAGCAGCGATACGGATTTCCAAACTATTTTACTAATTTAATTGTTTTAAAATTATATATAAGATCGATTTAAAAATATTATAAACAGTTTTTCAAAAAAGCTGTTACAAAAAGAAGTTTAAAATTTTGTCTAATAATAAAAAATTAACAACCAAAATGATGAATAAGGAAATTTTTGTGGGTCTAATGGAGTACTCAATTATTTTGCTTTTATTATATCATATGGGATATTAATTAAAAGAGTAAGTTATAACAATTTTTTTAGAATTCTATGTAAGATATTAGTGATGTTGAAAATTTGCATTGAACCTATTTTTTGGAGAGCAAAGCAACATTTGAATAGGCCTCCTGTTCTTGCAAAATATCATCAAGTGATTTTTCTGAAAGTTTTCAGTAAGAAATTTATATCAAAACAGGCGTATTGGAAAGGCAATTTCTTAAATTTATATTATTTTTATTCATCTTTTTGTTATAATCTTTGTGGTGTAATGAAAAGTTGTATGGCAAATCTGAAAGTATTTAATTTAGCTTTTATTCCAAATGAGTTAATATATTTTAGGAGCTTCCAGATTTATGTGGAAAATTATATATTTTAAATTAATTAAAGAAGAGTCATTGGTTAAATCATTTTATAAAGAATAAAGATATAAACTATAAACCATTATAAATTTTCATTTTCATTTTAAATTTTCAATTGAATTAAAATAGCATTTAATTTACGAACAAAATCCAGGTAAAGTATTTAAAAACGTTTGCTCCAAAATATAATTTTGCTATTTAGTTCCATTACTGAGAATCGTTCATAAAGTTGTTTTGTGAATTATTGTTTTGTTATATTTCAATCGAAACAGAATAAGGTCTACCAATATTTTGACTTTGGTGCAATGTTGCACGGGGTATTAACGTAATGGATAATTTCCCAAAATTTCAGGTTTATGATATTTTTGATAACAGGGTAATTTTATGTTTAAACATTATGACTTAATTTTTTCTACTACATGGTAATTTGACACAGATTGTGTCTATTTCATGAAGAGGTTTTTAACATAAATGCACTTCACGCTCTGTACCATAAAGCCCTTATGACATTTCATTTTTATCCTATATAATACGAAGTTACACGTGTAGTAGACTTATTCATTCTGAACAATTTTATCTTGGAAACTAAACTAAACCTTCAGTAACTTACGAAAAACCAGGATTCTTTGGTGACGGTGGGGGGTTTTAACTCGTTCTGCCATGCTATAGTGTATCCACTTGTGATAATACAAAATGAATAGTTACCGGTTAATTATTATCATTGTTCTTTGAATTACTTTATAATCTTAAATTAAATATTGCTTATCAGTCTAATGATGAACATTGAATAATTTTGTAAAAAATTAAAAGGCTTTATAAACAATTTTTTTTTATAATTGGCATGTTGGATACTTTAAACCGCCATTCAGTCTGCTAAAAACAATATTTTATAATATTCCACGCTAATACAAGGAAAACACTATACAATTCTTATATTGTTTATCATAGTCTTAATCAACAACAAAGTTACGATCGAATTTTATTGACATTAGATAAAATACCGTCCAATGCTAATATGTTAAAACTGCTTAATGATTTCGTGCATGGTCGAATTAATTTCTATGATGATTTGCATAAGATCATATCTCTCAATAGCGACAATTGAAGGTAACGTGAATGCTGCAAACTTCTGACAGAGATTGCAATGGGGGTACGTACCAGCAGATTCAGTAGGTTAGGGTGACGTACCGGCAGATTCATATTAGTTTAGGTATTGTTATGAGTTGAATGCAGAAAATTTTAGGTGAATATTTAGGCATCAGTAAACTGAATTAGTATGTGGAGTTTTTATGATGTAAGCGATATTCACCATCGCTTTGATTGGTATAGCGAAATGTCGAAAAAATTCAACGATTGTCAGTCAACAACTTTATTAGCTATCGTCACGAAAGACCAAAGTGAAATATACTCTTGCAAACTCGAAATTAAAAGGTGGTTTGCGCAATGAATGTTTCCTTCTGAATAGTTGCCCATATAGATCAAGGAAGAGTTGATCACTGGAATAAAGATGATAAGCTTGTTCTTCGGACGAACGGTTCATTATGCAATGCTTATTTCGTGCTGTAAAATAATATTTAGAACATACTGATGTATCAACAATTGTGCCAGTTGTAGTTTCGAAAAACAATACTGAGCTTTGGATAAGATTCATTAACATTCGAAACAATGCTTAGAATTAGCTTACTATAAGGTCTCTGCGTACTTAGCCAAAAGAACGAACGTTATTTAACTTCCTCGGATGTAGAAATTAAGGGTCATCCACCATATCGTCCCGACTTCGAACCATACGATTCCTATTTATTATTATTTATTAAAAATAAAGATAAATTGCCAGGAGTACAATCCCCATACCGCCAAGAAGCGCTGACTGTCTTTGAAAACTATAGAAGAGACGGCAAAGGAAGAGTGGGTGATTGTAACTCTTAGTGGTTTCATCGAATGAAACGATACATAGAATATCATGGAGACTATTTTGAAAAACCGTAAGTAAATTACAAATTTGCTAGTTGGTCCTACTTTTTGTATTCCAAAAATTTTAGAGTCATCCCTAATATTACCTAATATACACAATGTATAATGATCAAAATAATTACTTAAATCTGCCCTTACATTTTGTTAGCTGTCAGGATATTCCAATTCGTCAAAATACATAAAAGGTTATTTGCTCTCCAATATTGACAAAATAAATTCATCAATGATTTACATTAAACATTGTTTTTATGATAAAATATATATATATATATATATATATATATATATATATATATATATATATATGTCAATAATTTGATCTTAAATTTGCAATATAAGAAATATACAATGAATTACGCGTCAATTATATTTATACACTTAAATTTAACTGACGTTTTTTGGTAATAACGAAGAAAAAACCGACGAAACAATGCATTTATCATGTATTTACATGTAACAGCGGGTACACATAAGAGACGTTTCACCTGCAGATAGTTTTGTTCTTAGTAAACAATGGCACAAAAAGACGTAAAACGGCGCGCATTATAAGGTACAACACCAAGCAGAAAGTTCTGTCCTTTACGAGTATCGGACTATCCGCTGACTATCGCCGAATGTACGCGGTTAACATGGATGACTGTTTTGCCCTTATACTGTCAGGTTTATACTGTCAGGTGTACAGCAGATAGGGTACGAGAAAAACGAAAAGTTTTGCCCGCACATTATCTGCTAAGGTGCACTCTCTCATACCTGGCCGTGTCGAGACAATAAAGTCATTTTACATGCGCGAAGTATGGGCTGGTATGTCTTCGTGATCCAAAGCTCGATACCTAATTATAAAATTTGATTTTACGATTATTTTAATATTGTTAACCATTCTGTGGATTGCTAGAATAATCCTAAAAAGTTGGAATTTTCAAAAGCTATTATATTGTATAGTTGCTATATTGTTTACAATTACTATTTACAAATAACAAAAGGAAACAATAACCTTTCTCTCTGGAGGATAATAACAAGGAATTTCCTGTGACTATCTTTTCACAGAATTCCTTGTCATTTGCCTAGATATTAATGCATATGTTTATTTCACAAACTTCTATACAATTTTAGGATGCATTTGTCAAAAAAAGATATAATATTTAAAGTCAGGAAATATATTGTATCCATTCACACCAGATCAAACGCAACGAATTACAAGGAAACTTTACATACCAACCACGAAATATCCATACTATTTTAAAGTCTGTCGACAATAACAAAGAAAGTTTGTTTCTAACGACTACCAAAGGGTACGGCGATAGCAATCGAGCGGAGCAGTCGCTCAAGATGGCAATCATCCTAACACTGGCCGCGTGTGTCTTAATCATTCCATAAAATTAATGGCGTAAATTACACTCGAAAGTGGAACCATCTTACATCCTGAAAATTAAAAATTTACCAATTTTTTTCATACGCACAGACACACTCACACACACAAACACACTGAACACTGGAGATAATGAGATCATATCGCAGCCGTATATACTGTATCTGGAAGTTATGATGAGCAACACAGCTTCAAACAACAGGTGGATCACGTTACTGCTGAGGCGTAGATAGTCACTGTCAAGGTCACTGTCAAGGCTGATGCACTCGTCACTGTCAAGGTTGATGCCTAACGTGGGAGGCCCGAAACAACGTAGGAGGATATTGCTATCGTCAGTGGTTATGTTAGTATTAACTTACGGCATATCTGTATGGGCTGATGTTCTTGGTACCAGAAAAACAGGGAGAAAACTCACCTCAGTACGTCGTCAGAGTGCCTTGAGAGTCGCCAGTGCATACCGCACGGTATTAGAAGACGCAGTGCACGTTATTGCTGGAATGCTGCCTATTGGAGTACTAGCGGAAGACAGGCAGGCCCTTTATCGACAAAGAGGATCGATAACATTGAGTTCGGATGAACTAAGAGCAGAAGAATGGCAACACAGCATCCGCCGATGGCAGATGCGGTGGGAGTCTGGTACGGCGGGTCGGTAGACCAATCGTCTCATTCCAGAGGTGGGAGTCTGGTTAAACCGGAAATATGTTGAGGTTAATTATTACCTAACGCAGATGCTCTCAGGACATGGCTGTTCTTCCGGGCATATCTTCATCGCCTCAAGCATGAGGATTCCCCAGAACGCCCGTCCTGCCAAGGAGTTAGTGAGGGTGCCAAGCATGTGTTTTTTGAGTGCTCCAGATTCAATATGTTGCGCAGTACTCTGGAAAATGCTATTAAGCAGAGAAACCGACCAGAAACTTTTGTGAAAGCTATGCTTTCCTCGCATATGGCGTGGAATGCGACGAGCACATTTATGACGGAAGTTCTGCAGGAACTACGTCGCATCGAACGGAAGCGGGCCAAAAATATAGATTAGAAGAAGAGAAGCGATGGCTCTGACAAAATGAAGGAAGAGCACAACAGCTAGATCCTCCCCCCGTGAAGTAATGCCTGACGGCAGTTCCGCGAGGGAAACATAGGTCAGAGATCGAGGAGGTTTTTAGTCGGTATGGGTATACACGAGCCCGACATATCCAGGCAGACCACCTAAGCCTGGAATACGTAAAAGTATTTTCCTACCTCGAAAAAAAACACACACACACACTCATATATATATATATATATATATACACATATATACACATGCTATCTTCTCCATTCACTTAATATTTTATTTAACTAAATTCCAGTGTCGTCAACTTGCTGTTGAATTCATTCCCAGAGATGAGACAGTGCACATTTCATATTCAGAGGGTAGAGATTCAATCTCGTGTAGTAGACCGTAAATCCCGATTGCGCCCGTTGAAGGATGTTTGTTTATGTACAAGATCATCCTGTCTTGCCTACGTGCATGTTTAATATGAATTCTACTAAACGAATTTCACGAAATTTTCACCTACCATAAATTGTGATTAGATTTAGCTATATTGAAAATAAAGTAATAGCTTCTTATGTAAATTTATTAATATATATATATATATATATATTAACAACTATACTTAAATATTATTAAATGCATATGAGTTAATGTTTCATATAAACAAAATTACGGAATAAAAACCACTTTAAAATATATTTCTCCAAATTTTCATACAATTTGTTTGACTCAAAATGTGTACTAATTATAAAAGTTCGTTTGCTGATTTACGTATAAATTTCTTGTTAATATTAATTTCTGTTATCATGCTTTGTATAATACAATTCAAAATGGGATTGTATTTAATATTTTGTCTTATATGATATGACGAAAGAATGTGAAAGGTATACTGTTAAGGATGAAGTTGAAAAGAAGACTTCGATTAAGGCTTTACAGGTTATATGGACATAGTACACCAATCATCGGCAAAAGTTTTGTTTCACATATCCAGAATAGTTCGTCGGTCTCTTCGTCTGGAATCTTAAACTGCGGTCGTGTCCAGCCTGTATTTTATCACATATACCTTTTATTTTGATAACAATAAAAAAAGGTAATAATAGTTTTCAGTTCGTAAAGAAGATAATTATTGACCAATAAAGTTGTTATTTATATCAATTTTTTTAATTGAATGTGAAAATTTTTAAATAAAGATAAACCTATTAAATGATTTTAAGATGCTATCTTTTATTAAAAATAAAGTTGTAATGCTTTTTTCATTTAATTTCAAATCTTTTAATAATTTTCACTTACTGCATCTGGTTTTCTCTTTCGGTTCTCTTTCTCCCGCAAAATGCACTCCCTTTTCTTGCTTGATATCAATATTATACTAAAGACAATATATTTTCAAGCATCAACAAAATTTATTTTGAAAAAATGTTTCTGTTTTTATTATTTTTATGACATTTCAAAATCAGTATACTGTTACCCCCTCTGTCAGTTTCTTTTATCAAATATATTTTGCAAAATAAGGAGGGAGAAAATCAGTTTTTGTGGTTTTGAAAAACTTTTTAAAGCGTATTATTCTTTAATGTGAGAAAAAAATCTTATTTACTCCTCTCTTTTAAATTTTCCAAATTGTTACTTTTTCTTCATGCTCGTCTTTTTAATTTCAGATTACCCACATATCTGTCTAGCTTTTCTCAAAAACCATATAACGTAAAAATCATAGAAAGTGCTGTTATACATACAGTTCAATAGATATTTTGGAGAGGACAAATAAAAATGAAAATAATCGATATTTTTTAATTTAAAAAAGTTTCTAAAACATTTTCTTTTAGAAATTTGTATGAGATATTATCCAAAATATCCATAAAAAACATAACTACTCCCTCAAATTAATAAAGGACAACCTTCATTCCATTACAATGAATACTCAAATATATATACATAATGTCCTTTCGATTTCTCGTACCTTGACGCATAATAATTGCTCATGCATATACAAACTATAGTAACGAAATTTACAGAAAGTATAGTTAATTAATGTATTTATAAAATAGTGTGCTTTACTATCATCATTACCTATTACTATCTTAGGGTCATATTGTAACCGATAAAATTATAAATGAGAGTTATATAAATAATTGTTCAACGGATGCATGTTTGGGTAAGGCAACTAAATATTCCAAAAATAAATAAATCTGAAATAAAGAAATTTCATAAATATTTTTGATAACAAATATTATTCTTCATGGATAAAAGAATAAAGGACTCAACCTGCCGAATACAACTACTTACAAACATCGACGATGATTCTAAATGCCGACAAGCAGTAACGCCCTTGGAACATAACAATTCTAAACCACGCTGTCCATAATCAATTTTTTATTACATTTTATGTTTAAATTATTGTCATTTATTGATTAGATTAAATCATTTATTAAAACGTTTTTTACGTAATGACCAGACGAATACGGTGTTGTGGCTATTTAAACCATATATACCTAAATAAATACTTCCTTACTATTCATTTTGAATATTACTTGATGTGTTTTACTTTTGTTATAACTTTAATTCGAAAAAATTATCAAAAAAAGGAAATAGCTATTAACCAATATTTAAATGTTATTTTTTTTAATTTTTCATATGTAAAACCTTCTAAAAGTCTCGGTACTTTTAAAACTCTGTATAATATTGAAATGCACAGCTTGTTTTTATTCTAAATATGAACTTGGTGGCTTTAGAAAAATTTACATAATAATTTTTCTGGATAATATTAAGAAAAATTTTAAAATATTCAAAAATAACTTTTTTTTAATTTTAAAAGTAATAAAAATGTAAAAATTAAAATGAAATATAATTTGAAATTAATGCTACACCTGGTGCAATAACAAATAAATCCATTTATATGGTAAAATAAATTACCACGTAGGGTATTTCTTGATTATTGCCAAGTTAAGAGAATTTCAAGGGATTGTGGTAAGTTGGTGTTTGTATGAAATCGTAGGCAGCAAGAATTGCAAAATGGAAAACGGTTTTTTCCACATTTCCACTTCAGGAACCTCTTGTGCGATGACTCAGAGATGATAATATTTTTTCGGTTAAAAATTAGGTAATTCAGGGAATAAATTGAATAATAATATACAATTGAGTCAATTTATTTATCGTTACAACAGAGTCAAATAGGCTTTAAGTTAAGTCTTATAACAAATTAGACTCCTTTTTGCATTTTAAAACACTAAGCATA
This sequence comes from Druceiella hillmani, assembly GCA_039881145.1. NCBI lineage: Eukaryota > Metazoa > Arthropoda > Insecta > Lepidoptera > Hepialidae > Druceiella > Druceiella hillmani. The sequence continues at coordinate 19,738,666 of JAYKKI010000010.1, read as the reverse complement.
GATAATTATATAGTTTTTATATTTTGGAAACAGGTTACTCAATTAGTTATTCCCTTACCCACAATACATTTCACTGAGTTACCTAGCCTTCACTTATTTATTTTTTATCCTGCATCTGTCAATGCCTTTTGATACACGATTGATTTTATTATACTATTCATGTTCCCAATTGTTTTGAAAAGTATCTAAATTCAGATTCAAATATAATTTTTTTGGTATTTTTTTTAAGTAAATAGGATGTAATAGCTGTATCATTATTCTATAAATAATAAAAATTAAGTACGTATTGTTCATTTATTTTGTTGACAGGTTTAGTGGTGTGTGGGTAAAGTGAAATCACTATTTAAATGAAAAATATTATTTAAATAAAAAATGAAATTAGGGCTATTTTTAAATATTGTAAAATTTAAACGAAACAGGGAGTTTTAGTAATTAGAATTTGTTTTTAAATAATATAGAAGAAGAATTACTAAAATTTCTTCATATCTTGTTTTTATTCAGAAAATTAAAAGAGAAAAAATTTTAAAAGGAATACCCTAGTTACTTGAAATTGAAAATGCTTACATATTTAAATTTGATTTAAATTAATTTTCAAATTAATCTACTTACGTAGTTTAGACATAAAAATAATTTTAGCCTTGGTCCTAAATAGTATATTGGTGTTTAATTAAATATTTAGTAGCCGCTTGTAGGACAAACTTTTCATAAGTACTTATTTGATAACTCAAAATCAATATGCCACCTTGAAAGTCAAAAGCTCAAAATGTTACTTAATTATATGTAATAATAGAATTGTAATCGCAAACTTTCTGCAACGTTGTAAATCGGTGTTCTTAAGTAATTGTACATTATTTTTTCCGTTTTAATATCATAATGGAACTTCTAAGAAAAAAATCATGAAATTTCAATGAAACTCAGTAAACTACTGAGGAACAATTTATGACTAAAAATGTGTTGTAGAGAAAAAAAGAGGAAGTAGGGTCTAACATGGGAGTCGGTGAGGCTGAATCTAACGAAGAAAGCAAGGCCTATTGAGCCATTGTCAATGATTCTGTCTAGTGGTGCAGGTGGAATGAAGAAAGATACGCAGAAGATAGTCGACATTATTAACTGTAGTTTATTTTATTTATTTACATTATTGTCCATCATAATTCTTTATTTAAACACTTAAAATATTTTTAAATCTGGAGTACACTTTCATTATCATAGTCTTATAATTCGTCAACTTCGTTTAGAATATTGCTTGTATTATTATTTTAATATCGGTACGATGATCACCATTTTTTTATCTATACGTATCAATCAGTAAGTAGTTTATAAGAGATTTTTTCCATAATTTCTTGAAAGGAACATATAGATAATTTTGAAAATTTTTAGAGATTATAGTCCAACGAAGTGAGAGCTATCATGTTTGCCACAGAACTATATATTCAAAATGTCACAGATTTATGGACAGCCATTTCACCAATTTTTACAGCGATCAATTGACAAGCGTTCAATTTATATTTTTGGGGAGATTATGTGGTCCTTTGCTTAAGTATTCGAACGCTTGTTATTTTATTATTATTTATTTAGGTTCATAAGGGTTTATTTACGTAAATAACTCCGACACTGAAATCCCGTTAGTCTGATAGGGGTTATGTATTTATGAACTCTGTTGCTAGCCGTACGACAGACAGAATAATATCACTTAAACCGGTCAGAGTTTCTTTTTGGGAAAATTGTTTCGAGTACTCAATAATAATTCATTTAGTTTGTAACTTTCCGGAAAATATACCTCTATCTCTATAATCTATAATCTGCCGGTATTAAGACCTAATTGAGGTGATTTTAAATAAATTGAAAGTTATATCAATTAGTTAGTAGGATTTATTTGTAATCAGTCTTTGAACTTCACACAAAATTGCAATTTCAACCATAACAAAAAGTAAAATTTAATATTTTAAAAACCCATGCCCTGAATCCTTAATTTACCACGGTAGGGTAAAAAACCTATGAGGTAAATACACATAATTATTAAAATTATTATTTAATATATATAATACTTGAGGTCACCAATTTAGTAAATAAAATAATTTAATATCCTATAATTAAAAAATATTATGTACTACCTCGGTTAATAGCATAAAGGTACTCAAAGACGCCTTTTGTCGACGAACAGGTACAATCTTCGTGATCCTTTTTGCTGCATTGCTTTACGCCAGACATCCTGCTTTCTTCACTACCGTGACGATACTGTATCGCGCACGTTAATTAGTTAGCTGTATATCTTTGTGATCAGATTTCTTTGTAGATTTCTTCTTTTATCAAAAAGTCTGTTGTAGCTGACGTTGCTCTGTAGCTCAGGGTTTGTTTTCGAATTGTCGGTATTTTTTCTACAATCAAAACTTTTGTTAACATAAATGGGTAGAAAAAGCTATTTTTTTTAACTAGGAGCGAGGCAAATTATTTTAGATAGAGCATTACTGTCCGTGTTTGTCGTGTAGCATTTTCCTGTGACATTATCGGACTAGTGTAGGTTCATGCCCATGGTTGCAGCAATTAAAGCTATAAGAACATATTGACGATAATATATAAATTTCCCTACTCAATTACATTAGCTACTAGCTATGCCTTTTTTTAAAGTATAATTCCATATTATATGGAGTTATAAGGATAATTCTATATCATATGGAGTTATACCTTGAAAAATGGGCATAGATAAATTTCTCACTGATTTGGGCATATGAAGATTCACCATATATTTATGTTTTTATTACGGATCGAGTAGTTAGTCAGTTGTATTTGTAACAATGAAACGCGAATTAATTTTATAAAATATTACATAATGATATCTACTGATAGATTGAACCGATTGTTATGGATTAAAAATATTTATTGTTTTTAATTATTGTAAATATATATACATATATATATATATATATATATATATATATATATGTATTTATATATATATATATATATATATATATTAAAAATATTTATTAAAAAAATAATAGTAAAATATTTTTAAATTAAATACATTGGAAAACAGTGGTTATAAGTCCACTTTTGAAATATTTAATATAAATAATGTGAAAGAAAAATCTACATTAGCAAAAACATGAAAAAAAATTTAAAAATGTGTTTTGTCAGCACGAAATAACAAAACTTTTTTAAAATTTTGTTGTAATATTACCCTTTACACATTAAACGAACTAAAGAATTTCACAACAAATTTTGCATGCAAATCTTTCCTTGTAACAGGTAGCTTAATGTTACGAGAGGTAGCGACACTGACACGGGTTAGCTTTTACACAACTAAATAAATCAGTAACGACGTGACGCCAATTAGTTAAGCGCAATAGGTGAGTTAGGAGGTAGCACCGGTGTCACTTAAGTGGTAAAAATCGGTACAAATACGTTATCGTTCACACGACTGCGAAAGCTCCGTGTTGTCGGATGAAAATTTAATTTTTCCATTTTCAAATCAAGAAAAACTTAAATTATCGAGCACTATTCGACTCCATATCCTGAAATGGAACTAGAAAAATAGCCATCTCGAAAAATTTACCATTTGAATTAACATTACCTACAGCAGTTAATAACTGTGGGTTTTGAGATCGAAAAGTTGTATTGACGAGTAAGTATAGTCAGGTTTCAACATTTATCTTCTTACAGATAATTTAACCAACTCGTCAATTTCTTCCATTATAATTTCCTTTATTATAAAAAAAAACTGAAAATTCCTTCTGTAACGATGGAACTTTTAACTTAAAACATCATAAACAAATATGATGTTATAAGTTAAAAATTGGTTTGCATTATATATATTGAAGGTGGAGTGAATGTACGGAGGTAGAGCTTGCACTGAAGTAGCTTAAGCTGATACACAGAAGTAGCTTAAATGCATAAAGCGAGTTTTATTTTTGTTCTCCTTTGACGAAAATATTGGATATGTCACAAAGAATATAAGATTTTCCCTGGCGTCATTTTGCCAGGTCGACTCACAGTAAGAAGTGAATAAAAGGTTCTACTAAAAATGAGTTCGAAATATTTCTTATGGCATTTATTTGTAGGCACAAGTTCGGGTCAGGGACAGAGCCATTATATTAAGCATTCCACGGTCATTAATCTTCTACGAGTTTATTTGAGTAACCACTGGCTTGAGTTTTGATAACAGATCGACCGATAATGTAAACCAGCGAACCGTAATGCCTTTGTTTGCCACTGACCTAAAGTTACTTTTGAGAATGAAGGTACCGACTGTTGGAACTTATTTCAGAGAGAAACTAAATTCCATTGTTAATGAAATCTGAGAAATTAATAGTATTTTAAACATCTTAACATATATTATTAATATAAATGTGGCTCTTGTAATCGTACGTTATTCAAACACTGCTACTTTGAGTGACATATGCCTTTTCACATAATTGCCCTTTCACATAATTCGAATACCGTTATTTTGAGAGATATTTTTAACTTGCTAACGATGCTAACGATGACTATGTCACTGCAATTTCTTAAATTTAATAGTAGTTTTCTCACGTAAATGTCACCGGCACTAAGATACCGTTCACCTGAGATTGAATTCCTATATCGATAATTTGGAAGGCAAGTTATATTTCGCTCAGCAGAATATTATTTAAATCGGTTTAACTGTTTTTTTCGGAAAGTTATATATCAATCAGCATCAATGGATTCATGTGCATGACTTAACACTGATTGGTATTTAACTTTCCATGAAGTATACTTTAAAACATTCATACGGTATTCTGTTTAATTATATAGTGGTTATTATTTATAAGTAAGCCATATAATAGACTACAGGTTTAGGATAACTTAACAGTCTTAGTTAGTTTTGTTGCAAATAAAAATAGAAGGTATGGTCTAAATATTAAGCTGCAATGAAACTTTGAATTACGTCTTTTGTTACAATCTTAAGAAATATATTAATAAATCAACTAGCACTCCAACAGCCAAGGAACTAAGAAGGCATTCTTTTATTGTCCATATTATAATTGTTTTTTGATTTAGACTTGAGCGTTTTAAATGAATAGAAAATTATTTTTGCGAAGTAATTATTATCGTAAAATCGCAAAGCGATAGCCAAAAGAAAAGAAAAAATAGATAAATTTGTCTAGGATCATTATTAAGTTTATGTTCTGCATTTGTTTAAGTGTGCACAAATTACTTTCTTTTTAGATTTTCTCATGTTTCTTATTTTTTTGTGTAAAAAATCTTATGAAATATATGAGATTATATTTTGATACGATCCCGTTTTATCCTATAAATTAACAAGCGTAACTAAATATCATGAAATATGTGAAAGCATATTTGCCAAAAGCTATCTATTGCAATTTTTATTGAAAGCTATATCAGTTTAATTGAAAGCTTTATCAATTTTTAGTGAAAGCTTTGTCAGAACGTAGAAAGTTTCGTTAATATACACAAAGAGGGATGTATTAAAGACTTGGAGGTTTAAATTTTATTACCTAATGAGCCTTGAAACTTTTTTCTCTTCCTCTAAAAATATTGAATAATATCATTTCGCAATTTCGTCGAATTAGATCAAATTTTTGAGAGTTTTTATATTTAGATGCTACTTGTATTTTTAAAATATACGGCGTATAAATGGCGGTACATTTATTATTTCTTGATTATAATCATTATCGACGTAATTAAATTATGGTTAAAAGGTCTCATTATTTAAATTTTTAAAACAAATATAACAGTTTTGTAATGCTTTGAATTTATAAAAACTTCAGCCTGTGAAAGCATTATATTGATGATTTTTATCTAAAATCACGGTCGATAATATTAAAGTATTAATTACCAATTGTTTAGTTTTTTTACCTTTTTAATTAATTCCCATGACATTTTTTCTACATCACTATTTTTTTTGGATATTATTGATTAAAATAATTTTGCCACTTCACTCCAATTGCCAAATGATTTTTAAAATGTGATTTCGTTTCTGACACCCTTACATAAATGCTTTTATTTTTATATACATGATACTACTTTCTGTTGCTCAGTTCGACAGTAAAATATTGAATAATAAATTGTCAAACAATAATTGTACTATTTGTTTTTATGATATACTTAGAACTATATTTCATATGCATTAGCGTTTCTTTAATTTTTCTCCCTATTATTTTACAAGGTACATGAGTGGACATCTTATCATGCTTTCCTGTTTGACAAACGGGATATGAGGATGATGGCCTGAATTTTTCACATATTATAAGAAGCGAGTAAAATATGACTGTTCTAAGTTTGGGTATAAAATATCGGGCTATTAACCCCAATCCATAAATAAACATCATCATTACCAAATTTCAAAAAGAAGTCAGGACCAATCTGGAAAATGGCCTAAAAATTAATTATATTCCCACTCTATTTTCTCAGGTCGAGTGAAGAATTAAGAATTGAAACATGGAATATAATATTGCAGCAAATGGTTAGATATTTTAATACAGAATAGGAAAATGGGCAAAGAATTGATGCTACAAAGACCGTGCATATGCAACGTATCATTCCTTCGTAGATTTTAAAGCAGATTATAACACCACAAACACAAAATAAAACTTCCCACGAGCGAGCTAAATATTCTTTACAAGCTAATGCGATTGACATCTCTCACTCTACAAAACAATAAGTTAAAAATTAAATTACCAGGTAGTTTTTTAGAATCAAGTGAAGTAAAAAACAATGTAGTATATGGAAGTACTCTGTTATATTTGTTTTATAATGGTGCGTCGGTGAAATTTGCAAGAGATTCAAAAGTGAATACCACTATTAATAACCAAATGCTCACATTATCAGATAACATTGCTATAAGAGCTAAAAATTCTGCTATTTTAAAGTTGTTTTTGGCATAGTAAAAAGAGGCAACGGGTATGATTTGTCAATGAATCAAGAAAATCTAATGAAATAAAACTAAATAAATGAATGTTAACAGTATAATATATTCGGACCTTATTTTGAAGTGAGAGCACACAAATATAAAAAAATTTCCTGTTTTTAATTAATAGGATCGGAAATCATCTCTAACAATGCTTTAAGTTCAGAATTACACCGGAGAATACTGCTGTTGGACGATTCTTTTTGCTTTTGGAAATATCTCAATCACAGCTTGATGAAAGATACACAAATTTCCTTCTCTACACAACTACCTAGTGAGATATGTTCTGATTATACTTCGGAAATTTGTTCACAAACTTTCTCACAATTAAAGGAAGCATCCATTTAACATTTAAATGAAGAATTTAGGAGCATACCAGGATGCATTATTGGATGAATAACACATGCAGAAAAAAGAGTTAATTCCAAGCTGTTTAAAGCCTAACGAAAACCTGAATTTATAAACTTCGTAAATCAACAAGGAATAAAGGAGGAAGAATATAAAATTAAAATAAATAACCGGAAGGGAAAAAGACATGAAAAGTTTTATGCAAATCCTATTTCACGAATGTTTACAAAGTACTTAAGACCAGTGAAGACCAAAAACTGACAGATGGTTAATAAGAATAGAAGAGCTCGGAAACTTCTTGAAAACATCAAATCCCACCTCGATCTGGTACGCTACGAAGGAAGTATGATTTTAAACGTTATTACGATTATACTAAGCGTTTTTCCAAACTTTTCTCTCTATTATTTTACAAGATATAGATATAGGAAAACGAATTTAATTTAACTTTACATCTAGTAGTAAAAAAGAAGGTAGCGTGATCTGATAATATCTATCCGTTTAGCCATCATTACATTTGTCACAGATTAACTGTTTCTACAATTATATATCTATGTTAAGAAAATTAAGAAATTAGGGGTTTCAAATAAGGATTTCCTTTAAGATGCTTCTCGTAAATAAGAAGCTCTTTGCATAGGTATTTTAAAATAAAATTAAAGCTCCATTACAAGTATTTAAAATAACAAATTCTTTAGCATTTTTGGGTACTTGATTAAAATTTTTAAATAATCTTTTTATAGGTAAATTGCATAACAATTTCAAAGGACATATTTACATGTATTCCAACTTTATGAGTGTTTCTACAATTGTTTCTTAGGTTTTTAAACCTAAATTTTTTAATTGGTTTACATAGGATTAAATTTATTTCTTTCAGTTTATGACTTTATTGTGATTCATTTTATATTTCCAACAAGGGAATTGAGAAAAAAAGGCCATCAAAAAGATCTTTATAATTGTTCTTAATGGCGAATTATACTAAATATACCGAATATTTAGTATAATTAAATTAATTTATTATTAAAAAATGAGGTAAAAATAAATATTTGCGCTTAATTCGATACATTTGCTTCCTTTTTGATAATTTATTCATTTTTTAAGTACGCGGTTGTAAGTTGTTTTATGACGTCCCTAATAATTTATTATTAATTTGTACAGGAAAGCATAATTATTAAAATACAAGTAATTTTATTTTGGAACAGATTTCTGCTCTTATGTAAATTTCATCTTTTACATAATATTGCAAACGTTTGGAGATTTCTGCTCTTACATAACATTGCAAATGTTTGGAGACAAATTAACATTTTACAAATAATAAGAATCCACATTTAAAAAACAAGAAATAACTCTTCAAAAAGATTCAAACCAACGAAAAGAAACGTATGTCAAACATTCTGATCGGTTTAAGTGACATTTGTTAATGTTACCATATTAAATAAGAAACAAACAATTTTAATTTATTTTGAAATCGTAATTAAAATTGTATTGCTAAGAAGCAAACAATAATTTATCTAAATGTTAACTGAAACAACATAGTGCGAATAATTATTCAAATAACTTCATTTAAAAATCGATAATAGTGCAACTTACATTCTTAAATATTTGATCACATTTTAATTGTTAAAGATTTTTAAATGACAATAATTTTTATTTACGAATGGCAAACATCGTTGTCACTGAAATTAAATTAAACTTAAAATTTAATTGTATGATCTTTTATTGTTTTCTCTTTAACCTTCTTTTGAAAAACTGTGCAAATGAAAGATGTATGTAGTCAGAAAAGTAAAATTCATCACCGATCGCTAAGAAGGATATTTACGCAATATTGCCACATTTCTTATGTCTATTGAAACAAGAGATATAAGTTGATCCATTTTTATCTTAATGACTTATGACAGTTTCTAAAATTTGAGAAAAAAGTGGAATCATTAAAAAATTAATCTACATATGATACACCATTTATATATATATATATATATATATATATATATATATATATATATATATATATAGTATTTTCAACTACCGTCATTATAGGAAACATATAATGGTGAAATAAAATGTCAGCTCTTAAGATAAGAACCAAGCTCTTTGTGGCATTAAAAGTATCGATTAAAGTTCATTACTTGGTAGTAGAATTTCGAACATATGAAGGCATAAATGACCATTTAAACGTACATAGTATTTCTCTCAAACTTTTGACGAATACGAAAATTAATTTTCGCTACGTAAATATCTTTCCTAGTAAATGTTTCAAAGACATCAAAATAGCGTATATAACTTGAAACGTATCGAAACTTTTTTTGTAAACTTAAAATGAACTTAAAATAAGGGTGTTTTATTGTCTAATTTTGACTGCAACTATATCGTATACTGGGTAAAATCCTTTTTACATTTCTAAAAATATCCCTACATCTATGTTATATAAAATTTTTGGAAAATATTTTTTTATTCCTTGTTGTATTTATTGCAATATCAAGTCACCAAGAGCCTGTAAGCTTATTATATATATTCTAAATTAATGTCACCAACATCACTGATGGTTATGTTATTACATTATAGCCATATTCAATTTACCGTCGTGTCATCAGATTATTATCTTAAATATTTATACCGTAAAACAAGAAACTAAAATTATATTAATTACTAACAATTATTTAAATAGAACTATTTACTTATTATGTAATTTTCTTGGCATAATTTTTAAAAATATTATAAAAATCATCTGTTATATTGTATGGTATGATAGAATTATTCTTAGTTACGGCTATAAACAGTTTTATTAATAAAATTTAGCCCAGTGGTATGGATCTTTTCTCCATTTACATTCTCTTATAATCAATATTGAGTAGTATAAATGATTAATATTTAATCGTATGAATATATTATAGGATATTATAGGAATGAATATATCAAAATTCTCAAAGTGATATGGTTTGCCAGACAATTATATGTAACCAAACATCGTATTGACAGTTTGTGAGATAACATGGTAAGTTTTGAAAGCATCCTGGTGAACGAGGTTAAAGTTCAACATTAGCATTTTCTGTGCCAAAGTTGCCCGACAAGGAGGCTTTACTCGGTACCGGATAAGATGGCTTAAACTTTTGCAGCCCTTTAAATGCCGTGCAAAGCTGAGACCTTCTCTGGAAAAGCGACCTACTTTTGTATTTGTATGATACTTCAAAGTTCGTTGCAACTCGGTAACGTAATATAGGATGATTTTGATTTTAAAACTTCTCTTTATCCACGTGCAAGAATGAGAATGCTTGCATGTCCTCGTACATAATATATATAGGTAATGTAGTCTGTCTTTTGCATATATTTTGAAGAATTTTTAACAATTACATATTTTGGTAAAAAGAAGATTCAAACATGTAAAATAAAATAATTTTAATTCGAGTGAATAAATATTACATTTAAAAATGGTAATTAGAACACTGTTCATGGATACATTTTTCAATAAAATGAGTCGCTCTTTTGTACGGTTTGTCCGATGAGTTTTGGGTTTTTTTTCATTTGCCCACGACAGCACGGAGGAGGTATATGCGTTTAGGGTGAGAGATTCTTTCTTTGTTTGTATTTGCAATCCTATGTTCCCATTTATGTCCAAAACGGTTTTTTTATTTATTTACGGTTTTTTGTAAAACATTTTTAATTCATTGGCAATGATTTTCGTATAGTTTTACGGTGATTACTCACCAGGTTGCTCCACAATAAACATCTTGTTTCAAATGAAAATTCCCATTTATCTCCCAAACGGTTTAACCGATTTAGATACATTTTTCTGTAAAATATTTGAAACTAATTGGCGATAATTCGTATATAAGTGTTATGGTTATTACTCATTGTGTTGCAAACGAATGTTCGTATTTGACTCCAAAATGGTTCAACCGATTTAGGTAAGGTTGCCTGAAAAATATTCGGAACTAATCGTCGATGGTTTGTGGATAGGTGTTATGGTGTTAGCTCGCCAGATAACGCACAACATTTTGTTGTAAACGATTGCTACAGTGTTTCTCCAAAACCGTTTGACAGATTTAAATACGATTTTTGTTAAAAACTTTGTGATTTAACGGAGAAGGTTATTAGTTAGGTATTATGGTGTTAACTTGTCAGAGGGTGCTGTGATAAATATTTATATTTATCTAGGTTCACTACTTTGTGGCTTTTCTTTGCCTTCGTCGATATGTGATCCATGTTATATGTTTCTCAAGTGCTATAATTCTTCCAAAACTATGCTATTGTGCGGATTGTCGAAGAGTTTTCTTTGATTTAGATCAGTTATTACTACGCCGTCGAATGACCGTGCTTTACTAACAGCCACTTAAGCTTGGCCTTTTGCAAAATTGTTTAGGAACTTAGTTATCAAGACTAATAATAAAAACAAATTTGATTAAGCCCACGACAGATGTTAACATTTTATTCAAAAAAGTATAAAATAAAATCAAAATTTAAAATTTTGAAAAAACATCCGTGGGATTTACTCATTCTAATTAAAAAAACGATAAAATATTTGGTTTTCAAAACCCTCCAAACTAAGAAAACGCGGGAATCTATTAATAATATAATTACAAACCCAAGAAAACCCATTGGGGCTGCCATGCCCTGCCTCTGCCTAAAATTTTGGGGTTATATCAGTTCGTGATTAATTGAAATACTCTTAGGTGTGCAAATAGCTTTTCTATGTTTCTACAATGTAATTGATATTGGAAACGGAAATGGCAATTGTAGACCCGACGGATTTTCCTGGGTTTCAAATTATATTTTTAATAGATAATCACTTTCTTTTAGTCGAGGGGTAAAAAAAAAGTATTTAATAATTTTTCAATTAGAACGACTACGTCAGTCGTTTGCTATTTAAATTTTTTTATTTGCCTTTGTATAAAATTCAATACACTAAACCTAGTAGATTTTATATTTTATGGATTCTAGATTATCTATGCATATAATGAAATTATAGAATTAGCGTATCCGTATACTCGAGATATTTAGGAAACATTTATTATATTTCAAATTTTTGGTTGCTTGTGTGTCATATTTAATTATATATTATTTTAATTTCACTGAGAATGTTTAACTTTATTTCATCCGAATCCTTTCACCCAATAAGATGACCTGGAATCTAAATATTTAAAAAAAATTATTGATGTTTTATTAGCACAAAACTAAAAGGGGATTTCGCTGTTCGATGCATAATAATTTCACAAATATACCGTAACTTATTCAAACAGAGTAACCATATCAATAGATAGCGTTATGTATATTTGAAAGCGTCTAATTGAATTTTCCACCAGGACAAACATTAGCGATATGGGATGTCCAGTGGTGTATTATGGCATGGTGCTAGAGGAGTTTAAGTAGTCTAAGAAAGTTCGAAGAGTAAACAGTCCAAACACGGGCAGACGCCTGAGGGCAGACGTCGTCGTTTGTCATTTTACACAAATACAATTCATCGATGTTGTTCATATCAGATATAACTTTACTTTGTTTACTAAATTTGCATAAAACTTGAATATGTTGCCTATACTTGTAGTTTAATTACTTTTGTAGGTTTAGTATTAGATTGTATAAATTTAGTTATTATCTTATAATATAATTGTAGATCTGGTGCGTCTGCACCTTGAAAATATTTACGATATAAAGATTTAGGGGAACATAGGAAAAGTAATAAAATATAATATAATTTTTGGAATATTTGTCGGTTTGTGTTTGACCCTGTATATGTGTGTTCAACTAAAGATTTACTATTGATTTCTTTTTTAAGTATTGTTGTAGATGGCATTAAGTGTATTAATCTCAAAGGAATACTAATAATATTTTCCAAAGGTCAACCTGCGAACAAAGTCGAATCGAATGATACCCACAGGTTTTTAAAAGAAATGGTTTCTTTATTTATCCTTATTTGTTTTCAGTTAATCCTTATATCTTTACCAGAATAGTATTATACTCACATAAAGAGTAAAGAGTAATAACAAAAGATTATTGTATTCCTCATTTTTGAATGACTTTTCATATAATAAACAAAATCAACACGTTTATAATTTTTAATTTTTAAACGTACATGCTTATACAACTAAAAAAAATTTTATAATTTATTTCATTTAGTTTTAAATATATTTTTAGAATGGAAAATTGTTTTTTCCATAAATATATTTCTTTAATTTAAATGCAAATATTCTTAATAATAACAATATTCAGAAAATATTTTTAAAAATATAAATAACTTTATCATCCCAGCACTATCTAACGATTTATTCACATTCGTACATTCGACAATTATATCAAACTCATTTTATTAACTCGGATCTAGAAAGCCTTATATTACATTCCTGATATTATTGTCTTTTCGAAAAACGTACCTCAAAAAATTAAACTTAAGCCTTTGTGGTGGAACTTATTTAATCATTTGTGATTTGAGATTGTTCTCCAGGCTTTCTTAAGGAATTTCTAGGGAAAGAGTTATTTCCTAAATTTAATTTTCAAACCATATATACTCGTACGTTGTTTGTTTACGAAAAATTCAGGAAGGGTACGTAGTCTATTTTACTATAACTTACTAATAAATCGAGAAATAAAACGCAGTAAAACTCGTTTTGACTTGACCTTTTATTTTATCCGTTATTTAAAAAGGAATTAATGGGATCAATTGTTTTATATGACATTTTAATATGTGATGCAAAGTTTAATTATTTAACAAAAATGATGAATTTTTACTAACAATGAATGATAGGTTAAGACGATCGTAATTTGAACTATAAAACTAAGTTATTATTTGAATTTATAATCCTACCATTTTTTTCTCACCTCTGAAGATGATTAGAAGTTCGCTATATCCCAGCCGCTGTTTAATAAATTGATACATCGATATATTATGAAATTAGATATTGATGAATATTGATCAGCAATAATTTAACTCGTATCTAATATATGTGGCTGATTTCTTTCTAACCACTTTCGTATTTAAAAAAAATATTCGAAAGTGGCTGTCAAATTTCTTTTCGTAAACCAAAACGATTTGAGATTATATAAATGGTTATTGTCAAGTACATGAACATTGGTTCAATGATTGTCAATGAGTTCATTGTATTCTTAAGAGTAAAGGGTACGTATTTTTGAGGGACATACTGAACAATTTTCTTCAAATCATTCATTTTTTCTTATAAATCGGCACTTTGGTGTCATTAATATTTTTTTGGGAGAGAGATACCGCATTTTTCAGTAAGATTTGAACTAGTCAACTAAAAAGTTTTGCAGACGATCCATCAATAAAACCAGATACTAAAACTACCCCTTTTTTATTATTGGAAAGCAACTCGTGGAAAAAAGGCACAGTAAGATATTTTTTCTTTCCTGTCTTATGATTTTTGCTTCCTTTTCAAACAGTACGTTTTTAGCACGATACAGTGTAAAGAGAAGTAGCCCCTTACGGCAAATTTAAACACAAGTTTTTTATACATTCCATTATCTGAAAGACGTAATAAAAACTTAATCATTGTGTGATTTTTATTCTGACCTGTAGACTTGTTACTGTTCAGATAAAGTTCATCAACGTTCGTTGCTATATTTTCTTTAATGTATTTCTTTTTTAAAGAACAAATTTCCTTACTTCCTTTTCCGGTAGCCCCTTGGTGGTATAAGTAAAAATTGCAGTGTCATTAATATTGTGTATGTTAAATGGATAAGGCGATATTCGCCTAAGATAATTGATTTTCTGCACTAGCAATGAAAAGAATGGCATTACCATGTGCTGCATAAAATTCCTTAGCAGCACATATTGATAAATAAATCTGAAAACTCCGCATCTTATGCATAAGCAACCGTGTAACTGTAACCCGTTCAACTATCTTATTACACAGTACATTTTTTATTCTAATATTGAGCTCATCAAATTTAAAACACGTCTTCCAAATATAAATTAAAATGTTCTTTAAAAATCTAATAGCGAAAGCTATACTTTACGCTACGTTCATTAAATTCGTCTCGAAATGATTTATGCATTCTTTTTAAATGTTATTTCGCATCTAAGTATTTTATTTGTTTAGATGAGCGATGACTCGTTTTTATTAAAAATGAACTTGATATATCTTAAGTCCCTAATAGACTGACCTTTTAAAAGTAACTGTTGAAATCTTCATACTTTTTTCTCGCCAATGGCGTACAAACTCAAAAAAGCCTTTCTACAAACTTGGATTTTTTTCTCCCAAAGCAACATAAAAAATATAAAACAACTCTTATGTTGGACGGAAGGCTTAGATATACGAAACTATTCTTTCTGTACAGGGTGATATTTCAATCTGGATCTCCTATATCTAATTGACTGTATTTATTTTATGGATTGATAAATAAGGTCATGTTAATTTTTTGAGGAACGTTGGCCCTCTACCTAAAATATTAACTTGGTCCTTTTCCGACAACTTTACAAAACGTTTTAGTCTGTACTTAAAAAACATTGGTTTTACGTAAGGCACATCAAATTTTGAAGCGAAACGTTCAAAGTAACGATTACTCACACAAAATAATAAATTATCTACAATATAATTTCACTAAAAATAGGCGGAATTTTAAGACCGATATTACGTCATTTAATGTATAATATATCTTTTTCAAAGGACATTTATAGTATAAAGCTAATCAAAAGCAATATACTTGCAATAGATTTACGTAAGTTAATAATAAAATTTTATATTTATTATATTTTATTTTAGGTGGAGAAATTAAAAAATCATACTAAGATTAATATAACTTATTAGCACGGTATTCTTTCATCATAATTCCTTTGTTATTAATGTATCGATCGCCAATAATTCTCGTCCTTTTAATTCTATAAACCTTATAATTCTTAGAGTAGCAAACATATTTATTTTGTTCACTATTAGTTGCTATTTGAACCACTATTCCACAAGCGCTTTCTGCTACTATTTCAAGACAATATAAATAAATTTACAATTTAAAAAAAACCTTAAATCAGTTTACAAATGTGAGAAAAAAATCTAGAAATTAAAGTTAAACTCTTGCAAACATCCAATTTTATCTCATAACAAATCAAAACACAAATCAACGGAGAATAGATAGATCATTGAAAAACAAAGATCTGTCAACAATCAGCAGGCCCAGCACTGTTAACAACCTTTTTGTTCATGAAAAATCTCTTGTCAAAAACATGCCAACTTTCACAAGTAACCAAGGAATTCACGTGGAAAATTTTGTTAAAGCTGGAAACAGACGTGAGTCCTTTCAAAAGGAAACGACGAGTAAACATATCGAATGTCAATTTTTGTAATAATGGTGTATTGACAAAAAAGTGACTTGAAGCCTTTTATAAATAATTCATTCATGAATATAAAAATTAAATGGAAATGCATATATCATAATACAAGGCTTTCTTAGCAGAAACGTGCACCATTTCTTGTCTTTAGGGTTCCATACCTCAAAAAGAAAAAAGGAACCCTTATAGTATCACTTTGTTGTCCGTCTGTCTGTCAAGACACTTTTTCTCAAGAACGTTATCAAGTTGAAATTATTACCAAGTACCTAGGTCTACGGTCCCTTGGAGGTGTAAAAAATCAGGCTTCTAAGTTAACCCTATCAAAAAATACGGCCACGTATTGCGCAAATTGAGACAATAAAATTTAGCAAGTAGTAAGGTATGACGGCACAAGAAAAGAAAAAAGTGGTTTATTTTTAGTCCTTTAAAAAGTGTTTTTTTAAATAAGCGCCTGTGAAAGATATAATGTGCGATTTATTTTCGCTCTAAAAAGTTTAAATTTTGTAAAAAGCCAATAGAAATATTAGGCATAATTAAATTTTTATAAATATTTAAATTTGTACGGACCACTAATTATGCGAGTTCCTCTAGTGCTTGACTGGTTTTTTAAAAATAATTTTTACATAAGTTGCTTAAATATTTTCGAAATTATTTTGAAACCACATATCGCTCACAATGCATTGTTGTCTCCAGGTTTACTATTTTGTGAACTGAGAACTAATATAACTGAGATAAAAAAAACAATCTATTTCCTTTAAATGAAGGTTCATGACGTCAAATCACAGTAATATTAATTCAGGATCTCTTCGTTTAAAGGCCCATAAATATTAAATTGCGTTGATTAACTTCCTTTATAAATTAATTAATTAAATTACTGCCTTTATGAAAGCCTTTTACAAAGAGCTTAATAATTTTTCGATCAGCCTTAATTAAATATTGCGTAGAAGAAATAAAATGGTAATTAGAAAAGACTTTAAAATTACTCTCTCAAAACTGGGAAATTTTAGTACAGAGTCATGAAAGCGGATGAATAATGACTACTCTATTTTTGACACAGAATATTGGTTGAGATTCTATACTCTCTGCCATGTATAATAAAATGTCAATATATATTTATTTGCATTTTTATCGGAATGAATATGATATACTCAGTTTTCTGCATAGTTAGCAGCCGCTAACCATTTAGTAAAATGAGTACAGTCACTAGTTTCGTACGTGGGTGCTAACTATTTTGTAACATGCGTCAGTTTTTAATTAAGAAAGTAGAAAATTTAAACTAAGATATTTAATATAATTTTGTAAATAAGGATACCATTCTTTCCAAAAATGCTTGACACACTTCAGTATATATTAATTATAAATCAAAGTAAATAAATTATAAATCAAAGTAAAATGGAAAACGTTTAAGTTTTTCAACACGATTTTACATTTTTTACCTTGAATACACAGAACTGATGAGTTTTCTTTAGTTATTATAAAATTGTTTCTATCTTTTTTAACCTATATTACATATTTTTTATTTCAATAGATCCCGTTTTGTATAAAGTAATGGAAGAACCGTCATATGGTTTTAATTTTAGGTGAATTTCGGAGATAAATATCTATCACAGAAATCTAGACTTCAATTAAGAAATGATTTCATTGTATCATGGCGGACACCAGTTCAGGTCACACGCAACCGCACACACATGCGTGCGCGCGTGCTCGCGCCATGTACGCATACACATAACCTTACCTATATACCGGCGTGCTCACACATATGGGGACACACTCGCTGACGCATCTCGTGCACACACACACACACATAGAAACAAAAGTTTTAGCCGTTCAGGAAGCCACATTTCTGATTGTATCGGTATCAAAATGGGCCCAAAAGTAACATGAAATAAAAACTACTTTAAGTTCTTAAATGGAAAAAAGATATGTAATACTTTACTTTAAAAAAATGAAAAATATGGCTAATAATACATCTTACAACCTAAGTTCAAAAGCAATAGGTCTTTAAGTCAATGCGCCTTCCTATCTTCTTTTCCTTTTTTTCAAAACCCATGGTTGAAAATGTCAAAATTATCGAGACCATTTTTTTTGTACAGAGTTTATAATTGTTTTTATTCAGAATATTTTTATTCAAATGAAATTATTTTATTTAACTTCCTTCAACAATTTCCCGAGTTGCTGACAGCTGAGTTTTTCCACTTAGCGCATATTCTGATAATCGATCGGTCGCTTTAATTTTTTTTTTTAAAAGTGGAAAAAAATGAAAGCTATTCGATTACCTTGTTAACTTCTTTACAATAACAGTAATAATTTTCTGTTAACATTAACGCTTCTGGCATATACATTGTTACTGTTCATTGTTTACAAAAATGTTTGTGTATATATATATATATATATATATATATATATTTATACATATATATATATATATATATATATATATATATATATATATTTATACATATATATATATATATATATATATATATATATATATATATATATATATATATATGGGCTTTAGGAAGAGTCAATTGCTTTTGGAATATTTAATGTCTTTCTTCAATGTTTACAACTTTTGATCTTTCTGTAAATTGATAAAAATTAAGGAAATAGATATTTTGTTACTATAAAATTTAATTTTGTTATTTAAAACCATCTTATTTTAAGTCAAAGATGATTCACAATAGATTTTTTCTCAATTTTTATGATATCTGTATACTGAACCGTACAATGCAAGGATACTCATTGCAAACTACTGAAAGCAGCATTACAATAGTAACCAAAGTTCATTAAGTATTCAACGCAAAAATTAATAAGAGTAAAATAAAGGTAACATGGACGATAATACTGATCAGCAAAAAGGTCACGTCTGTTACAAAAATAGAAATTAATCAGACAGTTACCATTTCTACTTAACATCATTTACATATAGTGTGAAATTGAGATTTGAACTCAGATTTCATTCATCAATAAATAATCACGACAAATAAATAAAAATGAAATGAAACTTACAAAGAATCGAAAACTATTTAGAAATATTAAATATATTAGTTGGATTTAGTGTGACCGTTTTTATTGGGAAAAAGATCTAGGCTTCATTGCTTCCCGAGAAATATCATTGTAATTCTAACTAATAGCATGGATTTCTAACAGATTTTATGATATGCGAATGACGAATTCAACAAGAGTAACTCTCAATTGAATTAAACTACGTGATGTAGTATTATTTCTACTTTCTTTAATTTCTTTAACACGACCTAGGTTTCGTTGTATTACATCTTCAGGTGGGATATTAGCAAAGATCTTTGAAGATATTGTAATACAACGAAACCTAGGCCGTGACAAAGAAGTTAAAGAAAGTAGAAATAATACTACATCACGTAGTTTTCTTTAATTGTGAATAATGCATTTCTACATAATTAACGCCAAATATATTCAATATTAAGGGTAACTCTTATTAAATTTTGAATCATGCTACTACTTAAAATTTTTAAATGTAGTATTTCTAAGTAAAAGTTAATAATTTATGACAAAGTTTAAACGTACCACAACCAGGAGCGTGTGATTATTAACACGCTTGTTAAAAAAAAACAATTTGAATTCATTAATGCATTTGATATGCTTAATAATGTCTTTTCATGGAGATATGACATGGTTATAATCTCAAAAGCTTTCTTAACCTTTAAATTATAGTAATACGTTACCTTTATGAAAACATTTTCTTCTTCACGAAAATGAATAAATAAAAATTTACAGGAAAGAACTGTGATTGTAAATTTTGCAATAGTATAAAAACATAAATAATAGTCATGAAAATTTCTTCAGACAGAGTATAATGTACAATCAAACAGAATTTTCTTTAAGTTTAATTTAAAGTTCTGTGTCGACGGTATTGAACTGAAATTTACTTTTAAAAATTTAAAATATTTATAACTTTAAAATTGGCTGAAAATTATATTTGACCATTTCTCAATAAAATCTACTTGTGCTAAAATCAGTTATAATTGCTTAACTAATATTTTCTTTTTGCGTCCTTAAACATAAAAAAAGCTATAGTTGATTATAATTATTTGGTCTACGTTTTTATCCCACACCTATATTTAATGTATTTTCACTAGCATTACTTCATTGTCATAGAAAATTACGCGTTTTTAAGATATTTATTTGAAACTAGTTTGAAACTTCTCCTTCTGACAGATTTCAACAGAGTAAAGCACCTCTCCACAGCCTTCGCCACTGGATTCGGTTGGAACCCAGCTTTAGACAACTATTGAAAAATAATAAATTACTTTTGCAAATATGCCTTTCGTCATTATCAGTCCAATTTTTAACACCTAATTAAGGGAATTTAATATGAAATTTTGAATCTAAAGCAATTTAATGTGCATATACCAACTAAAATATACACTTGAATAAATTTAACATTTAAAAGCATTAAAGTGAAAATTTACTCTAATGCTTTTTTTTTCGTCTACTAATCTTATAATTAGTTATAATTTTAATATTATAGTTATATAAACTACTTATAATTTTGAATAAATTTCAATTATCTACCAAACACTGTTGCACTAGATTCTCAAAACGCTTCTCACTAGACGTATTAATCATATCACATCATTACCTAATATCATGCGTATGTATGCTTATTAACCAGTTTCTGTGGACCTAAGTACGGTTAATCAAACTCACATAATTTAAGTTTCGACGTTT
The DNA here is from genome assembly GCA_039881145.1 of Druceiella hillmani. Lineage (NCBI taxonomy): Eukaryota > Metazoa > Arthropoda > Insecta > Lepidoptera > Hepialidae > Druceiella > Druceiella hillmani. Next base: position 19,717,460 of record JAYKKI010000010.1, on the reverse strand, counting down.
AACTATTTACTGAATTTTAATTCTAATTACTAATTAATTAAAATTTTAATGTGGTCAAAGGCAAAATATAAAAGGAGCTTATTCTTACGAATTGACCTATTAATGGTTTTAAATAATTGTCGTGTAAAATACAATTATGATATATTTATTAATTGCAGTAAAAAAATATATTCCATTCAAACATTAAATTTGAAAACAATGGTATCAAATATAATACGACATACACGAGTATACATAACTCTTTGTTATTTGCAGATAATATAATTTTTCGAAAGACCTATTTTTATAGATGCATCAATGTGTGTCTTTTCAAAACATAGTGTAAAAATAACAATTTATTAATTAAAATAATTAAAATCCTTAATAGGTGGCTGCTTTGTTTACCTTGTCAACAACGATTCTCCAATTATATTATAGTAATTATTATTTAGGATACAACTTCTCTTTCCTGCCGGTATGTGACGATTTTTTCATGTGACTAATGGTAACGTACTGTGTGATGTGCGATCCTCCTTGTTTAAATATTTTTAAAATATTACTCAAATTAGAATGGAATATGTTTCTTATCATTATTATAAAAGAACATTATTTTAATCGAATGAAATACCATTTTTGGCTTAGCATCATAAAATTATAAACGTTGCATTTTTTTAGAAAATGTGAGGACAATTTTATATGACACAATTGTTACATAAGGCAAGAACGATAATAATGATTACATATGATTATATACGATACATATAATTTTAAAACTAACTTATGTGTAATTAAAATATTTTTAAATAACCATTTATAACATGGGTATATAATTCATGATAAGGGATGGATAAACCTACCTCCTACTGTCCTTTTTTTAGCATGGTGATGATACAATCAACAATAGCGAATTATTTCTCGCTTATCTGTTTTATATATTTATCTGTAAATATGTATATGCATACATATAGATATATGTGTACGTATAGGTATTTTAATATGTAATTTTGATTTTCCCGTATCATTCCTTAGGGAAAGCTACAAACCTGAAATTATCCAATAATTTTTTCCCATTATTTATTAATTTTTTGACCATTAGTACCTGTAAACTTATCTTTGCCTATTCACAAATTGTAGGGATATTTAGTGTATTTTTCAACAGAAATGATTTAGTTTATTTAGTTATCTTATATTCACTATTACCATGTAAAGAAAAAAGAAGGCAAGAATTTGGTACTATTCCTAACTCTTAATTTTTGAAAAAAATCCGCAGGACATCATTTATTTCTGTCTTTTATAAATTAATAATTTTCTGTTCATAAAAATTTCACAGATTATACAAAAACCTCATCGATTTGTATGAAAACTATACTTTCAAGTATTTAATATTTTGAACAATACACTATCATTGGTAACAATTTCATATTCATTTTCTGGACTTGAATTTGAGAGTATATATTACGAGTTGGTAATAAACTATCATATTTTTATAAAGCTATCAAGGAAATCTAAGACGTAACAGAGAATATTTTAATAATTATATGTAGTGTTACTTTTGTACGTTGTTTGTTTATAGACGTTTAAGATGTTGAATATTTATTAGCCTTGAAATAGTTGAAAATATCTTTCATTTAATCTTAACTACGTCTATGCTCTGTCATAGTTTTATATTACTGAAACGTTTTCAAAGTTATTGAGTTTACAGACTATTAAATTCTAAAATTAAATTTATTTCTTTCTATAAAATACTTCCATGTTTATGATCATATATTTTTTATTACACCGATGAACAAAATTGTGGTATTTGGATTACGGTTCCTGTTTTATTTGATACGATAAAATTCGATACGATAAATTCAATAAAATTCTGACAGAAATAAAGTCAGAAAAGAAGAATACTATGTAGAACAAATCAAGAACATATACTCAACTATTATGGGTAAACCAAAACATACCTAGAAGTTTTCCCTGTCCTCAAAAAGGTGTATAAAAATGATATTCTAAGTTTCAGAGCCAATCAGAAAAAATGCCATAATAAATCTCTAATTTCTGCAATAAAACATGCTTTTGATACGAATACATGCTTGTAAGGATAAGATAAAAAAATATTATTACTCTTTTGCTAGGGCTTAAAATATTACAGAGAAAAATGAAGTAATAATGAGAAACTTTGGCATAAGGATGGGAATACCTAAAAGAGAAGAGAAGCTAATTACGAGAATATACAGTTTAAGGGAACGTAATAAAAGGGGTCAAAGTTAGTAGGGTATGCAAAAGATAAACTATTTATAACACCTATTCTCAAAAAGAAGAACAAAAATGGACAAGGATATCATCAGAAACTGTTGAAAATGATATAAAACTGTTAAATTAATCTTACTAAACTCTTAATTAACTGTTAATAAATTGTATTTTAACTTCTAATAAAACAAAAAAGGTTGACATAGAAATTTTAATTACAAACTACCTTTTAGATCATCGTTTATTTCAAGTATATTGGCTTATGTCCATCGTGTGAAAAAAGAACACAAGTTAAAAATCCAGCATTAAGAGGTTTCATTGTATTACAACATCTTCAAGTGGGCTATTGGCAAAGATATACTTTCCAGTAATGCGAATATTTCCACAATAGTAATCTTTGCTAATAGCCCACCTAAATATGTTGTAATACAACGAAACCTAGGTCGTGGTAAAGAACTTAAAAAAAGTAGAAATAATACTACATCACGTAGTTTTATTTAATTGTGAATAATGAATTTCTATAAAATTAACGCCAAATATATTCAAAATAAATACATATTGAAATAGGAGAAATATTTACATAAACCAAGTGGAAATTCGTAGCAGTTTTTGTATAACTGGCAGTACAGCGATCAGTAGAATTATAAGAAGAATTCAAAAAATCACTATGCATGGCATTAATTGACTATCAATATGTGTTTGTTTTTGTGGAACAATCATTATAAAAAGCTCTGACAGAAATATAGGTTGACCTGAATTTCACAGAAATAGTTAAATATATTTATTCTGGCTATATAAATATTCTTAGGCTAAGGAATACCGAAAAGTCTATAAATATTGTAAGGTGATAGACAAAAAGACCTGCTCTCATCGATACTTTCTATATTACCTCTCGGCATTTTCATAAATGAATTATATTTTACTTACCTTTAATTTGTGGCTAATATAGTGTTATCAGAATGTCCACAAGACCTACAATATGCTTACTACTCTATATCTCACTAATTAAGGAACTAGCCTAGAAGTGAAGATAGAAAGGACAAAAATTATGAAAATTAACATTGAAAAATATATATTTGAGATATGCAAAATGATACATATTCCTTAGAAAACTACCAGCTATCAGATTAAGTAAAAATATTGAAGAGATTCACAGAAGAGTTAACAAAAACTGAAATGTTAACAAAGATTATTTTTTTTATTTTTAGGTCTGAATCTAAATAAAAATAATAAGTTCTTGTCTTCTCCCGACGATGACGTACTGATAGTAGGTTTGGAAATACAAAATCTGTGTGCCAAAGAGCCATGTAAAAGAGTATTTTCAAGTTGAAAGGTATTGAAAAAGTAGACAAAAAAGTAAGAGAGAAGACAAAAGAAATGGATGCACTAGAACACTCTATGAATCAGAAAATACAATGGGCAGGTCACGTTGCTAGGATTCTCGAAACCAAGGAGCAAAAATATTGACGTTATTGAACGAAGCAATATGTAGAAGCAAGGCAGAAAAAAAAGGAGCAAGAAAAAAGAAATGGACGACTCTTGCAAAAGACCGTGACCGCCGGATGAAAACCTAAGAAAGAGTTTAGCCAGATGGGATCTAAACTAAATTTACAATTATTTTCTATCCTTACTGTTTAAGTTAATTTGTAGTTACAGGATAAATGGAAAACTTAAAACGTTAGACATGTAAAATAGAATAATTTTTTTAAGAAGAAATAATTTTTTTTTAATTTTAAATATTTATGTATTTTGTTTTTACAATTAAGAATAAACTTTATCATTCAAGGCGCTGTCTAATCATGTCTTTTCGCTATTTAAACGAGAACACATATCGTTTATGGTTATGCTAAGCATAAGCTCTTAGATGTACGTAACGTTGGATATACAGTTATGTCCAATGATTTGTAGGGTAATCGATAAAGTAACAAATTTTGTCTTGTTATGTTTAGTGACAATATATTTTTGTATACATGTTAGAGAGTTTATGTCGCTCTGGTATAATTTTCTGTTACTTTTACTATATATCAAGAAGAAAAAGGTTATTATGAGCTGAAGCTTTGCACGTTAAGTTAAATTCGACATTAACTTTTTAATAACGTAAGTAGCAAACTTGTTATCATAAATATATTATAATAAATTCCCTGTACAAACTTTAAATTGTAGTCTATAAAGTGCTGGAAATTTACAAATTCTTACAAAATCCCGTTATATTTTTATATAAATAACTAAATGTAATTACCACGTTGACTATCATGTCTGATAGATCTGGGAAAGACTAATGCTTTTTGAAGCGTCATATCTGTATAGATTAGCAGATAGGACATTTTTATGAGTTGGATTTGATGCCATATCTCTCATCTCTGAGAGAATCTCATTTTAATGTGATTCCTCAAATGTGTGCTTTCTATGTACAAAGCTGTACAAAATTGACTGATGATGTAGTTTCTGGGTGCAAAGCTGCCAAAAATTGGACGTCTGAAAAAAAATTATAAAGATAGAAACCCCAAACAGAACACAAGTTTAGTTTAATATAACATTTTGGACTAGAGTCAAAAATTGCAAAAATTGACTTCATGAATGATGGGTGAATTTGTATTATCATGTTCCAATTCCATTGTACATCTGCACATTATGAGATTTAATACTATTTATAATTATTTTGTTTTTGATAATTTAAATCTTTGTTAGTCGTTTCAATATTATCTTTCACTTTTACCACAACAACAAAAAAGACTCGTGTAGTTGTTTAGTTATCAAGGTTAAAATGTAATAAATATACACCAGGACAATACTTCCAGAAATAATTTCTCTATTTATATCCGTGAAGATTTTCGCCGACGGCGATCAATTTTCCGGCTCATTTTACTAGCACTGGAAACATTTTCCAGCGCATGATTAATGTCTAATGTTGACTCGAGTAATGGTTACATTTATAAGGCGCACAAGTATCGTTGAAGACAGCCGTGATGGCATTACTCTTCTTTTTATATGTCTTAATTTGTTGTGGGATACTGTAGAGGATATTTACGTTTTTCGGACTTAGAAACATAGAACTTTTTAATGCATTTTTTAGTTAATGAATAGTTAACGAATTTTTCAGTTCGTTTTGGAGAAAATGGTGATGACTATATATGTTTTAAATCTTGAAAATAACGGAGTTTTTATGATATTTATTTTCATAATGACTTTTAATATCCGGTCGGTAATTTTAGATAAGACATTCACCTGTTGCTTTAGTACTTTAGAAAATGCTCGATATATTTTGGATTTAGTGGTATTTTATAAATATTTGCAGTAATTATTACATTGTTTTCTAATTTCGTATTTTTCATTATTTTTCAAAACTTACGTTTCATAAAAAGTAATGTAAGAAATATAATTAAAAATGAAATTTTCAAAAAGAATCGACCAATTTTCTTTATTTTTTATGTTGTTTTTGTTACTTTTCCTATTCAAATTGTGATTTGGATATTTTGCATACAAATTTTAAATAAATTTTATGCATTCATAGAGCGGGTGCGAAATGTAACGAGAGGCATGCGGCTTTGTAATGATAAATATTTTATAATTAATTTCACTTCCTTACCTGAATTAGTTTTAAAATCCTAAAACCAAGATTCAACTTTAAACTCCTTCATGAAAATAAACACAAAATATTTCCCATCGTATTTTCGGAATGTTTTTACTTTCATCTTGATACATAGCATTAAAGAAGTACTTATTAATTTACTAAATGCTCTAAAAAGTAGCAGTTACCTTTCATCGCCAATCATACTCGATACTTCATTTAGCGCAGACTCTTTTCAATAATTATTTACTTAAATATTTAAATACTGTTTTAGAATCTTCGAAATAAATAATTTAACTCTTTTAATTTACCTTGAGTCAAATTGAAAAAGTCGAATATAACGTAATGAAGATTCTCGATTTTAATGTATATCAGTTGATAAATTTTAAAAATTAAAGAAGCCTTCAAATTTATGTCAGAAGCAGAATTACAGCCAGTATAATTCAATACGTTTTCAGATACTGAAGTTATTGCTATGACTTCTATGTAGATCTGGTTAAAAACTCTGCGTGTAAACAAATTTAATCTTGAAATTAACAAATTAATAAATCAGCAACTCCAGTTTGCTTCATATCTATCTCATTATTCAGTAATTTGTGCGTTCTCTTTGCTTTCTTCGACGATTTCTGTAACAATAAAATGTTATTATAAACTTAAGTTTTCAAACACATATGTGACATAATATTTTGTAGGCACAAACTCTAATAAGAATAATATTTTGTATTAAATACGAAAGTAAAGGGCAAAATGATAACAAGTGTATGGACTCCAAGGTTCATAAAATCATAAAAGTTCAATAAGGTTCATAAAATTACTTACTTCTCTATTGAAAATTCTTGGCTACCTTAACTGTCTTATCGCTGTTGAAACTATAACGTAAATAAGCAAATAAAGAGATTTATTGGTTAAAGATAAACGTGTTTCAATAGAGAACTACACAGGTTTGAAATGTTCACCAACAATTTGACGACCCTGAACATATTTACTGGACGCAATTTTGAAAACGAATAATGTTTGTTAAAAATAATATATTTTGCCGGTATATTTGATGATGTATTTGTTATTTTTCTTTTCGTTCAAAGTTTTATATTTTGGTTATTAATTTAAAATTTTGCAGAAAAAAATGAGTAATTTTAGATTTAAACGTAATGTAAACTTGGAGTTTTTAAAAAGGTAAAATATTAAAAGTCATAAAGAAACCGAAGAATATTATTTTATAGTACCGGAAGAAACCGAAGAGTATTACGACATGGGTCACAAACCATCAATTTATATTGTATTATAATCAAACGAAAGTGTCAACAATATTTTCTAAGTCAAATCGCCAATCTAGAGAACTTCTAAGCCAATTGTACTGAGGATTGGGGTAGATCAGGAACATAAACACGCACGACGCATTTTTTTAGAATGGTTTGTCTGGAGCAAAACTTATAAAATATTTTAGGAGACCAACACAGTGGACGTGTAAGTCAAAATCTTAGAAAAATGTCTCCAAAAATTTACAAAAAGAACTAATATGGCACCGTAAAGAATTTTTTTTGGTAAAGAAAAGAGAAAAATATAACTTTGATTTTTAACAAGTAGTTTTTAAAAATCGTGTCTACCTACATTTTGAAAGTGGAAAGTTGTATGGGGAAAAACACAGGATATCACGATAGTTGAATGAAAATTATATTTTCAAATTCAAGTTTTTATAATCTAATCTTAAATTAGCTTAAAAAAATATTAAATATTCTATTTAAGGATGTATTTTTGGTTTATATAATATATGGAAATATATACAGTAGGACATAACGTGAAGCAATAATTCATATATAATATGATATGAAGTTTGAAATATGCAGGTTCTGATTGGAGTAAAAAGGTTCAATAGCTTGGTAATACAACGATAAAAAATTTTTTACAGAATATTATTCTAAACTTTATTCACAAATTTTGTAAAGTTAACACACAACAATTAAAACAAATGTTTTAATATTTGATCGTATTTTATGAGCAATAAAATAACTGTTATATGCTTAATTGAGATGATTCAAATAAACTATATAATCATAAACCTAGGTAGGTGGTGTGCAGGTCACAAAATATCATTATAATATTCGAAACAATCAAAGGATTCTTTTTTTAATTTAAAGATTTAAATATACACAACCGATACTTTCAGCGGACTTATTGCTACGAGAGCAATCTGTTAAAACCAACCAGATCATTTTGTTCAGCCAACTCGAAGAGCGGCCGAAAAGCGAACCTGGGACTTTACATTGCACCGTGTCCTCGAAGGACGTCAACTCAAAATATCACAGTGACTTTTTATATAGGAAGTAAAGATTCTTATATACAATATTGTATATAGGAAGTAAAGATTATTATATACAATAAGTGTAAAATTTCAAACTGAAGTGAAAAATTTCATAAAGTTATTTAATCATGAAATAATTGTCTTTATTAAATTTACATGGTCATCGATATAATCGGATAAAATCTACAGTTATATAAGCTGTTTTTAATTTGCAACATATTATTTCTTTAATATAACATTTTATTACATATTATCATTATTATTTTGGCAAAGATAGTTTAGATGTAATTTTTTGAGTATACGCATTGAAAGCACAAAGTGGTTTTGCTAATAATACATAAAGTAAGTGTTTTTATGATGTATAAGAAAAAGAAAAGTTATCGTACTTATTTATATTTTTGTATCTTTTCTCATTTTCCATATGACTTTTTCATGGTAATATTTCTAAATAAAACGAAACTGACGCAGTTCTCACACTTTTATATAATGTTAAGTAGACGATAATTTATTCATATAGCATAAATGTAACGTAACTTAAAGAGAAAGGAAAAAGTGAATGCAAATTTTGCATAACTAGACGAATTTTATGAATATAGAACTTTATCATTTGTGTAATCTTGAAAATTTAAAATAATCCTCGATCTGAGCTATCGTTTAAATCTAGTAATTGATATCTAAGAATGTTCCTTTAAGAAACGAGGAAAGCTTTTAATTTCCTATATGTTTGCTATGTGACTGAGATTTATTCTCCCGTATATACATATATTTATTTCACTGTAAATGCTATTTTTTTATATTTCGTTATATTTATAGCTCCTTATAATTGTCCTTAACTAAGATATTTATAATAGCTGCGGTCTTAACAGAATAATGATGGAGTAGATTAGGCGAAGCATTGAAGACACACAAATCATGAACCGAATAAATGAATGAAATTCGTGGAATTTCATAAATTTCATTATAATATCCGAGAAAGTTCTTATTTCATTTCCTGAGATTCATTGAACTCGCTCCAAGAAACGAATTTCATAAAGTTCAATACAATATCAGAGAAAGTTTTTTCAATTTTCATAAGATTCTTCAGGTCCAGTTAGAACAGATGTTAGAACAAAAGACAACAATTTAATTAATTTTAGTAATATTTTGTTAAACAGGCTTTTATTTAAATCTGTTAAAATTGAGGAAAATTATAATTATGTACTTACCGCATTTGAAGTAACAAATTAAATAAAATTTCGTATTCATCGTGATTAAACCAGTCAAAAACATACCACGAAATAGTATGTTGACCTCACTTACTTCTATTGACTATTTAACACGAGATTTCGTTTATTAGTAGGAGTTACGATCAATTTAAATTTTACTGTTATTTATTTCTACCAATGTCTAATTATCTCTGCTATTTTTCCAAAGAGTTAGGAGTGATCAATTCATTGATCATAAGACCATCCGACGAGTGTAACTTGCTAAGAATAATATAGGTTTCATTAGCAGTGACGCATTGTCGATCAAAATAAAATTTTCTCAAATAGGGTATTTGAAAAAAAACTTATTAGCGGTGCAAAGCAGCCTTATTCTTAAATAATTAGCTTACACAAGTATTTTTCCCTTCTCTGGATTAGGCACACAGTGCTCAATTTATATTCTAATATAAATAATTCCTTTTTTAAGGTTTTTTCTCCTCTATTTTTTTTAAAATCCGTGAGACTATTGAATCTGGATAAGGAACTTTATTGTACTTAAGCTTTTCGAGTTCTTTTTAACTTTCTACAAATATAGGTTTAACAACATTAGTAATGTCATATTTTGAGTTATCTTCTACGAACAATCTGTGGGTTTTAAAGAAATCAGTAGAATATTCATTTCATCATAAGGGTATGTTAGACAAATTATGTAAAATCTTTCCAAATCGAGACATTTTTTTACAAATACTCATTAAATTAGTTATTTTCAGTTTAAGATTTTTTGAGATATTTATTTGATCTGAGATGCTTAACATTCCTAAATTAATTTTTGTAAAATTCCATTTTTTTGTCGTTTTGGACTTGCTTTTCTTACATTCTTTAACAACTTTTCTCACCTGTCTAAAATTCATTTTTTTAGAAGCCTACACTAACAAACTACGCTTACTTTTTCTTGTTTTTAACTTTCCTAAAATTTTGATTGCAATGGCCAATTTTAGGGTATCCCAGTTTACCACAAATATTGTGCGATTTCCTTATTACTGAAGAAAATTATTTAGTTCAATTCAATTTATTTCGCCAGTCTCTACTAATTCCTTTGCGTTAGTCAATTCACTGATGTACAAATCACCCTCATCAAGGCAAAAGGATAAGAAATGCTGTCTCTGAACATATCCTAGCAGAATCTGCCTTTTTGCCTTACACCTAAAGAATTGAGATTATGAGATTAATATATTTTAATTTAAATAATCCTGATTTTCTTTCTGTGTTCCATCATGTATTTTTCAGTCTTTCATTGCTTGTCAATTTTAGTTTTTCCACTGCATATATATTTCCGAGGATCCCGATAAAAGGGGCACATATATATATATATATATATATATATATATATATATATATATATATATATATATGTGTGTGTATATATATATATATATATATATATTTATATATATGTATATGTATATATATATATATATATAAATATATATATATATATATATATATAAATATATATATATATATAAATATATATATATATAATTTATATATATGTGTATGTGTGAAAATATATATAGCTCCTCAAAATTCCAGTCGCTTTACGGTTAAAATCAACAGAAGTTAAAAAATGAAGGCCTTCTTTTCTTTTACCAAGTATATCATTTCAATAAAATGATTATTTTTTTTATTTTAATTTTGGATGAACAACTGAAACAAAAATGAACTGCGAAAAAGCACTTCTTGAGCTACATTATACGGCAATAAGGATTTGCGACAATAAATGAGGGCATTAGAAAAAAAAAGATATTTTAAAGCAATGTTAAATATAAATGTTAATTGCTTTAGGAATTACCAATTACGTGGAAATTCGATAACAACAACATGTTGTTAGCAAAGTTAAATTGACCGCAATATTTGCTGCATGGAGCTTCCGCAGAGAAGGAACTTCAGCGTATAGATGATAATTTTCCGTTAAAGTTTTCCTTTGTGATGCAAAATCGTGGGAGTTTTGCAGAAGTAGCACACTATTAAATTGATATTTATACATGTACAATAAAAATAACGAAAAATTTTCATATTATTACGTAATTCTAAGGCTATTGCTTTTCGTGTTAAGTTTTTCAGTTATTCTTTATATATATATATATATATATATATATATATATATAATAAATACGTTATATATATATCACATTGAAGTTAAATATTTATTTTTAATAAATAAAAGATCTCGACCATAGTGAGAGAACATTCTTAATTCATAATTTAAATGATCTTAAATTATTACATATTATTTTTTAAAAGGCTTATCTACGATTAAATTAACCCAAGACATTTAAATTTACGAGGAAGTTCCAAACACTTTAACCAATTCAAGTTTACTTTTATGCATTTCTTTCGATGTCAGTTGAGTTTAAAACATTAAATACATAACATTTTTTTTTTACTTTTTCATACTCTTTTAGATTACTCGTTGGTTATTTAATTTTTTATTTTTGAAAAATAAGTTATCTAAAATATATTTATCATCCATAACATTAAGTTATGAAAGACATTAACAATGAAGCGAAGCGAAGATGGTATTCGGTTTAATGACCATCCAGGTATGCCGCGTGAAATTTCTTTTTTTTTTGAAGTGCGAATTTCGGTGAAATTTTTCGTCATATGCAATTTTTGCCCAATATTTCTAATGAATTTTTTGTTCAGTTTCCTTTGAACCTACGCAATAGTTCCAGAAATATTGAATGTGAATTTATTTGTATGAATGTTTGGAATTGGTGCCGATGGGAGTCAAGTAAGAGGTCGACCAATTAAGAAGTACCACGGAGTTAAAGGACAGGTCGTTAGGATCGGTCGATAAGGGAACGAGTAAACGATTTTGTCATTTTAGCATTGCCCATAATACGTTTTCAATGATATTTTGTTGACCTTTTGCTCGCTTCCTACAAACTACCTATTCTAGGAAAGTACATGAGAATAAAAGAAAAAATTATGCTTTCTTTTAAGGCGAAAGTGTTTATCCCTGGTTCGGAGGACTTGAGAATTCTACTCAATTCATTATTTGCCCCAGTAAAATTATGTGAATCTACGCAAACACAATATGCGCATCTAAAGTGAGATCACTGACCAACTCCAAATATATTGCCTTCGTTAAAAACATATAAATAAACTAAGGTAACATTTTGATAATTTATTATCTCGTCCCCTCTTACTTGGTATTTGAAACGGGCCCGCAAAGTCGCCGCCACATACTTGAAAAGGAAAGCATTTTCTGAACCTATCAACTGGTAAGCCATTAGCTGCTCCATAACCTTACCATGTAAATGACTACACATTTCACACTGTTTTACTACTCTTCGCGCTTGAATTCTACCCTTCAAAGGTCAATACTTCTCACGCATAGAACTGAGAATCAGTATGGGACCAGCGTGCTTCAGTTGTATGTATTCATGTTCCAATAAAGTCCGGAATACGCTGTGTTGGTAAGACTACCACCAACTCGAAGCTTGTCGTTCCCGTCAATAAATTGTGAAAATAGTAATAAAGACGAATTTGTATTTAATTGGTTTAAACGTTCAAGTGATCTTAATTCATTTGAAAATAAGCCTTGTTGGACTATTTTTATTTCAGCTCGATGCATCCCAATAAGTGATAATTGTCACCTTGGTTTAATTTTAGTTTGGTTTCAATTATTAATAAATCGTTTAATGTATAGTAATATTCTAATAATTTTACAAAACAGTTTTTACAAAACAGTGTTAAAAATTTAATTATTAATTTCGTTGTGTATGATTTAGGTAATGTTAATGTTTACATTCATCCTGTTTTGGCCACTGGCACTCATTTACTTTCAAAAAATGCCGGTCTGTTCCACCAAAATTCTGAAAATTGGAGTAAACTGCCTTCTACTACTCTGGAAGATAAATCTGCCGGATTCAATGTCGTAGGTATATATTGCCTCGATTCCCTGCTCGTACGCTCATGAATCTCGCTAATTATATTACTACTTATTTAAATTAATAAATATATAATAACAGTTTTTGTTCACGACTTATAAGCTCGTAAAATACATACGCTCCTAACAGGATTTCAATATCAGATGGCTTAAAGCATGCAGGATGCTCTAGTTTAATCGAATTAGCAGTGATGAAGGCATTCGCAGATGGTTTTAGCAGTGATGAAGATTTAACTAAAGAATTTTAAAAGTGATCTCCTATCTTAGGGACTACTAAACATTTATCGCTAAAATTATATATATATATATATATATATATATATACATATATATATATATATATATATATATATATATATATATGTATATATAATAATCAATGAACATACGTGCCCACTGTCAATGATTTCTAAAATGTTAAGTTTAAAGTCATTAATGACTGAAATAAAAACTGGTTCTGTATCAAATGCAATAAAGACCGGTTAATTTTAAAGATTTTAGTTATAAAGGATGACAGACAACCTGCATAAAGTAAGGCCCGAGCACAATAAGATTTATTATTTGATTTATGGTGTATTTGAACTAATGCTATACCAAGAAGTATTCATTTATTGTGATAAATTGAAGATATAGCAGATAAACACTATACTGGCACGTTATTTTTTATTGTTCGATGTTTCAAGTATAGTACTGTTTAAATGTAATAACGTGTTGTATCTATGTTTACATATTCGGCAAGATCAGAGGAGACGAAATTATGACGAATTATGTCCCTTTTGAAGACAGTTCAAACGTATATTAAATTTACATACTTCTCTATTTATTTTTTCAGGGTGCAAAGCTTTAAATTTAGAAAAAACGAATATGCTATGACTTTCCTTACAATATGGATAAGCAGGTTTGTTGCGAGAGAGTCTATTTTCACTTGATGTTATTGCCAAACATTTAAAATGATTGTTTTGCTTGAAAAGTATCTTTATTAAATTTAAAATGATCCTGACACGTATTGTTTACGATATTATTTTTAATGAAGTAAAACTTTTCAAGAATATCTGGGCGATTACGTAAGAACTTTGTGAAATCATTCAAGGAAGGATATTCCTTAATTTATATTTAATATCTTCCCACTTGGAAAGGGTTACAGTAACTAACTTCGTTGAAACCATGTATATTATTAATGTATCCAATTTATCGGTAAGTTTACCCAGTGAGTTTAAACATCGCAATTTTTTTTAATATAATCTAAAATAAAACGAAGGCTTCCACGAGATTCATGTTTTAAAGTTTCAATATCTAATAACGATTTTAAATGGTTATTTTTACATTATTATATAATTCGCGAATGAGATTACAAGCAATTTTATAATTGATCGTTGTAAATTAAATGGATTGAATTACTTCTGTCGCTCCACCCTTCAATGAAGATTTTAAATAATGATATTTATTTTTCCGTAATTGACACGTTTAAACTAATCGATGGATCAAATGTATCTCTGAATTCCAACCATGTTAGATAATTACCATTAAATTTAGGAAAAATAATCCCAGGTAAACGAATGTCACCAAATGATTCCGAAATGTTTAACATTGAATTTCAAGAGATACCTCATCACTTTTAGGAATATCATAAGGACAGGTTTTAACAATTCCTTGAGCAATAGATAATAATTTATAGAAAATCGTTTTAACAGATTCTCGTTGCGAAACTTGTTCTTCAATGGATTCTAAATCCATGATGTCAAACTGAGATTCCACTGAAAATAAGTCTTCGCACATCGTTCCTATGCTAGTCATTCTTTTCGTAAGCTCACTAAATTGCAACTTGGATAAAGCTTGAGGTGATATACTTTGTATAGTGGAAGTATATTCTTTTAATTTAGATAATCTTGCCTTTATAATACCGCGTTTTCTAATTAAATCGCTTAGTAGCCTTTTCTTTTCTTCATTTAATGATACATCGTCTAATTAATTTGTATTCATTATTAAAGTTGGATAAATAATGAATTAGATATACAATGATAATTATATAATTGAATCCAAGTCCTCGGTGGTCGCTTGAATTCAGGAATTGCAATTTAAATTCAACAAGCGCGCAGGTAGGTAGATTGACGCAATTTACCTGTAATAATTCTTCGGTATAAATCAGAAAAGATTAAAAATAATATTCTTATGTTCCAAGCTGCAAATAATTGTTACTTTGAGTGATTTGATTAAGTGATGACTTTGTAAAATATTGAATATTTTCCAAAGTAATCACTCTATTGCTTAGTAATTAACTTTAATGCATATTAAATTAATGAAATAAATATATATTAACCAAAATCATAAATTAACCTAGCCTTGAAGTAGAAACGTGCAAAAAAATTATTTCTTTGAAATATGTAACAAACTTAGATAGGGCTGCACAAGATAATGAAAGGAAATGAAGGAAAAACATACTTCTCTTATGTTAGACTTCAGTTTGAGTTGATAAAACCAGCCTACGCCATCTGGAATTGCAGGTTCGTGTCCACAGTCACTCCTTATGTTCGCGTCAAATAGGTGCTTACGCGAACATAAAGAAACCCAATGTAGAATGTTGTTTGTAATGCATAATTTTAAATATAAGATATAATTTCAAGTAAAAAGTCAAAGTTCAAAATATGAAAGTGTGGAGGTCCGGCTGTTGCCTCGTCGAGAGCCGAAAGCGCAGTGCGTGGGTATTGAAGAAATTCAAATCAGTGAAACCGCGCTGTGCTTTGATTGGATGGATTAATCGATGTCCGCGCCTGCGTGATAGGCCTTCCTCACGGTGGCGCCAATATATATAAACATGTGTATAATACATATATATATATATATGTATATATATGTATATATATATATATTTATATATTTATATATATACATATATATATATATATATATATATATATATACATATATATATATATATATATATATATATATATATATATGGTGCACTGTAGAATTTTATGTTCATATGAAATCGCAATGAAAATTAATATTTTCGAAATGAAATATTTATTCCAACAAAAATATGATTCCCTTTTAATTTATTTTTGACGAGGTATTTTCTTTCTATTTCTTCTTAAATTTCCTCATTCACTTACTTACAAATTTAAACTTGTCGTCCATTTATATTTCAATTAAATACTTTCCGTGATCGTGTAGTGAGCCGGATGTTGAAAACCAACGTTCAATACAGAGTATAGGTTTAGAAAGATTTACTTTGATGGTTAAATTTAATTTCCGGTATCCGATATGTAATTAATACTGAGTTAAATATTAAATCAATTTTATTTATTTTCGGTACGCTTGATCTTTAGCTTATTAATTCCATTTATATCTTTACAATCACAGAGACAGAGAATATTACCTAGCTCTATATGTCAAGATGGCTGATAGTCATCTTCTGATATATTCAGCTTTCATGGTGGTGAAATGTGACCAATTTTCCTACTGCTAGTGTTTATCTATTGAATATATGGTTTTCAGTCGTAACGATAGCAACGTTTATCTGTAATTTTGTTAGGTCGAAGCGTTGTAGTTACGGGACACTATCAGACTTTCAAGTCTCCTTTTTCTACGGAACGACTTATTACGGGTTCCAGAAAGGCCTCTTAGATAATTTGGGTGGTAGGGATAATAGATTCAGCCTGTATTTGATAGATATGATATCTTCATAATGATTTAAATTTAGATATTAAGTATGAGTGATATAATCAGGTGTTATTCTACTGCTGCTTATTATTAAACCATGAGAAAGTTAAAATAGGATTTGTAACTTTAGTTATAGCTCATTAAATCTGTTTTAATAATTACAGGAAGTTAAATTCGTTTTTGTAAGCAAATACTATGATATATTAAATAAATATACTAGGTTTTCATAGATATTTGCGTTTATATACAAATTTCAACATATCGGTGTACGTAATATTTCCATTGAACTGTTTGCAAATAATTAGATTATTTTTCATTTGAAAAATATAATGCCTAGCATATCGTTAACGGATGTAAAAATACCGCGAATTTCTTGTAAACATTTTTGAATGTGTTTTGTATTTGATCCACTTGGTTATTTTCTATTTTAACACGGTATACGAAACAATTGGAGCCTAGTAACAGTTTCTTTAAAAATGCTATTTTAGAGATAGACTTTGTAATAAAATGGACCTAAATGGAACTTTTGTGGTTCACCAAATCGATAAAAAAAAAAAATAAAACACCGATCTTTATTTACTCAGCGATAAATAATGCCTTTATGCTTGTGCAGAAAAAATAAATATCTATATCAATCTTTTACACGTTTCAGAATTACGTCAAAATGTAAAACAATTTTAAATATTATATTTAGTTTTCTGCTAAGGAACTATACATTGTAGGTGGATATCAAATTTCTATTTTTTTAAAATTAATAAAAAGCTTCACTCAGATAGATGAACATATAGATGGAGAATGCTATTGCCAGTCCAGTTTGGAGACTTCGGGAATTGAAAATTAAAAAGCCTACATAAACACTTAAATTTATTTAAAAATTCAAATCTTAGGAAGCCACCTTATTTATTGAGGAAATAATATCAATTGATTTACTAAAAAAACATATTTTCTATGAAACTTATTTACAGTACAAAAAAACGTCCGTAGGTCTGGAAGTGGATAACAAGTTAATTGAAAGTTTCCGTTACATTCATACGCATACAAGTGAAGCTAATATAAAGTAGAAAAAAAATGTTTTTTCTACTTGTGTTCTAAGATGTTCATATTTTTAAGGTTTATCAAGGGTAGTTCCGTGTAAGCCTTAAGCGGAGCGTAAAATGTGCTAAGTTTTGACACTATTAACAATTAAAATATTAGAATGTAATGAACACACAAATATAGTAGTGAGTATGGCAGCAACCCAATATTTTTAAAAATGAATGGCTATAAAACTATGTATACTTCAACACTCAAGAATTGAATGCAAAGAAAGAAAAAACATTGTTAATATTATCTTCATTTTATTCTGTTATTAAATTAATATGACTGATTATTGATTATGCGTGTTACATTGATGTTTACAAGTTTCATTGATTGATTATTAAGTATGTTACTGTGTTTAAATATTTATTCGATCGATCGGTATTTAAGCATCGAGTAAGATTGTATCGAGCATGATTGTAATTTGTTTGTAAAATACAAATATTTTTTTTCGTTTAATAATTGTGAACCCTTTCCTTTGATGTTTCTATTTATAGATTGTTGATAGGGGTTCGTATCTCAAAAGGAAAAAATGGGAACCTAATAATTGTCTTGTCAGTCTGTTTGTTAATGCCGTTTTTCTCAGAAATTTCTTGACGTGCACACTTGAATCTTAGCGTAATAACAAAGCATTAGTCCCTATATATATCAGTAAATAATACATTTTCGAAAGTTTCATGATTCATGTAGAATATATATAGCAATTTGCATAAAAATTGTAGGGGAGGTTGTGTTTAAATGAAATTCTCGAAATGTTTGTTTTTAATTCCAAATATAATGTCAGAAAAAGAAAAGTTAGTTACAAAGTTCTAAAAATATTTTTTTCACAATTTAAGGCATGTTTTCTCTTTGTCAACTCCACTATTTTCTAACTAAAATTGTTAGTTATTATTGACGAAAACTCTTCGAGCATATTGTGAAAGTATTTCAATATCTTTTTTTTTTAATGTAGAAAGATTAGAAATCTGCACAGAGCGATAACTTTTTATTACCAAATCAATTTTAATTATCCTGATACATATGAACATGGAATTCTTAATAAAAATTATTCAAAATCATTCATTTATAATATTTTAATAAACTGTTAGTAGCAAAAATTTTTTTTTTCTTTAACTAAAAACAAAAGGACAACATGACGCTTTTAAAATGAAAACCCAAAAATTTATTTGTTTTACTAAAGAGGATGTGACTTTAGATAATATAGATATCTTGTAACGCAGGTTGGTATGTACGCAGTTGCAGCTCGCACTCGGTGAGTTTTTATTTATTGGTTAGGAATATATTATATATATATATATATATATATATATATATATATATATATATATATATATATATGTATATAGTTACGGCAAATTACTATTCTTACCTATCTATGCAAGAAAATTTTAATAGAAAATGTTTTCAATAAAATAAACTTAAACTCAAGCCCAAAATTAATGGAAAACATAATGTGTAAAAAATCAGAATACTGAAATTAATTTTTTTATAACCAGAAATATAAAATATATACTTGCATTTGGATTGTGATGATTTACTTTATGACGAAATAAAATGTGAGAAAATAATTTTTTTTCCTGAAATTTGCAATTAACGATGTACAGATAGCAAAAACCTTTAATGCAGTAATAAGCTCATTAACTTACACTAATGTTTTTGCTAGTTTTTGTAAAGTATATATAGAGAAATTTTCTCCAACATTTCTATAATAATCGAGGCTTGCATACACTTTATTTTTGTTCAGAAAAAACTCGGTGTTACTAGTTTTACTATATAGATTCACCTGCTTCCTTACGAATATTTCTGATCTCTTATAATATTATTTGTAGACTCGACGTCGCGTAGCTCATTTTTGATCCTCCGACATACATGCACAAAAACAACGACCTAATAGCAATTTATATGAGTTGGGTTCATTTGGTGATTGCCTTAAAATTGTAATGTAATATGTTTTATTAAAATTATTTATATTAGTTAATTAATCCAGTCCTTTGTCGTCTACAATCATTTCCCTCTTCCCTCGATACGTTTTTCTTACGATACAAATATTACACTAATCATTGCTAGCTGCATATTTTGCATAAGTTTTGTAATTATTTTCCAAAACGAATTCCACTAACTCTCTTAAAATGTACTATGTTTTTAAATATTCTTATATTATAATGTTAAGTGTGATCCAACCGGCATGATTATATTATATAAATTGATTTAATTATACAAATATAGCTCATGGTGCTTATTCCTTTAAATCTCAAATTTAAATATTAAAAATTACTGGATAAGTCTGAACACATTATTCGTTTGGTGTTACATTTTCTATAGTGTAATACTTTTAAACACATTACTATTCCATAAGCATGGATAATGAGAACCAAAAATTTGGAGTCGATTATGACCAAAAGTGGTAAAATAAAGTCCAGTGACTGGTTTAGTTAAAAATTTAAAATTTTTGTTTTATATTTTAGTTATTAAAACATGTAAAATAGATGAAACGCTTTTAAATTTTACGATTATTTCATTTGTACTTTTTGGTGATGGTTTGAGAGCTAGCATCAATATTTATATCTAAAATATAAGAATATTATGATGTACTAACACATAGATTATCAGCAATTTTTTTCTTGACAATATATAGCTCACTTCTTTTATGGATGTATTTCTAATATATAGGAATATTAACAGAGGTCCTAAACATTTAAAATTTATACCCTTAATAATTCTAAATTAATCATAGCAATGGAATTCATTCCTAATTACTCACTCAGCCAAAATTGTCATAATTTAATCGGAGTAATAAAGACAGTAAACAATGATATAAATTGGAAATATTAATGTTCGTTTGTAAATTCGAATTTTATTTCATAGTTCTAGATCGAGGTAGCAACTTAGATGTGGGTAGATAAATTTAACCCTAATATTAAAGGATTTGCCGCATTTCACGAATATTATTGGCGTATAGTTTATGCCTAATTCAAATGCAGTCAAAATGGAGTTACTTATCAATATTTTCAGAGATATTTTACATTGAAAAATTTGTCTGATAGATGAAAAGGAGAACTATTCATAAACTATTAAATCATTCAAATAGGAAATATCCGATAATTTTGAGTTGGATTCCGGATGTCTCTAAAAATTCACATCGACAGTTTTTTTTTCTATCCTTTTTTTTTATTGTTAAAGAAAGTTACTGGCCTCTCAACAGCGTGATTTATCTGAAGATAGGAAACGAACATTTTTTTTTTAAAAATCAAAGACATGGATCATTAAAAATTTCACGTTATTTTGGAACATTGATTTCGTTTCAGAAATAATAGAGCGCAGACAGTTTGAAATACCAACAAATTCTTTGAATCAATGCATTCATCAGCCAGAATGGCTGATGAATGCAGAGTACCTGATTGTTTTTATAATTCAAATATATTCTTCAATCGATTTCAATTGAAATCTATTTCGATCTTCAATATAAACTATTTGTGCCACCTGAGAGCAAGAAGTTACATACAGTCTGAGATACATCTCAAACTATGTCTGAATTAGCGGATTGACTTGACGATACTCTCCGAATAAAGTTAATGGATTTGGAATAAATCGGTAATATTAAGATGCTAGATTAAGTAATGCTGCAAAAATTAAAAGAACGGCAGAAGAACAATCGTTAGCTTTTATCAAAGTTGAATAAAACTAAAGAGCCTAACATTCTAAAACCGAATATTCACCAATGAAAGCTAAATTGTCTCTTTGGTGGCCCAGTGCTTGTGTCATCCACCAGAATTACATACAATCTAATGAGTCGATTGAAACGGATGTCTATAGTAACAAATTAGACTAAATTATGAGGAATCTTGCTACTAAGCAACAGAAATTTATGAATAGAGGCAGGTCAATTCTCTTGCAAAACATTGCTCGACCACATATCGTGTAAACGATATTGTTCAAATACCGTTTCCCCAGACTTTACCCAACTCTATACCATCATTGCTAGACCTTGGTTTACTTCTTGCAAAAAAATACTTGTTCCACAACAAAGTGCAGAAAATGCCTTTCATACTTTTATCACTACTCGCTCTCCCAGCTATTTTTCTGTCGGCATTAAAACGGCAAATCTGTATTCACACAGAGCCACAGACTTTAGTATATAATATTGCCCCTTCCTTGCTCATTATAATACACTAAACTTTCGATTAGTTTCACAACGACGATAGGATTCACAACGGCCTAATTAAAAGTCACTGTATTTTAAAATCATAGTCAAAACCAATAAAATTTTACAAGGTTTATGAAAACCTGCAATGTATAGTTTATCAAAACATTAAAAAAGAAGGAAATCATAAAACAATGTTTATTTACTTGTTATCGTTTTGGTTTTAATAATAAAACCTTAAATTTAAACCTTCAGTATAAATTTAAAATTGTGTGAAAACTTTCATTTACATATTGGAGTAAGGAAATATATAATATTTATACACCATATTTAATGTTTTTATGTGAAATTACAATATCACTCAAATGCAAAAGTCTTTTAATAAGAAAGTAAGCATTAATCCATTCAAACAAGTGCGCAATATCATGTACACATTTTAATTCATGCATAATTACAAACACGGAAAAAGAAATATATCACTTGATAGCCACTATATTGTTTCAATTATTGCTCTTTGATGTTCATCCGAAGGAAGGAGTATTATTTAGGGCAAAAAAGTATTAAAAGAGTGGAACAGTTTCTAGTATTGAATCAAAAACCAACTAACAGTAATAATATAAAACAAACTAGATAAAGACATATTTCTTAGTTTTATTCTGTCTTCTTTTTCTGTTTAAAACATAAAAAAAATATTTTATTACGTTAAAAAAATGTTTATTACTTTAATTAATCCGAAGAAACTATTTAAGACAGTTTGGACTAAAGAAATTTATTACATGAATAGAATCCGACAACAAAAAGTTCAATTGGTTTTCGACAAGTAAAAATAGAATGATAGAGAGTGAATACAAATAATAGTATAACAGAATGATATAGAGTGATTATAGAGTGAATTAAAATTAAATTTAAAGACTAGCGAAAGCTAAAGACGAGTTTACATTAATTTATTTATACTTTTAAGAATGAGAACTAAAATACCTGTCTATGTTAATAAAAAGATACGAAACGAACTCAAGAGTCAAATCAGACAAGATATCGGAAAAAAATGGTTGAAAGGTTTATTGTATTTTTTCGTATGCTAACAAATCTCAGTCGGCGCGTGTTTTTATTGAAGGTTTAATGCAATTATGAAATTTAAATCATGTAAAATAAAAAAAAAATAATTGTATCCGCCTAAATATTCATTTATTAACATAAACAATTGTGCAAATAACACCAAAGCAACTATTTCTTCATGGAAAAATATCTCTCAAAATAAAAAAAATAGAAGGTAATATAAAATGAAAATCCACAATATGGTTCGGAAAAACAAGTTCGGGAAATTTAGATGAGGTAAATTCTTTCGTCATGATTTTGAACAACATTCGTAATTATGGAATCGCGTCTCTTTTTGTGAAGTTCACCGCAATGACACAAAAAAATTTTTTTTACATTTTTAATAAAAAAACGGTTTATTGGACTACTTAAATTTTTTTATTTAAAACTAATAAAAATCAGTCAAGTTATCAGTTTCTCACTATTATGTAATCGCAGATAACATTAATTAAAAAAACAAAATCAAATACAATCATGCTCATGAATGTTACCATAGTCTGTACCAGAGTTATTAAGGTGTGGCTGAAAAAGAACCATAAATTAAATAAGAAAACAACTTTACAAATAGTTTGGTAAAAATTTAATAGATTGAAAAATAAAATATAGGAAAAGTTAGTTTGGTTCTTTCAAGAGATATAGATTAATTATAAATCTATTAACATTTTTTTTTATTAAAATTGGAGTATTCGTTCTAGAGACATCACGGCAACCAATTTCAAGAATTCAGTTTTGAGAAAACCAAGATAAAAATTTGGAATATGGTTTTTGTTACTACTGATTAAATATCATAAATTCCCGTGATATAAAAATTGCCCTCTTGTTTCTTTGATTCGTTCTGAAAAATTTTGATGCTTCAATTCAAATCTACATCAAATATTTTAATTTATAAGTTGCTTTTCTCTAAATTTCTAAAACTTTTCCGTTCTTTATTGCCAATAAGAAGAATGAATAAATACATACTCATATTTTTTAATGAATACAACTCATATATTTTATAACGTTTTTCAGCGTTTCCACAAAAAACATTGGAGTATAAAACGTGAAAACATGATATAGATTTTTTGACCTATTTAAAGAAAATGCCATCATTAAGTCAGTAATTGACTGCAGAATATAGTGAAATAATTAAAAATTATAAATACATCATAATTTTTTTATATAACTACAACTTTTGTGCGGATAAGGATACGAATTTAAATCAAAGTCAAGGGAATGGTGCTAAATAGAAGAATGAAGGAAACAGAGAAAAATTTATAATTTTTCTGGGACTATATTATTACTGAATACCTTGGTTTCATAAGCGATCCAATTTAGTAAAAATGTTTTATGCTATACGTCAAATCCATATAAGGTATAGACCTTATAAGACTAAGCCATTAATTTTTGGGGAAAATTCTACGGAAATATTTAATTTATGCTTTTTAAAAAGCTATAACCTGTGCCAGAGTTATTAAGATATAGCCGTAAAACATGAATGTGCCCTTGCTACAATTATAAGATTCTACCATTTACTCCACCATAGCATGGCAGCTGGCGTACTTTAATGGCGTATTGCCCAATATTTCCATATGACAATACTATCGTTTGCTATTTTACTGCTACGCGACGTAAAATCGATATTTATTCCTTATTTATGTTTACTACTTATTATTGGAAAATAATAGGGTGAACAGATTGCACGTAGAAATTAACGGCTATTACATGTGTTTTCTTTATGATTATTACAAGTTAACACGTAAGCTCGATGTGTTTAGGGTAGTGGGTATAATAATCTATACAAATAAATATGTTAATCTTGAATGAATCATATTTTTTAAACACATATTTTGATGTGTCTGAAAATAATTTGCCATGATTACCTTACTGAAATTATACGGAGTAAAGTGTTCAAATTCGTTGAATGACAGGATGTGAAATAAAGAGGAACTTTATGGGAAACATTATTACAACAATAATATTTTTAGCACTGTTAATTGGAATATAGCACAAGAGAATTCATCAATCGTAAATTATGCATTTCTTGCCATTTCAATTTAATTGATTAGAAAGAACGTACTTAATAGTAAACTAGATCATTTTTAATTTTATTGGCATCGACCCGTTAAGAAAAGTGGTACAGAAATCGATCAAAATCATGGAGAGCAGGTGTGAATAGAGATAACATTAGTTTCGGGTTTCTTAAAAACTATTGAAATTATTAATTCAAAAATATAAGATTTATTTTTTTTACACTATGAAAATGAAAAAAAATATGAAAATTTGCTTAACCCCTTATTTCGACTTAATTCATCTTTCTCCTATACTCATAGTATCTGGTAGCACTCCACAGTGTCAACTCGATTGAAGAGTATTTGGGGAATATTCGTTTTTCAATTAAGTATGTGGCCTTTGACCTCAACCTCTCAAACTGTAGGTTTGACAGGAAAGTAATTTTTTTCGTTACCTTTTATACTTTTGAAAGAGTGAAAAAAGTTCTTTTATTATTTAATATTGCTCTATAAAATTATAATAATTATGAAAACGATAGTTTGAATTTTCAATTTGTATCTTCATGGTTGAGAAAATTTTTCTATGTAACAGAAATTCTATTAATAATACTTTATATTAATATAATGAACGTGAAAGTTAATAAGTTTTTTTGTCTGTTTGTCCTCCTTTCATAGTTCCAGTAATGAAGTGATCTCCAGCGTAATTGAGTTATTTACAAAATGTACCAAAAAGAAGAGATAAGGATGTATTATATTGTTTGTATTAACACAGTTCTAGAGACATGCTATTTGAAACTACATCAAAAAAATATTTTTGAAGTCTTTATACACATTATAGTCTTATTGCATTTTTCCCCATCTAAAATTTCCACGCCAGTTTTATTAAGCGTCAAATATGGAAATGTATGCGGGTTAATGATCTTTAACACACCTTTATTGAAATTTCTGTGTTGAATAATCTCTGAGAATAATGTCTAGGGTGGAAATATTATTGGACGTGCATGGTAGTAACCGTATAAGGATTCCGTTTTTTCACTTTTCATAAACAAAACCCTAAAAAGGCCAAAAAAATGCTTTCCGTTCTCACTTTGATTTTGCGACAAATTGCAAAATCGAAATGAAAGAAAAAAGGAAATTTTAGTACGTTAATATGAATTCCACCCTTAAAATACTGATGGACTTAAAAAATAAATACATCCACAAATGTTTTATATTCGAAATTGTATAATAAACAAGTTATTTACCTTGGAACTAATTTTATAATATTATTGGTTAAAAATTAAGATTCATCTGCAATTTTAGTGTCAAATAAAATAGTTGCAAAAATCAAAAAAATAAACTAATTTATTTTTAATTACAATTAATATCAGCAGGCAATAGGAAAACCATAGAATCCAAATCAAAATTTCAGTGGTGGTTCCACTATTTGTCCTCAAATAATTTGTATATTTGGACTTTTTCCTCTTCACAAACTATGAAAAACCTACAAAACTTAAAGCGTTAAAAGGAACAAGACGATATAATATATTAGAATTTTATAAAATTAAATTGAATTTATATAACTACTTTTCAACTATTTTTTTACAGTAATTAACGTCATTTGAAAAAGCGACATTCCAAAACTCTTCATTTAGAATTTTATATAAGTCTTCATTTAGAATTTTATATCCCTTAATATATTTTTAGAAATTTCACAAAAAAATTTGCACTCCTCTCTCTGAAACTACTGGAGTCAAAATTAAGAAAAACAGCCTATATTTTTACGTTGCTGAGACTATACTAGGTAATTTACTTGCATGTAAAATGAAATACTATCTAAATTTTAACAGAAATAAGGTATGTCGTTAACTGTAGCAATATGCATAATTATAATTAAAATCCTTGTGTATGAGTTTTGCTCGTAATTATATGTTGGTTTTCTTAATAAGTCCATAAGTAATACATTAAATTTTATGAATATTTCATATGACCAATTAGTCCTTTGTTAAAAAGTAAATATTTCCGTAATTTAAGATAATATGTTTTCTTTGCTAAAACCTAGATATGTAGATGTAAAGAGACTTTTGCCTCTACTATCTCAGAAAATTAACTAGCCATTTTATAAACAGGCCCTTGTAGATTGAAATTACTTTCCCTTTTCTCAAGTTATTTATTCATTAAAAAAAAACAATGTTTGAATTAAAAAAATTGAAATGAAATCTCTCTTTACGTAATCCTATAAAAAATTTTATAAGACAAACATTTTGCTAATTACTAGCTATAATACAATAATTCCAAATTTAGTCTGACTAATTTATAAGTTTATAAAACTGAAAAAGAAATGTCGAAAGTATTTTGAAAAAAATAGTGGAATATGTTTAAGTCTCTCTGAACACAAAACAAATTTTTTGAATCTGTAACTGTCCGTGTCTTCAAGTATCTTTTTACAATTTTTTTTGAGTTCTGTACCTCAAAAGGAAAAATGGAATCCGTACAAGATCTTTCACGTGTATGTCTGTCACAGCCGTTTTGTATAGAAACAATTTACCATACAACTATGAAATTTAGCGTGGTGATAAATTATATTAACCCACACATATCTCAATAGCTAACATTAAAAAATATTCAGGTGGAAATTTTAGAGAGGGAAGGGTGTGCAAATTTTATACTTATAACCTTTTTTGTTATTTGAAAGCACTGACTGTAATAACTGATTTTTTTATGTGATTAGAATATATCGTAAAATTCATACATACACATCACCCGTATTTCCGAAAATGGTCCACTATGGATCTAATAACTACTGAAGATGCTATACTTGGGCAACCCTGCTAGGTAAAATCCAATATGTGTGCTATTTTTGAAAAATCAAATATGTCAGTTGCATATAAGTTACAGTCGCGAAGGCATCGTATCACATAACGCTAAATTATGCAATTAATTTGTGCTGAAATCATAGTACGATATAAAATTTAGAAAAACATGGCGTAATATTTCATTTGTGAATAAATAACATTTACATTACATCGATTATTTCAAAGCTAATACTTATTATTTTTAATCAAAACTGACATTTACTTTTTACGATATTACTGAAGGGTGGGTGCGAGGCGTCGATATTTTATGGATAAAAAATATAATAGCTGCTGTAAACGAAATGCGAATCCACATTAAAACGACATCATTATTACTCGTCAAAAATATATCTATGTACTGTTTTTATGTTTATTAAGAAAATTTTGTCATTGCAATTGGAAAAGGACCATTTTAGAAATTTGTTGTTAAAATGTAGTTTCAAAAGAAAAAAATTGTCTCTTATAAAACTATATTAAATGTTAATGTGTATTATTGGTTTTGTTATCTGATACATAGATTCCAAAAAGATCGAAATATAATATTTTTTAATTTATTATGTTATTGGTTCATTAATGTTACACTTTACTGTTCACAATTTATATAAAAACATACTTAAGTAATGTACTTTTGACATGACGGAGTATACTTTGCGTCTATATCAGTATTGTATGAAACTACGACTATGACTGATAACAATACGCGAATGATATCGATGTTAAATTACGAACTTACGGGGGCCCCTTTTTAAAAAAAAATGTGGCATAGGCAGTAGTTACCTACTCCATAATAAGAATAATATTAAGTACCTTTATCTTTTTAATAACTAAGTTCCATAGTACATTTACATTTGTTTATACATAACATAAAATTTGCATTTTAAATTTTTCCAATCACACATATTCTCAATCATGTACTTTAAATAAATGCACTCCTGATTCTGAGTCACTATTAAAGTGTACTGATAACAGTATTAGGCACTAATGTACTAGGAAATAATTCCAATTCTCAAAATATTACCTAGAAACACTTGTACTTTTTTAATGTTTAATATTTATTTCAGTAATATTTTTTCATTGTTCACTAGGTGATATTCTTTGCTAAAACGATACTTGTATGATTTTTTTGTCTGTACATTTGACAAATTTTATTCTTATCAACCCTGCAAAATTAGTCTACAATTAATTATGATGAAGACGATATTTTTTATTTCGCAATTAACATCTTAAAAGAGACAAAAGACGACATTGTACTCATTATTATAATTTTGATTGTTCTTGCATGTGTTGGTAATTTTAAAGTTACTACAGAATTAATAACATATGAAAAATGGTCATTTTTACTGTCTGCAGAATTCCCTGTGAAATTATTATCAATATTAGTTTTATCAAGTTTAAAGAAACAAAATACATATTAAACTGAATCATTTTCGAGAGTACGACAGCACGTAGCTCGGTTATTATTTTGTATCGAATAATGTTTATCGATATTGTCACAGCCAAGACATAAATCCCATGTCCCATTACAATAAAATTTGTGCCCGTCGTTAGCCAATCAGGAGCGAGTACGAATTCCTTGTTCACTCAAATTTTGACACACTTTGTTTCATGGTGAATTTGTTTAATTTCTCGCCCAATGGTTATTGGACCTAATTTCCAATAACCACTGGGCGAGAAATTAAACAAATTCACTATGAAACAAAGTGTGTCAAAATTTGAGTAACTTTTTTAAAAAAAATGGTCCCTTTTCCAATTGCAATGACAAAATTTTCATACTAAGCATACAAACAATATATAGATATATTTTTGACGAGTAATAATGATGTCGTTTTAATGTGGATTCACATTTCGTTTACAGCAGCTATTATAATTTTTATCCATAAAATATCAGCGCTACTTCTAAAATTATGAAAAATATCTTTAGAAATACAAATCAAAAATCTTAGAAAGACTATAGGAATCATTCTCCATTTAACAATTTTTGAAATATGCACTATATTTTTGCGTCCGTGAAAAACATATTTACGTTCTGAAAAATTAATATTTGTAAATAGTTATATAAGTGCCTAAATGTCTACGATACATTCCTGTTGCGTTATAATCATGATTGATTGGTCTATGTGTTATTTTCCCTGATATTTCCAAATAAAAACCAAACTTTTTTAATGGAAGCTCTCGTTTAAAAAAGGGCTTTATATTACTCCTTGAAGGGACTTTAATGAAGGAAATCTGTTTTTTTCGAACTTTTTTCTGATAGTTTTTGGTACTTTTAATTGATTTTTAACATGAAAAATGGTCATTTCATCTACTTTATTTTGGAAATATCAGGGAAAATAACACAGAGACCAATCAATCATGATTATAACGCAACAGGAATGTATCGTAGACATTTAGGCACTAATATAACTATTTACAAATATTAATTTTTCATTACATAAATATGCTTTTCCGGATTTCACTTTTATCGTAGACATTTAGGCACTTATATTATTATATATTACAAATATTAATTTTTCATAACGTAAATATGCTTTTCATGGACGCAAAAATATAGTGCATATTTCAAAAATTGTTAAATGGAGAATGATTTCTATAGTCTTTCTAAGATTTTTGATTTGGATTTTTAAAGATATTTTTCGTAATTTTAGATGGAGCGCCGATATTTTATGGATAAAAATTATAATAGCTGCTGTAAACGAAACGTGAATCCACATTAAAACGACATCATTATTACTCGTCAAAAATGTATCTATGTATTGTTTGTATGCTTAGTATGAAAATTTTGTCATTGCAATTGGGAAAGGGACCATTTTTTATAAAAAAGTTACTCAAATTTTGACACACTTTGTTTCATAGTGAATTTGTTTAATTTCTCGCCCAGTGGTTATTGGAAATTAGATCCAATAACCATTGGGCGAGAAATTAAACAAAAAAAAAATTAAACAAAATTTTATTTACTTTCTGTTCACCTAGAATCATGAAATTTGGTAGAAGAAATGTCTCACAGCCCAAGTATAGGAAAAATTATATATATATATATATATATATATATATATATGTACATATATGTATATATATATATATATATATATATATATATGTATGTATATATATATATATATATATATCTATTCCTAAATATGTACGGAACCTCGTAGTGCGACACTTCACTCCACTCGCGCTTGACAGATTTTTTTTTCTATCGACGCCTTAATTAATTTTGGTAATAGGCTGGTAACTTATGCCTACTCATTTTCATTAGAAATGAAGTAAATTTGCTAGGTCTTGCTATTGACTTTTTCATATTTGCCATAACGCGTTTAATTTTAAAGTGGTAAATAAATGTGTGAATAATCTTATGCCTCTCTTATTATTAAAATAAATATATTATTATTCAAAATAATTATTATAACTAAATAATTTTCATTAATTTTGAAGGCAAATGTGTATCATAATTTAATAATTATCATTAAATTTTAAGAAAAACATGCACTTCAAAATTCATCCACATTTTACAATACCCACAAAAATTTCCTCTTTTTTCTGCAGAATTTATACTGATATGCAAAAAAAAATTAGCAAATATTATAATAGTTTATTTCACTTCACTCATTAATATATTTTTCACCGACTTCAAAAAATGTAGGAGGTTCACAATGGTCGGAATATTTTATTTATATATGTTTAGCGATAATTCTTTACCGAGTGGACGAATTTGGACGATTCTTTTTTTTATTCAAAATTTGATAATTTAGGGGTAGTTCTATGTAAATGCTCTGATGATCTGATGATGAAGTTCGGAAATTTACGATTGAAATCCTTGAAAAAGGACCGTAGATCAACTATGATTCATGATATTTGCTACGGGTAGTATAGTACAAAATAACTACACCACTTACCAGATCAGGATCTCATGATGAGTTCTGTGAATTAGCAATGGAACTCCTTAATGCATATTAGTAAATCAATCGTAATTCAATATATTTGCTATTGCTAGTTTTTAATTTACAAAATGACTGCACCCTCGACCAGGTCAGGCTGACGGTGACTTCTAAAGTTGAATAATGCAACTCCTTAAAGTCTAAAATCTTATTTTGTATTTAAGCATGGAGAACGGAACTCATCAACGGCTAAAAGCTATCGACTGGTGCTTATTACGTTTGCTTCGTTTCTGTGTGTTGTTGATAACCAACTTTAGACCAAGAGGAAATTATCCATGTACTAGATTTTGTCAATGACCTAATAGTTACACAATATTCTTATAAAGAAAATAATTTCACATTAGTTATAGTATTATGATTGACATTATTAATCCCCAAAAATGTTAAAATAAAATATGTTTTAAAAACTCGACTTCAAAAAATAAATACTAAAAAGTAAAAAATTACTAACTTTAAATAGGTAATACTCTCATAAACTCATTCACAATAAACAACTAAGTTATTTACTTTTGAAGTCAGTCGGTGCCAGCACCGCCGATCAAACTTCAAAAAATATAAAATGTTATGCTATAAATATTCCCTTTACTTTCGTATTGTGAGATATTAGAAGTTAAGCTTTTAGATTTATATAATAAATTAAATTAAATTATAAATTTGTTTAAGTTTACCTACAGTGCTGGCACCGACTTCAAAAATAAATAACTTGATTATTTATTACAAATGAGCAGGTACCAATTTTAAGTTAATTGTTTATTACCTTTTAGTTCTTTTTAAAGTCAGCCCTTTAAAAGATATTACATTCCTAAATAAAATTCATTGACTGAACAAGTTTTTAGCTATCCTATTTTGCCAATTATCCATCTATATTCTAACATTTCTATACGTAATTCTTCTAAAGGAGATTTAACTTGAAAGGTATTTAATGACACGGTCATTGGACGTTATTTTGAAAATGAAACTTCTTTAGCGTAGTCTGAGTAAGCATAGTTATGTTAAAATTGTGTAAGGCTTGCGACAACTTAATACCAAACGCATAGGAGTGATAATTGAACTGGTCTAGCGCTACATACAGTGGTCGAGAAAATCAAAAAGTTTATTATCCAACGCGAAGCGGTAAAGTATTCTCAGTTTATTGGCGAATTTAAATGGGTGAAGCTCTTTCGTTTTTTAGATTTTTGATAAAAGACGTTTTAATTATTTTGTAAAATCAGAAACAATGTTTGTCCATTTTTAAAATACAAAACTAATTAATATTTTTCCCTTTCTGGCATTTAGACACAAATCCTTAGCCTTGTAACTTATTTTGTTAGTGGCAATATCGGCAAGAAGCATTGTTAACCCAAATTTCTTTAAAGACAAAATAAGCCGTGCAACGACGATGAATACCGTTTAGTTATGGCTAGATGATAAGAATCCGAAAAATACACTCTTAGAATTTTTTTTCAACAAAGCTATGCCGGCTACCGCGCTGCAAAGGAGACAATAAAGGATTATTTTTGGAAAAACTCCCAGTACGAAATGGAAACATTGATTGGCGTCGAAAAACTCTGATCTCATTCTAAGCTATTATTTGCTGCATAATTCAAACTAAAGGTCTATGAAATTGATTCGATCACTATGGATTGACTGAAATAAAATATCATCCAGGAAATTAATTCCATCCCGAATATTTTTCATTCTTTCTAGTTTTTTTAACAAAAATAAAAACGCACATGTAATTTTTTTCTTTAATAAAATTTTAACACTGTTAACGTCTGTCAGAGTAATACAAAGTACTAATTGGTTATGTTTTTTGAAATGTGAAATATTGAAGAGCTTAAATTTATATGATGCCCATTATATATGACGCTATATTTAGAATATTTATAGCAATTATAAGACACTCGTTTATTTGTCAATATTTTAATCAACAAACAAACTATCCTTGACTATCGGCCCAATCAGTACAGACAAGATTGCGGGTTGTCAACACAACGATTCTAAAATACTTTTGATTGCATTTCTTCCTCTCCATTTCTGTATTCTATGTTAATTACCTGTCCTACTATTCTTTATTTATTTACCAAAAATATACATAGAAGTTTATGTTTATATGTACGATATTCACAAAAAAAAATTCTGAGCTTACTGAGTGCCTGAAGGAGTGAGAGAAAGAGAAAGGAGAGGGGAGATGGGAAAAAAAGGGCCAGGGTGTAAGTCATATATGGATTTGTTTCTTTTTTAATTTCTGAACGCAATATTTTCTTGTTAGAATAAATATAAAAGGTCCTTTTTGGTGATTGATAAATTTATTGACACTCGCCTATTTAGCTTTCGTACGATCCGGAAAGAGGCTTTGGTAAGTAGCGCTCTCATTTAAGGTTTAGTTAAACGTTAGTTTAAGTACTGATCGGCATTTAAAAATGAAGTGAGTATCTAACCACAAACTTTTCTTTTAGCAGCAGCTACATGAAGTAAGTTCTACCATATTTATGTTTCTGTACCTCAAGACGAAAGACGGAACTCTTGTGGGAGTACTCGTGTGTCCGTCTGTCCGCATGTCACGGGCGTTTTTCTTAGAAATTACTTGACCTAGAAACTTGAAATTGACTACTTTTCTCAAAATGCATATATTTCAATAAATAAAAAACTTTAACTTGTTGATT
This sequence comes from Druceiella hillmani, assembly GCA_039881145.1. Taxonomy (NCBI): domain Eukaryota; kingdom Metazoa; phylum Arthropoda; class Insecta; order Lepidoptera; family Hepialidae; genus Druceiella; species Druceiella hillmani. Next base: position 19,682,856 of record JAYKKI010000010.1, on the reverse strand, counting down.
TGAGAGGGCGACCTGCAAAATTCCATATTTTTATATATATAGAGGTTTTACAAATTTTTCTCTTATTTTAGGTTTTGGATCTTCAGAGATGTACTGATAAATATGTAAGCAATATTATATGGAGACAACATCCAACCTTTATCCGAGACAGTGAAATCAAAAATTATGAAAAAAAGGTGATTTTAGAATCCTACACTACGATTGTAGTATGGGGTTCTTGTAGGAAAACTGTAGTAATGATTCTAGATGTTATATTATGGGTAGAAAAGATACAGTTGGCAATACATTTAGATTGTGAAAAATTATTATTTGTAAATAGTTTAATAGGAATGCTATCGCTTACTAAAAATTATTATTGGCAAATAATTTAATAGAATCCAAATAAATAAAAAAAAGGTCGAGCGCTCGTAGTCGAGCTTTTTTTAAATTTCTTGTTTTGCACACTATTTTTTTGATAAATACGTTTTTTTCAAAATCTTCAGTTTTGCTTAAATTTGAAAGGTAATTCAATTACAAACTTGTGACGAACCGATTAATATTATTATTTTTTGACTATAAATTAAAATGAAAATGTATTACTGTACAAAAATAAGTTTAAAATTGTTGAACGGACTTTTTATTTCTATTCCAAACAATGCTGTCATTTCTTGATTCAAAGTAATAAGATAATAGTAAAAAAAAAACACTAAGGAAAATTTTGTCACAAGGGGATATACATTTTTCTCAAAGGTTTGATTCAATTGTAGATCTTACATGAAAAAATTCCTAATGAGCACCATCCTGTAACATGAAGTGATTGAACTATTTTGCGATAGCTTTAATCTTTTTGAAGGTCTTCCTGCACATTATATTTTTTATTGTGTAAATGATTGATTAGAGCTCTTAACAAGTGGAATTAGATGATGTAATGTCATATAAATAAGGTACTAGTAGAGCGCAGTCTAAGTTCTATAGTTTTTGACGAGTATGATTTGCGGTATATAGCAAAGAATTAGATGTCATGGATAAAATAAACTTATTCATCTTGACTAAATACTTGCTAGATAGTCGATCTAATTTTTGTCAACAAATTTTGCATGCAACCTTGATACCACAGAAATCATCGTGAAATGAATAATGCCCTTGATATTCCATCACAAATTTAACATTACATTCCTTATACTCAATTCAGGTTTGGATATTTGAATATTTATAGATGTACTACATTAAACCTACTTATTTTGATTAACGTAAGTGATAAATTTATTATCACCAGTTATTAAATGCTTCAGCCAAATTAATTTATATTTCAATGTTGATAATTATTGACAAAAATTCATTCTGTAGAGCTTGAAGTCGATATTTAAATATATTTTCTTTAGTGTAATATTGTTATGTATCGAGCGCAATTTTGTATCGAACTAAAACACTGCCTTATTGAAAAAAAAGTAACACGTAGTTAGTTGGCACAGTTTTATAATTACCTCTTTCACTTTGTTATCACTAGTCTATCCTCTAATGACAGAAATGGCACCACCAATACATATATGGCCACTTTAAGTTTTTTTCATCAATATTTTCTATTATTTAACGAAAATTATGTCCAAATTGGGTTAAATTGTTTGCTGCTATGAAGACGACACGTATGAAATATAAACTTGCAGCTAAATATATGTTGTCTTAGCTCAACTGATGGTAAAAATAAAATATAAATATGCATAAAATTAAATTTATTGACTGTTACTAAATATATTTTGAAAATGGAAAGAATATCAGGGTTTTCTATTGTTGGTTAAATGCTTTTACCAATTTTATCATGGGTGCTATTCAAGTTCTTCCTTTGTAACTTAAGGATGTCTCTTAACTTTTTTCACTGACCAACTTTTCATTGCTTACAAGTTAACATTAAAGGTGTCTTAAGATCACATTATAAAAGTTCAACACTCGCTGTTATTCATCATTAATAAAACAACCCTTAAATGTATTTCAAAGACTCTTCTAGGTAATTTCTTTATACCAAAATGTGTTTTCACATTTTCGCAGTTTTTAAAAATATTTTTAGTCATAGATATTTAATGTATTATGTTATATTTTATTAACATAAATCCAGCCTTCTTAGATATAAAATTTTAACAATATAGTATTATGCGTTATTTCCAAATAATGTATTATGCGTTATTTCCAAACAATTTTTACGCATTTTGTGACGCATTATATCCGAGAAACTGCTTCAATGCTCAACTGATATTTTTAGTGAGATTAAAGTTTTATTAAGACCATATCGACTTACAACAATTTTATTCTCAAATGGTTAAAATAATCCTTTTCTTTAAGTCACTCTTCGTTTATCGCCTGGGATATAAATGAAACTTTACTAAGCATTCCTTTCATACGTGTTCCTATTTTTGTACGTGTTTACGCAGTTTTAGGAAATACCTTTTATATTTCATTACTTTAATATACCAACATATATGTCACTTAATCATTATTTCCATTTGAAATATTATTACATTTTGGGAAATTAATAATGAAATGAGAAAAAGGTGTTACAAAGTTTTGCCTTAAGCCCACACGATACAAAGATTTTACATGCATTCTGACTAATTATTGTGGAGAGGCTCGGAAAGCCTTTAAAGAAATCCAAATAGGACTTTCCCAAAAGGACTGACAGGTAGAACTAAAGTAACAAAAATACGTACTAGGGACACACCTTTTACAGATATAATTAATACGTTTATGGTATTAGATTTCAAGATAAGTACGACAGTATATATGTATACTAGTACATAATGGTTATAAGGAAAGAATTGAGTAAAATTTACCTACCTATATTCTTTATTAAATGATTTAATTTTATCTATTATTTTTATTACAGAATTTTTTGCCAAAACTTTTAATTGCTATTATATGATAAATCAAAAATCTTTAACAAGCAAAAGACCCATGAAGACAAGTCAAACAATGCAAACATGACGAATCTACTCCTCGCTATCGTCGGCGCTATTGTCAGGCCCTTGTCAATATTTGAGATAAATAGACAAGCTGCTCCAAAAATAAGTAATTTTTGTTCTTAAATTAATTTGATGATAGTAAAAACAATAAACAATGTAAATGGTGATAATGTGCTTAGATTTCAAGAAAAACGCCAAACACTTTTACACTCAAATATTACACTCAAGAACAAACATGGCTTACACTAAAATCCTTACAGCGTAGACCACGAAAAGGCGTTACATGATTATGTTTTGGTTTTTGATGCTATATTTTTCGAAGCGTGTTTTTTTAATTTGTTAAACTAATAATTTACTTGAAGTGGATTAATAAGAAACCGCTAGTGATTTTGTATGTGAATTTAATAAATTTGATTTTTACTTAAAATATTTTCATCATAATTTAATAAACAACATTAAAATTAATTCACGAATTATTTCTCTTTGTGTTTTGTTCTTAATAAAATATTACGGAAAATTAAATTTAATTTAAGTTAAAATTTAGCGCTAATGTGAAACTTATATTGTTTGCAAGTTGTGCCGTGACATTTTTGACACTGACCTAAGGAAAATATTATTGAAAACAAGGTTGAAATTATAAACATAACATCATATTTAACTATAAAAAAGGAAAATTTTTTTTAAATAAGTGCGCTTTGCATTATAATTACAAATTAATATATATTCTTTTCTATAAATCTCAAGTCCTTCAAAATATATTAATTACAATTAAAATTTAATACTGTCGGTGGTTTTTGCATAATGTCTGCAAAATTCCAAAAACAATACTTACCGTTTTACTTATTTTCGTTGTGTCTAACTAAACTATTTCTTCTTGAATATCTTCAAAATATAGACCAACTTATTCTTCACTTTTATTATACCTGTTGTTATGCTGAAGAAATTATTACAAGTAATTCCAATTTAAATTATACAAGAACACACTTTGGAGTTATTAGCGTTTGCAAAATAAAATCAAAATAAATAAATTGACTATGTCTGCAAAGGAATGAAGCTTATCCTGACGGGTGCATTGATCACAACAACTCACATTGTCTGATAACGGTTTTGGATGGTATTGAAAGGAATTTCTCAATGATGAGAAGTAAAATTATCATATTTACACTCCTTCGAATTTTCTTAACAAGTCTTTTAGTCACGAGTAATGGTTACAGCCAGAACATGGCACCGAAATATGACGACAGTACTCATTAATGGTGAGAAATACTTTTATACGGTTTGGGCACGTTTGACTAACATTCAGCAGTCCTTTGGCCACAAAAGGTAGCAAAGATCTGATAATGGAGCCGAAATGTAAAGATAGAAACTGAACGATAGCTTGTCTTTCCGTCTTTTTGTGTACATGCTTATCCACACACATGCGGCATAAATATTTCACATACTTTCCGTATAGATTTACTTCGATGCCAAGTGACGACGCCTCCTTCTCACTTATATACATACGCTATGCACACACACTTTAGTGCCACATTATATTTGGCACTAACCTTAAAAACTATGTAATGACAGTAATACTTTACAAATTCATACATGATTGGAAACGATATTTTACGGCAATAATTTCAAATGAATATTCGTATTTTTATCAATCATAGGTCTGTAATATTTGGCAAATTTTGTAACATTTTACCGTAAAATTTCTAGTTATTAATAGTATTTCTATGATTTGTAGTATCTAGTAGAGGGCCACGATACTCGGTTACAGTTGCTTCCTTTCCTTACCCGATATACAAATGTACCTGCTTAATTTACGTTTACTTACTTTTAAGATATTCAGTCTTTAGCTGTAATTTTTTCTCATATCCTAAAATCAATTACACCACATTCAACAAAATTACAACAATGGGTTATATTGCATGGGGTGACTTTTTTCTATGGAGCTTGAATTACTTGAATTCTATTCCTAGAACTTCTTAATCAGAAACTAGGAATTTAAAATATACAGCTTGATCTGTAATTAGATTTCAATTATCAGTAGAGGGTTGATATTTTTTAAATTCATTGTTATAAAAAAATTATTTTTTAATATAACAGTGGCGTGTCCGCACGTCTGTCTATCATCACGGCTGATTTTCTAACAAACCGTTCAATGTAGGAACTTTAGATTTAGCTTATTGATAAAGTATATAATCATATTTTAATTGTTAGGACTCAAAATATTTATATACAATATCTTTGGAGATTTTTGCTTCCTATTTTGTGTGTTTTCTTATTTGAAAGTACAAGTTTTTAGGATTTAAAGATTTCTTTTGGATTTTATCTAAATAGTTCTAAAGATATGGGTGAAAATGTTTATAAATATATCCCACTGTCTCAGAGATCTAAGATATGTAACCCTTTTTTAACGTGTTTCATTAACTTACTATCAATGAATAATAGTAATCTTAACTAGCTCATCATCTTTGTTTTTTATTTTTAGTTTTTTAGTTTACTTTTTAATTTCTTAAAATTATTTTTATCTTTAATTGAGAGCTCAATACAATATTTTCGATTAACAGGAACAAGTTAAAGAACGATTTCACGTATTTAAATTCTAAGCACCTATATTGTTTGTCCAGTTTTCCTTGTTGATGCGGTCCTATGGGACGGCACTGAATTAATGTGTGGAAATGATGTGGGTTCGACAATTGAGTGCTTTTATCTTTCATCTCTGTGGGTTATTATTGCTCACATCATTCCTTCGTTGTATCGGTTTTTCAAAAATGTTTAATTCATGTGTTTGTATGAGAAAATTGCTACTTGGTTATTTCGGAGACAATGATTTTCGAAATGTTATTTGCCTTAAAAATTCTCATTTAATTTTTCGGAATTTTTTAATTTCTGTTTACATCCACATTTTAATTTATTTGAAATATTTTATGTATTTTATTTGTAATATTAAAGTCCGTATGTTATTTAAAAAACCTGAAAATTCAGCTCGAAATGAAATATTTTTTTCATGATTAGTCCAAGAGGGAATAAGATCGGACCATTCTAGAATTTGCAAACAAGATTTTCAAGTGCAGCAATACTGTTTCAAAACGTTGAAGAAAGCTTTTCTTTATCTACTCAATTATAAATTGGCGCGCGCATATATCTAACATATATATTTTCTGCAAGGACACACTCAATTGTTGAGTATCCGTATGTAATTCTTTATTATAAATTATAATTCTTACTTATAGTAATCTTGAAATGTAAGAAACCTATAATAATCTTGAATTTGTTTAAATACGTACGTGCCTAGGGCAAAGTTAGTCCACTTTCGGAAAAATCCATAGGTTAATTCTTACGGGGAAATCATTTGCTGCTGGCAACTCTCATAATATACTCATTCTCCAATGCTTCCCATTGCCTATTCACATAACTTGCATTTACTAAAAGTCAAATGGCTCAAAGATATTATTGATGTGTTGAATTTTTATTACAATTTATTGCTAATATTATACATAAATATGTATTAAATATTAATTTTTATTATAAAGTATTAAAGAAGAATACTAGATATTGTTCAGCTTTTCTTTTAACTTTTCCTAAAATGTGATATGTTTTAAATTTTCTCATTGGGAACTAAATAGGGAAAAAGAAATATTCGTTGCTTATTATTCTTAAAAATTTTGGAATTATTACGGTGTAATAACTAGGACAAATGCATTTATTACTTGATAAATTTAATAAAACATTTGAATCCGTGTCGGTAAGCAGTAATGGAAGTTAGAACGATTGTAATATTGGGTTTATAATGCAGGATGATTTTTGTTTAACTGACTTGCCATTAATTGCAAAATTTATTGTAAATGATATAAATGTCACATATTAATCTCTTTACTTTATTAAGTCCTTAAATAGACATATGTACCTAAGTTGAGAATAGTATATTTTATGATTGGTTACATTGTACATAAGTGTGTTAAATAAAAAAAAAACAAAGTAATAAATATGAATAAAATGAGGTTCCACCTTGCGTTCCCTTTTGTCGTTGAAAAGATACATGTAGTCACATGACTTTTCCTAATGGCGTCACTGACGGATACATATTTAAATTAAAAAAAAATATATCGTGTCCAAACATTTTAACAAAATATCGAAAAAGACGATCGTTACGTGATTCCAATCAAACCAATCAAAATCCGAAGATTCTATTCATATATTTGAGGCTAAATTTTAAAAAACCAGGATGTTCATATAATGGAAACTGTCCTCGAATCTCTGCTTGTACTGTTTGATACCTTATTTTTTGTGGACTATAAATGCACGCACATACAGGCACACATGCGAACACGCACGTTCTTACGCACGTACGCACTCAGGCTAGATCGCACGCACGCAAAGAAGCTGACATGCTTGCTCGCATGTGCGACGTACCCGTGTACGTCCGCATGCACGCACCCATGCACGCTCACACATTTGCATGCACGCACATATGCGCACACCCACAAATGCGCACACAAACATATGCACGCCCACATGCAGACATAAGCACAAGCGCACGAGAATTTTCTTTATTTTCTTCTTTTTCATTCCCTTCTAGTCATTGAGAATGAACTTCCTTAATACTTTTCTCAGTCCTATTATCGTGCGAAGATAAAAATTTAATTGTCATTGTTTTCGAAGCCCAAATTCACTTTTGTATAGCTTGATAACTTGAGACAAATATTTTTGGGTGCCCCCAGTAAAACGTAATAAATATAAAGGATAATTTCATATTCCATATTTCGACCATTTTATGACGTGACATGTAAAAATATATAACATATGAGTCCCTTGTTTACATTATATGTTTTCGATCTGCAACAGTTTAATTGAATATTTTTCATAGAGCCTTTGGGAAATTGAACGGTGGAACACAGTAATGACATATTTTTCTGGCAAAACTATTTTCCTAAGATCATAAAATATATTCTATCTTTGATAATAAAATTATCATCATCGGTATGCCTGCATTTGAATTTTGTTACTCATTGGAAAATTTAAATGTACAGTTTGAAATACTCCTATATATAAGAAGAATATTTCTCAATATGTAGACATGAGAATAATCTCTCCAGCCAATCTCCAGCTCCAAGCCAATTAATTATTGCATACAATTGAATTCGTGAACCATACAAAACATTTTGCTATAAATAAATCAATTTTGCGATCAGCGTCATACAATATTAATAAACTAACTGCTCGCGATGTCATTCACGTGTGGATATTCAGAAAATGTGATTAACTGTTATGAACTTATAATAATCATAAAATTAAAATATGACTCAATGTGTATACTTTGTATTGAAACGTCAATTTGTCACATAATTATTACGTATTTCCAAAATTAGTCTGGAATTGTATATATTTCAAAGGAATTGTGTAAATATTTTAATTACATACATTTCAAGTAATGTATATTTTTTATAATACTTAAGCAACTATTTTCTTGGGTTGAATTGGAGTAGGTATGCTTTGGGCCAATTTAATTTTTTTGGATTCAGTTTTGGTTAGTCGAATTTTAGTTATGTTGAAAATGGTTGATTTTTCTTTGGGTTAAGTTTAGTTTGGTTAGGTTTTATTGGGTTGGCCTTATTTTGATTTATATTGGTTTGGGTTGGGTTACTTTAGGTTTAAATGAGTTTGCGTTGGGTTAGGTTGCATTCATTTGGATTAGGTTGGCTTTGTATTTGGTTGGATCGACTTGGGTTGGATTGGATTGGGTTGCGTGGGTTTTGGAAAGGTTGGATTAGTTTTTCTTTGGTTTGCATTGGTTTGCTTTGGGCTGGGTTTGCTTTAGCTTGGGTTGGGTTGGATAAGTTGAGTTGGGCTTCAGCTGGGCTTTGGAGTTTGCTTTAGCTTGGGTTGGGTTGGATGAGTTAAGTTTGGGCTTTAGTTGAGCTTTAGTTGGGATTAAGCTTGAGTTGATTTGGGTTTCCTGTCGTTTGGGTTAGGTTCGGTTAAATTTTGTTTGGGTTGGGCTGGGTTGGTTTGATTGGGTTGGGTTTGTTTGGATTGCATTGGGTTAGGTTGGATTGGGTTCGATTTGCCTTTGTTTGGGTTTTATTTGCTTTGAATTGAATGGGGTGAGTCTATGCAAAACCCTGCATAGAGGGGAGAGTTGGGGTACGTTGGATTGAGTTAGGTTAGATTGAGTTTTGTTGAGGTGTGTTGGGTGTAGTTAGCTGATTTGGTTGCTTGAAAACAACAGATACGTGTGTGTAATGAGGTCGATTGAGTTACATCGGTTAATGGCCCCAATAAATATATAATGAATGTTATCAGTCACTGAAATGGCTGTAATAATATTTACCCTAAAGCGTCTTGAATAATGTATATCAATAATAAATAAAATCAAAGCCTTTCAAAAATTATGTAAAACATGAAGGAGATTGCCCGCAAAATTACCACAGGCAAGGCATTGCACCAACTACTCGCCACGTAGCGCTCGCAAAAGTACACCGGTCACAGGCAGAGTAAAGAAGCCGCATCATTAGCGACCCAGTATCGTGGCCTTTCGGAAGATTCGCCGCTACCAGATGAGTATTCAACTTCTCATTCAGAAGCTATAATTTCAGCGTCTGGTGCGTGAGATTGCTCTTTTTCATCTTATTGCTCATATTCACCTCATTTTTATTCTCATGTGCTTATGTCTTTGGATTACGTTCTCGGTAACACCTTACTCTCTTAATCATTAAACTTAATAACATCTACGAGTGCTCTTTCGCTTTACATGCAAACAAATTTTGATATAAAATTAATCCCACTTTCTGGAAAGCAACGTTTGTTTATTTTTTCATCTAAAAATGTATGCCTATCTTCATTCCCTCAATAATCCTTTATCAATAATTGCTATTTATATTACAAATTTATATCATTTTTTATAAAATAAATTTAAAAAAATTTTACTATCATACCGGTACATCGTGTATTTATATTTTTATCTAAAGAATTTATTCCTATCTTCATTCTTTTAATTAACCTTTATCAATATCTGCTATTTATATTACAAATTTATACCATTTGTTAACAATTAAATGAAACTACGTGAGTTAGTGTTACTTCTACTTTCTTTAAGTTCTTTACCACGACCTGGTTTCGTTTTATTACATCTTCAGGTGGGCTATTAGCAAAGATTAACTCTTAGGAACATCCAAAAACATTTATATGTTTCAAGAACAATAGCGGAAGCCTGGTTTGTCTTGGTTTTTCCACTGGTTTTGCTAGTGAGTTTATTGTAGGGGAGCGGTGTAGGTTTTATTATATTTCCGAGAGTTATAACATATACCAGTATTTTAGTGAGGGTAATAAATTCAATTGTTGTTATTATATGAGGTTGTACAATGCAAATATTCTGGTTTATGTAATAAAATTAAATGGAAGTTATTCTCGGTAATATATTTATACAAAAGCAATATAATCTGAAAGTTAGAACAACGTTATACCACTAATTCAACATATCTCCGGTTTTATTTATCCATATATATATATATATATATATATATATATATATATTATAGGTATTGACCTATGTATATACTATACCTATGTATATATTCAATCAAATAATGTATTTTAACAATATGGTTATCAAACCAGAATTCGTATGTTAGTCTACTTATGAGTGACGATTGACATATACCTACTAGATATGCTATCGAAAAATGCAGGTATATTTAAAGGTAAGGGCGTAAAGGTGTACAGAAACCTCATAGCTCGCTTTCTACTACAATTTACCACGTTTTTATTGCCTCAAATACTATTCCGTAAAGCAAGATCAAATGAATAAATTTTTTTTTAAATAACCTCACTTTAAAATCAAATTTGAATTTATCATATAACATTTTTAATGATAATTACCAATCTGATCACAAACCATTTCGACAACCATTTTCTCTTTAATTATGTGAAATTAATAATATTTAATTAAAACATTTTGAACACGGAATGTCTTATTTAATGTCAAAGGGCATTTTCATTATAATTACGATCGTATATTTACAAAGTGCACAGAATATCTCTCTATACCGACGATGTTAATAAAGATTTATGGTCGTCTTTCTTATTTTCAGTATTGCAGCAAACACAGTGCAACATGTTATACCTTGTTGTATATATTCGCATTTACGTTAGTTATAGCTTAATTTGTACACATAATACAATCTGTGGTAAATGAATAGAGATTAATTTAACTTAATATTACATATTACATATAGAAGTATATAATTATTTGTCAGTGTTAGCATTTTTTGTCAAATTCAACTTACGAAATATCAGTTTTAAAAACCGAAGAGTGAAAGTCGCTAAGGTTATTTTGGTTTGAAAATTAAATAAATTATAAATTACAAATCATGTTTAAAAATAAATTAATCTATAAATTTATAATTTACAATACGTTTAAGTGCATTTGCGGATATTGGGTTTTTAGATGCAATAAAAATATTAGTAATTCTATACCACGTTGGTAACGAAGCTCTCATAAAAGATTATTCGAGTTATATTTACCTTAATCTTAAATATTAGGTTACATCTGTGAATGTAATTATTTTTACTATTTCTATTTTAAAACTTTTTAATTTGAATATTTATTCGTTTAAATTTGAATAAATCAATTCAAATTCAGTATACTTACTATCGCAACAGTAAGACCTTTTATTTAATCAATATGCAACCTGTATACATTATAAGTCTAGGGTTGTTTGTAAATGATTGACATGAATATTCAAGGATAATAATTAAAATAAATGAATATCTGTACATATAAACATATATTAAAGTTCATATAATTATTCATTAGTATATTAACCGTGTTACTTAACATCAAACGCGAGTATATTATTATAGTTGTATTTGAAGCCAAAAATATATTTCTACAACTATTAAATAAAAGTTACGGCTCCTTCAAAACTAAATTATATTGCATAAGTAAGTTGAGGTATTTCAAAGAGTATACTTAATAGTTACGAGAAAATTCTCAAGGCATTGATTAATGAGGTAAATCTTGCATTTAACTCTTTTGATGGATATAAAAATCTAGTTGTTTTCAAAATCGCCTTAAAGTTCAAAATTTAAAAAAATATATTTGTGTCACATAATCCTTTCTTTACATTTAATACACCAAGTGTAAGAAATGTTAAGAGAAGTACAACTATCAGAAACCCTTTTCCAAAATAATATATCACTAGTACGATTAACGTATGATATGTTGTATTGACATGGCGTTATTTTCATAATTTTCCTTAGAAGTTGAATTTATTGCGTTTTACTGAAAAAGAACCATTAAGAAACGAGTTCAGGAAAAAAATTCAAAACAATTTTTTTTTTATTATTCATAATAGTGGTAGATTGATTGTAACAGATACATAGATTGATGGATGAATTAATAATCTTACCAGGATTGTGTTCATTTTCCTTTTTAAAATGAATAACAATAAAAAATTGAAAAGTACATGTTATGTGCGACTTATTAAAATTTTATTAAAAAAGACTATGAATATGCAATAAATGTAGTCTATGACAGTGTTCATACTAAGAATTATCTGTACTACTTAACATTATTGATAAATTGGGTAGACAGTTATTTATACTGCTCAAAAGACATTATTGAAAATTGTCACTCTCATTAATCGTGATCTCGATCGCACGTGTTTAGTAACACAAATCTCAAAACGAGTGTTATTTATTATAATTTTTACCACCTTAAGGCAAGTGGTTGCGAAGTGTAAAACAAAATTTTTCAAGAAATTTTATTTCTAGTGAAATATAAAATATATTTCTTTTTAATGCAAAACTAATAACTTTCTTTCAATATATGGTATATTAACGATATTTTTCTTCACTTTTGGTTTTAAATTTGGTATGGTATAGAGTCGTAGACCAAGAGTGTTTTTATTCTAATGTATCTATTTTATTATTTAAAAGAAAAAACAAAAATTATTAGGAAAACAAATTAATCCACTTTAAATGACTCAAAAAGAAATGCATTTGAAGGGAAAAAAACAATTATAAAGTACATACTTACGCGAAACTTTTACGCTACAACATCATTTTAAAACACAAAAAATTTGGAAACTATTGCTACTATCAGAACTTTGTAGATTCGGTGCCAAATTGAAGCCTTTCTTTCTCTCCCTTTCATTTATATACCTGGCCATACACAGACACATAATTGTCAAATTCAACCTGACTCCAAAAATCTCTAACAGTGATAGTAGTTTACAAATTTATCTGTTTCAAAAGGAGTTTGTACCCCAAATCTTCCAACGAAGCACTTATATTTTTATTTTGTTGTACTTTTGCAGTACGTTCCTTATTCGACAGAAATTGGTTCATTGTTGTTAATTTTTTTTTAATTCAAATGCTTATAATATTTTATGTTACCAAGAATGTCAGGAACTCAGGCATTCAATAAAACCTGATTTATTGAAATACAAATTGGCATTTCTGGCGCCTAATAAACATGAATATATTCACATTTACCTACATACATACATGTATGCATAAATATACACTGGCACATCGATCCCATTTATCGTACATCGATCATATTTCCCTTTTTGGCTTGATCATAATCAGCGTTTCCGCGTTTGTATATATCTACATTTTCATCTACCTACCTACTAATATCTTAGTTGCTTAAACACATCGGCTCATATTTATTTACCTATTTACCTTCTTATCTACTGATATCTTACTTTCTCCATGCCATAAGAGCATGAAATAAGAGGTTATCAAAATACTCCCAAACTTGGTGAATTGTGGCCATTTTGTAATTTCTGTCGCCACCTTCCTACTTTATGACCAGACTCAAACCACGACTTTTGAACTAAATATACATCAAGTTAAATGGAACAGCCAATAACATTATGAATCTGTTTTCCATCATTGAAGGATTCCTGTGACCACTTTCCACTCTATTAGACTCTCTTCACCATTTATGGTCAAAGAACTCGTCAATATAAATCAAATAAGCCCAAACTGGAGGCATCTACTTTTCATATTCCAACTTCATCATCAAATCCTTGTGGTTAGGAATCCTGTCCATAAAATACTGATAAAGATGTCAAATAACTCATAATACAATTGCTCAATGGAATCATGTATTCATATTCGTTGAGTAGTTCCTTAAGATATCTTCGTAGTCCATTATCAAATTTTAACCGCAATAACATGGATGCAATCTAAATATATTATTTCTAAAAGGTGTTTTTTGGTCGAGCGGCTCGATCTCTTTAACTACTGCACCAAAAAAAATAAAAAAATACCCACTTAAAGCTTATGTTTTCTACTTTGGGCGAAAAATATAAAAAAATTCGAAAAAAATCTTTTTGTTAATAAAAAAATTAATTTTTATAACAATTGGCATGAGCGCCATCTGTGGGCGACACATCAAATATCTTAGCCAAATTGTATACTTGGAACACGCTAGATGGCGATATAGTGCGAAGACTTCGCGCGGGTCAGCTAGTTAATACTTAAATTAATTATTTATTTCTAACAAAACTCTGAATTTTTTTTTAATAAAAACTTAATCGCCAACGTTTTCCATTTATTTATACGATAGATAAAAACTCACAAAAAGAATTAGTAAATTTTCACAGATTTACGAAAAGTTGAAAAATAAATGATGACAATTTTATATACATAACGTTATAGTTGTGAAATGAATTCATTACTTCCCAAAACTATGTTCAATTTCGGATGATCAAAATATTTAAATATTTTATAAGTCATACTAATTATATAAATCATACAAATCATTTTCTCAACGGTAATAACGGTAAATTCCTTACTCAAATTTCTTACTCGGTTTTTCTTAGAAATAATGAGAAAGTTGATTTAAAATAAGCTTATTCATTCTGTTTCATAAAATAAATTTATTGTCATAATAAACTTTAGAAGCTTAAAAGCGCAGTTCATAACTCTTCAATAACTTCAGCCTCTCACATTACCTTAGAATAATATAATAAATTAAATGCATGATTTCATTAAATTTTCCGGCTGGTTTACGACGCGGAATCGTGGTAAAATACAATATACAATAATATTAAGGCGCTGGCATCCTGTTTATATCATGTGTTTTTGATCCACAAAAGTTTAGATGAAGGCATTAATTTTTCCTCTGGGAAATTGAATACAAAATGAAAATTTTCTTTCTGTATAGTAATTTTGTTATGGTGTTAAAATTTTTAGGATGAAGTAAGTAATAAAGTGTTAACGGAGTTTAAGGTCATATAACGATATTGATTTGAAACCGAATGTAAAAAGGCAACTTGATAGAAAAAAAATAACGTAAAATTATTACATTTCCTGTACGAAAGAAAATATTTATTTATTTTGTACTTTATTAGAAATATCGTCTTGCTGAAATTCATAACTAAAACTAATATTCTGGTTGGAATTAAGGAATTCAAATTTATAAAAAATTTGTGCATGCCTATGTATGTACATGTGTGTTTGGGTGTATGCATGCGTGAGTACTTGCCTGACTGAGTGGTTGGGCCATGGGGTTTTTATGTTCGTGTCTATTTATCTAAATACATACAAGTATACATATATACACACAAACACACATATATGTGTACATATTATGTATGTATATGTGTGTATATTATGTATGTCTATGTGTATATATATATATATATATATATATATATATATATATGTATGTATATATATATATATATATATATATGTATGTATATATATATATATATATTAATATATATATATATATATATATATATGTATGTGTATATATATATATACCCATTGCAAGAAACAGTAAAAAATACCGAATTTCATACCTTGTGTTTCATTTCACAAGTTGTTACCTTTTAATCTGTTGACACACGATCGCTCACACTGGTTGCGGTATTTGATTGAAAATAACATATATGCATGCACATGTTCTGTCTTAGATCATTTTTGTGCGCTTATTATATGTACATTATTATTTATAGCTCTAATTCATTATGTGGCAATAATGCGACTAAAGAGCTTTAGATTTTTTGAGAGACCCCATGTGATGCGTCAAAAGTATTAGGAAAAACAGAAAAGAAAAATCTAAACTTTTGTGGGCATTTGGAGAGATGAATAAAGCTTCTACAGATTATATACCTTTCACAATAATGAAATTTTATTTAACCTGAATGGTATACAAAAAATCATAACTAATAGAATCGCTATATTAAGTTTTAGCACTACAGTGAAGTATAATGTTTGAAGAACATAGTGGAACACACATAACTTAGGTTTAGTGAGTGTAACTCATTTAATCTTTATCTATCGCAAATGCGTGTCGGTACATGCATTAATTAGATCTGGAAAATGTAAATCATCCAAAACTTTCTCTAGAACGGATGTGTGTCGGTATATCCATTAATTAGATCTGGAAAATGTGATTCATCCTAAACTTTCTCTAAAACGGATGTGTGTCGGTATATGCATTAATTAGATCTGGAAAATGTAAATCATCCAAAATTTTCTATAGAACGGATGTGTGTCGGTATATGCATTAATTAGACCTGGAAAATGTAAATCATCCAAAACTTTCTCTAGAACGGATGTGTGTCGGTATATGCATTAATTAGATCTGGAAAATGTAAATCATCCAAAACTTTCTCTAGAACGGATGTGTGTCGGTATATGCATTAATTAGATCTGGGAAATGTAAATCATCCAAAACTTTCTCTAGAACGGATGTGTGTCGGTATATGCATTAATTAGATCTGGAAAATGTAAATCATCCAAAACTTTCTCTAGAACGGATGTGTGTCGGTATATGCATTAATTAGATCTGGGAAATGTAAATCACCCAAAACTTTCTCTAGAACGGATGTGTGTCGGTATATGCATTAATTAGATCTGGAAAATGTAAATCATCCAAAACTTTCTCTAGAACGGATGTGTGTCGGTATATGCATTAATTAGATCTGGAAAATGTAAATCATCCAAAACATTCTCTAGAACGGATGTGTGTCGGTATATGCATTAATTAAATCTGGAAAATGTAAATCATCCAAAACTTTATCTAGAACGGATGTGTGTCGGTATATGCATTAATTAGATCTGGAAAATGTAAATCATCCAAAACTTTCTCTAGAACGGATGTGTGTCGGTATATGCATTAATTAGATCTGGAAAATGTAAATCATCCAAAACTTTCTCTAGAACGGATGTGTGTCGGTATATGCATTAATTAGATCTGGAAAATGTAAATCATCCAAAACTTTCTCCAGAACAAATGCGTCCCGGAACACGCACAAATTAGGTCTAGAGAATGAAACTCACCTAAATTTTCTCTAGAACAAAATTTCTATAAATTACGATCTCTATAGTAAATTACTAGAGAAATTACGATCTCTATAGTAAATTACTATAGAGATCGCAATTTATCTAAATTTTCTCTGAAAAAAAATATATGCCAAAACACACATAAATTAAACCTAGAAAATGTAATTCATCTAAATTTTCCCTAGAAAAAGTGCATGCCGAAACAATCGTAAATTAAGTCTAGAGTATGCAATTCAACTAAAATTTCTAAATTCATGTGATCTGTCTCAAAACAAAGTGCTTGCCGGAATAGGCATAAATTTGGTCTAGAGGTCTAATTCATATAAACTTTCTTTGGAACAAGTGCGTGTTGGAAGAGACATGAATTAAGTCTAAAGAATATATCTCATTTCAATTTTCTCTAAAAGAAACGCGTGCCTGAAAACGCATAAATAATTGCTATAGAAACTTAAATTAATCTAAATTGTCTCTAGAACAAATGCACTTCCCTAAATTAAGTATGCAGAATGTAATTCATCTCAACTCTAGGACAACTGCGTACCGAAACATGCATAAATTAGGTCCAGAGAATATAATTAATCTAGACTTTCTCCACACCAAGTGCGTGCCGCAATACTTATAAATTAGGTCTGGAAAATATTATTCATCCAAACTTTCTATAGAACAATTGCGTGCTGGAACACGCATAAACTAGGCCTAAAAACGTAATCTAAAATTTGTCTAGAACTCTTGCGTAGTGGTATAACTATAAATTAGGTGTGGAGAAAGTAATTCACCTAAACATTCTCTAGAACGAGTGCATTCCTGAACCAGCGTAAAATAAGTCTAGTGAATACAATTTATCTAAATTTTCTCTAGACTAATTGCGTACCAAAATGCGCTCGAATTAAGGTTTATTTTAAATTTGTCGATGCAAAATTATCAAAGTATGTTTCATTACCGTTTTTGAACAAATAAAAATGTCAGTAATTTCTTTATAGTTTTCAGACTAAAAACTATATGTCTCAAGCAAGTTTAAAAATGGAAAATGGTACATGGAACAACAAATTACTTTTGAAATATGTCTCCAATAACACCTTAATCGACACGGTGCGCGAAAAATATTTTGGCCTCATTTTATCTTACTTATACCCGTATTATTTGAAATCCACTTTTCAAGCATCTAATTTTAAAAATTCATGCATATTGTCATCATATATTATAGGAGGAAAATTGCAGAAACTGTTAGGCTATGGCAGATTGACGGATGGGTAAATTGTTTCTTGTGAATCAGAAATCAACCTGCGGAAATATATAGGAATAAATTTTATATTAATAACCATAAATAGATAAACAAATAGATCGAAGGTAAAATTCAACAATATCGCTTTGAACAATAAATATAATTATTAAGGTTTCATACGTTTTTAAGTTATTTCATAAATATTATAATAAGGGAAAAGCGTCCGTATTTTTCCGTCAATTATATCAGGACATATGATCCTTACGTCAATTATATCAGGACATATGATCTTCATTTTTTAAAGTTTCTTTTTTTTATTTGTACATTAAAGGACGATATAATTTGCAGTTAAATGCCTATAACTTATTTTTCTCAAGTATAGTTTACATAGTTTCTTACTTCAGAAGAGAAATAAAATGAAACCTTTATAAGATCGCGCAATTTTCCGTCCTGTGGCTTGCCTTTCACGCAATTTTTCTTGGAAAACTCTTTACGTAAAAACTTGATTCCATCCTTAAACATGTTAACCGTGTATATATTTTAATTGGTATCCTAACATTTTAATTGGTATGCAACACTCATACAGTGCAAAATATATAGGTGGGAAATGAAGTAATACACAATTTTGTTTTTTATTTCTATATATCGTGTCGGTAGTCAATCAATCCCTGAAAGTATTCTACAAAAATATATTATAAAACTCTGCTATTAGATAATAAAAATACCAATTCGTTGGTGGAATCTAAATTGGAAATTGGGAAATTGGATTTAACTAATGGACAATTTTCCGCACGAATTTTTTTTTAGATCGAATATTCAACATCGTTTTAGATCGTGTATAACAAAGCAATTACATAAACAATTTTTCAAGCGAATTTCAATTACGTAAATTGGCAATTTGTTATGCCGCTTAGATGCTGAGTTTGGTGTCAGTGCAGTTATGGAAAATAATGATTAAACTAGTATTTGCAAAGAGAGCAATTTTAAAGTTCTCCTTAGTAAATAAATAAATTGAATAATAAAATATATAGGAAATTTATTCACTTTTAAAGGGCTTTTGTGCTTTAACATAACTTTTATTTAAATCACCATTTCTTTATTATCTAAATTTTCAACCTTATATTATGAAAATACTTTAATGCTTCTAGCGTACACAAATAAGTTAATTTTAAATTCGCCTTAACAACGAGCACAATAAGCTTAAAAGAACATAGGAAGCCTCTTAATATAATTTCTATATCCATCTTACTTTAAATAGCTCCATTGAATCATTAGAATCGGAATTAAAGTAACAATTTTGAAAAGTTTTTCCATTTAATCATTTAAATCTGGTTAACTTAAATTGGTTGAGTGGTTAAAACTGTATCCAACATTGGTGAATGAAGGACATCAGTAACTTGTAAAGAAAAATCGGAGCAAGAGCCTCAATGCTTTATAAGTTTATAACATAATTTTGTCAAAAATTTGAAAATTATTTTGCAGCGTTAATAAAAATGATTTAAGCTATGTGATAAATATAAATAAATCGTTAAAATGATAGCATAATTTTTTAATAATTCGAATAATTCTTCTTTTTTTAACCCATGGTTATTTTAATATTATCATAATAATTGATTTGTTTGATAATTAGTTAGTTGGTGAAAATAAATATTTTCTTTTAAAACATTTTTTTATTTATAAGTATGGTAACTCAGAAAAAATTTAAAATATTTTTGTTGTACTGTTAAATATTAAAAATGTAAACATCAAAAACTTTTCTTTTTATTTTTACCGCAATATATTGTAGTTATCTAGCCATAAAATATTCTGGGTAATTTACCATATATAATTTACTAACTGGGTTTATGACTTCATTCGGACAAGAAAAGTGATTAGAATTATTTCTCTCATATGTTGCTCTTAAGTATAAACTACATACCAAACTTTAGTGAAATCCGTCCAATAGATTTCACGTCATTGACGAACGAATTAACATCCAAAAGGGCCTACAAAAATTCCAAAAATAGGTTATCTGGCTTTTATTATCATTCTTTCCGCTAAATCAATAATGAACCAACGCTGTTTTTAATAATTAACCTGAACGATTTAGGTTTATAACACTATTCAACACAATTAAATGAAACTACATGATGTAGTATTTTTTTCTACTTTCTTTAATTCCTCTACCACGACCTAGGTTTCCTTGTATTACAACATCTTCAGGTGGGATATTAGCAAAGATTCGCTAGCAAAGATCTTTGCTAATATCCCACCTGAAGATGTTGTGATACAACGAAACCTAAGTATTGGTAAAGAAATTAAAGAAAGTAGAAATAATACTACATCACGTAGTTTCATTTAATTGTGAGTAATGAATTTCTACAAAATTAACGCCAAATATATTCAACACTATTTAAATAAGATGGACTTGACTCGTAAAATTTGTTAACCTAATAAAATTATTTCTTTCTTAAGAATGTAGAAACAAAAGAAACTATCTATCAGATAATATTGATATGTGATTTTGCTACGCCCAGTGTACCATTAGTCCACATAGACTAACAATCGCTTCGTGCACTATTTTATCAAACGTTTCATTGACAAATGTTACTATTTCATTAATTAAGCAAATATATGAAATCCTGGAATAAAAAAAATTACGTACAATCCACACTTTGCAAATATGAGCTAATATTAAGTTATAAAACAAAAATAAACAACAAAATGTTTTAAGAATCGATCGAAATTCATTAATTAATAAGTAAATAAATTCCAGTGATACTCCGTGTGGAAGAGTATTTGGTATTTCGATTTACGAGAACAGGACATATAATGGATATAAAAGTAATATTTCGAAAAATGTTGCAAAAGAAATGTTCTTTAAAATTATAGAAAATGTTTACATTGCCCTTATACTTTACTTAGCAAGCATATCATTTAAAGGGTAAAAAGTTATTGTAAGTAGTAACTATTATTAGGCAGATACCATTGACTATAGGGATACCAAAAAACTTTAGTTTAGAGAAGAAAGTACAAAAAAATTAGTGAACCTGGGAGGGTTACTAGCTTAAAGCATGTTATCCCAGGAACAAAAGAAAGATATGCTTATAACGTATAATTGAATAAGGTAGTCCCTTTTTTGACAAATAGTAATTTCCAAAGCCTTCTTGTTCAGTATTGAACTGTTAAGCGACATGTATGAATAATCCAAATAAAGAGATATTTCAGAAATAAATGCGACGCATATACCTACTTAATTTTCAATCACTTGTTTTTGGCTACATTATTGTTCTGTTAGATTTTGTCAAATATATGTATATATATATATATATATATATATATATATATATATATATATATATAAATATATAAATATATATATACGTATATACACATATATATATATATATATATATATATATATATATATATATAGTATACTGCATATGCATATATTTCATGTTTTATTATATGTTTTTATGCTTTAGAAATAAAATAGTGAAATAATGTGTGAATACGATACTGAACAAATTATTAATGTAATATTAAATATTACGTATTTTGTGATTGTGTGTGACAAACGACTGTAATAAAAAGAATAAACTATAGAATAGAAGTAGGTAATATTATAGACTTAATATACTAGGAACATACTCGATCTCTCGCATTATCCTAACCGAATTACCCTTGTGTGCGTAATTGTAAATATTTGTGAGTGTGAGTGATGGCTTCTCACTAATGATGTTACGTAATAAAAAAAAAGAGCACTTATTGGTAAAATTTGTTTAACGATTTATTTATTGGAGTCCTTTATTATGAAAATAATTATGATTAACCAAATTTTTGAGAATGCTTAAATTCTATGAGAAATCATTCTTAAAAATGATTATGCAATGCCTTACATGACACATTCCCACTAATGTTTTTAATTTTGTTTGTTTGATCATGAATGGTTAGGGTGCGTTATTTATACCGTAAAATACATCAAAGCAAGAGTATTCGTATATAAAATAGAATATCATAACCTGTTACGCTGCAAAAGCCCTTAAATTTTGGTGTAAAGAACAAAATAAAAGTTGTATCAGAAAAAAATAAATTCTGTAAAGAAAATATATACCGCTTGCATATGAAACAATACAAAAATATGTACAGATAGTTTAAAATTAAACAAATAACATATTAGGTAAATAACTTTTAAGTACTAAAATTATGAACAAATTTTATTCGTTTTTAAAATTAAAATTAACCACCACGGGTTCCCCATACAATGATACTACTGAGGCTGCTCTGCACTGCAGCAATTTAAATTACACAATTCAAGTACTAGACAAAATTATTGAAATCAATATGAGAAAAGGAATTTTCATAATGGTTTCTTCAAATAATGATATTTGACTCCAAAACTTAAAAAAGTATTTTTACGGTTCTAAATCATAATTTTGTTAGTTATCATGAGTCATTGGCCTTTAAACAAAATAATCTTCTTCAAACGGTTACTCCAAATTTCTTCAGAAATTTTTTTGTAGTTTTTTCCGTATCACAATTTTATTATCAAATAATTTTCGTTTATATAAATTACTAATGTGTATACGGGATTATTAATAAGGTTCTGTTCATATGAACGATTAATCAAATTATCAAAACAATTGTTAGTGTTAATTATGATAATAATATAATAATAATGTTTGTTAAATGTAGTTATAGTAATAATGTTAGTGTATAATTTCTAAAATAGTTTTAATAAAAGTTGTCTCATCATAGTTAAAACTCGCTTTTAAATGTACCCTAAAGTAATTTTTGTATTTTAAGCATATACCAAATACATATTGTGATGGATACGTCAAGAAGCACTTGCTGTATTTAGCGAAATATTAATGATTCATTAGTCCCTAATTGCACTAATGAATCTATGCAAATTTTACAATGTATATATTTTTTGTTTTTTTTAACCGCGAATCTACGTATACAATCGACCACCAATTTTATAAGTGATAAGTATACAAAAGTATTAAGTAGTCTTTTTAATAATACCAAGGATACGCATTCAATATCACTTGGATTTTCATTTAGAAAATTATCACTCGATCGAAATTCCTTTAAAGTTATTTCATATAATTGTGCAGTATTAATACATTTTGCGGTAGAAACTATATCGGAAATGATAACAGTTTTTTATGTAAACTATAAAACGTACATATTTTTTTTTAACTACGACTTCTATTTATTAGACAACCAATATTATAAATTGTGATAAGTCTACAAAACTGTTAGGTTTGGTTAGGTTAGTTCCCGATATCATAACCTGGGTAAAATTCTTCAAACACCGACTGTGAAGCGACGTTTATAATTTTTTCTGCATTCTCCGGATTTTACCATCAAGTTCATGATATTCTGCTGCTTATTGTATAATTTTTCTTTAAATTTATTACATTTAAAAATAAGTATCTTTTTTCTTAGCGGCAATGATGGCTACGATGCCGAAAGCTAAGATGAAATATCTCTATACAAATAATGTTTGGTTTTTAGGCATTACATTTCTCTGACAACAAAAATTATTTTAATATAAAGACAGGTCAAGACAGCCATCAATTTCATTTCAAATTCTTCATTATTACGCCATAAATAGTAAACATTTAAAACAATATTTTAATAATTAAAAACCTTTTTTCTGTTTTCACTGAACATATACACATGGCTTGAATTTTTACTGGACTCATGAACTTATACGCAATAAATACACGCTTATTAAGCAGGGTCTAGCTTGTCCAATCTTTGCAATGGTGCAGTATGGTTGTCAAGCATGTGCCGTGTTTACGCGTAAATATACATTTAAAATTATAGCAAATCTTAAGATTCCACAGCATTGAAAAAAATACTGAATGGTTACAAAGGGAAGGTTTCATAACATTAGAAAAAGACACTAAATGGTCATGAAAGACCTGATTATAAATGATAAAATATAAATTAGAATTTTGATGAACACACCATTTAAAACTCTGTAGGCATTTAGTTCTTTTTGAAAATAGGTCTATAAGTTTTTTGTACAACATATTTTCCATTGAAATGTTTTAAAGAAGAAAAATTACTTTAGGGTACATTGAAAAACGAATTTTAACTATGATGAGAAACATTTTATTAAAACTGTTTAAGAAATTATACCATTTATTAAAACTAACAATGGTTTTGCTAATTTGATTAATCATTCATATGAGCAGGACCTTATTATTATCCACGTATACATATTAGTAATTTATATTAATGAAAATTATTTGACAATAAAATTCATATACGGAAAAAAAACTATAAAAAAATTTCTAAAGAAATTTGGAATAACGGTTTGAACAAGATTATTTTGTTTAAAGGCTAATAACTTTTATAATAACTAATAAAATTATTATTTAGAACCGTAGAAATACTTTAAAATTCCTTTTCTCATATTGAATTTAATAATTTTGTCTCGTAGTTGAATTGTACATTTGAAACAAAGACAATGTACAGTCTCATTGGTATCATTGAATGGGGAACACGTGGTGGTTAATTTTAATTTTAGAAAAGAATATAATTAGTTTTTTAATTAGTACTGAAAGGTTATTTACCTAACATTTTATTTATTCAATTTTAAAATATCTGTATATACATTTCCACTTTTCCATATAAATAATGTATATATTTTCTACACAGTATTTATTTTTTTCTGATACAACTTTTGTTTTGTTTTCTATCCCAAAATTTGAGGGCTTTTGCGACATTACAGGCCATGATATTCTATTTCTTATACGAATACACTTGGATTGATGTATTTTCATTGTACAAATAACGCAGGGTGTGTTACTATTTATGATCAATCAAGTAAAGTTAAAAATATTAATTTTTATAGAATTTAAGCATTCTTAAAAATATTGTTAATCATAATTAAGTGTTCTTTTCTTTTTTATTATGAATGTAACATCATTAGTGAAAAGCCATAACTCACACCCCCAAATATTTACAATTACGCACACAAGGGTAATTCGGTTAGGGTGATACGAGAAATAGAGTATGTTCGTAGTGTATTAAGTCGTTATTGTTGTGGAAACACAAAAAACGTAATATACATATTTCACCTCAACAATTGAGTCCATATATATATATATATATATATATATATATATATATATATATATATATATATATATATATATAGCCCTATGTATTTATTTATTATTATTCACATTATTTGCAAAATGTTACTTTTTAATGAGACGAGATATAAATTATTTACATATACATATATGGCATATGTAAATAATTTATATACTTACTTATTAATGTCTATCCAAAAGATATATAATTATATTTTCACGGTGGTCAATTTTATTCCAATTATGTGAAAATTGTTGACATGAAATCCAAGCTTAACTTTAAACCTATAATCTTGTATGTTTTATAACCTTATGTCTGTTATTATTGTAAGAAAATTATTGCATAAGAACTATGGACATATGGCACAAATATATTTCCTTTTTAGAAATTGCCATGGCGTCGATTTATATATTAGTGTTTTTAGATTTTTTTATGGTATCTCTCTGATAATAAGTTTTATGGAAAATTATAACGTCTTTTAAATTTCAATTAATTTAAAATTTACAGCTAAATGTGTAGAGATTCAATTATAAAACTGATTTTCTTTCAATTGTATACTATGAAAATACATGTCCCAAAAGTTTTATTCACAATAAAGAAAAGTAAAAGTATTAGACATTTAATTTTTTTTTGATGTAATTTTTTATGCCCTGCGTAGAACGATCGACATTTTTATGAGAAATATATAATTTTTTTTATAATAAAATATAGTTTGTGTTACTCTTTGATAATGTAGCTTTATATTAGTGAAAGAATTTTAAAAATCGATCTGGTAGTTTTTGAGTTTATTCATTACAAACTAACAAAAAAAACAAAAAAACACAAAGAAACAAAATTTATATCTTTCCTCTATATAATACTAGTATAGATTTGAAAATGTTTCTTACGAGGAATTTAAATTTTTTTAGATATTGAATTTATTTGGCGTTAATTATGTACCTTTGCTAATAGCCCACCTGAAGATTTTGTAATACAACGAAACCTATGTCGTGGTAAAGAATTTAAAGAAAGTAGAAATAATACCACATCATATAGTTTCATTTAAGCCTAGATCTAAACGTTTATAAACGTCGAAATCTGACGAACTCTCAAAGTGGGGATTCTATTTTTGCTTTTGGGAGTTTTGAATTAATTTCTACCGACTTTTATGACTTCCTCTCTCATTTAAAGACTCCAGCTTCGTTCAGTGAATTCAAAAACTCCATTCATTATGATTTTCAAATGCGTATGTGAACTTTAAAACTCTTAAACATTTTTATATAAGTAGGAATATAATTTTGAATATATTTGGCATTAATTTTGTAGAAATTTATTATTCATAATTAAATGAAACTACGTGATGTAGTATTATTAACATCTATAGGTGGGATATCAGCAAAGATTCTCAATCTCGTTGTAATACAACGAAACCTAGTTCGTGGTAAAGTAATTAAAGAAAGTAGAAATAATACTACATCACGTAGTTTCATTTAATTGTGAGCAATATAATTATTAGGATAAGTGTTAGTTTACTTACTATAAATTATGTTACTCGACTAAAAATGGACTACTGTCAATGCTTATAATAAAGTTACAAAAGATGAAGTAATAACTATATATATATATATATATATATATATATATATATATATGTATATATATATATATATATATATATGTAATTTAATATAGAATACTTGAAAAAATAATTAAATAAAATATAACTACATAAGTCTCCGTATATTTAATTTAATTACATGTGTGTCCAAACCCTTATTCTTAGAAATGGTTTGAGATATCAAGCCAAATTTATATCTTATATTGAAATGGTCTTACATTGCTGTAACAATTAAGTGTTTTAGTTCAAGCCAAAAGAAGATATGGCATTTTAAGAGAATTTTTTCTTAATTATGCCATAATTTTACTCACTAACCATCAAAACCTACAGAGTGTTTCCGGTCGACCTATAAACTAAAAAGTTGGTATAATGGGTTGGCATAATAGTCTTAGAGCATGAGTAAAGGAAAAAATCATATTCACATACGTATTTTTTTTTTAAGTTTTTATTTCATAGTTTTACTCACTGACTATTAAACCTTATAGGGGATTTTCAGACGATCTACTATATTGAAAGTCGGCGTAGTGGAAGGTATATATAGCATAAGAAAAAGGTGACATGCAAAAATCTACTATTTCTAATTATATTTGGAATTATAATTTTTTTTATTACTTTATTCTTACGCCTGTAAAAGATGTGGTCTTATATTTAGGTTGTAAAAGACAAACATTTATAAACTAGTTAATTGAAAATACTATGTACCCTTAAATTTCAACAAACGCCTAAATGTGTTCGAATTTCTTATAAAGTGAGTTCCACTAGCACTTAACATGTTTTGTGATGACTTTTTCGATAAAAAAACTTATCTTGAAAAAACACATTACATTTGCGTCTGTTAAAATACGCTAAAAGCAAAAAAAAAAATTTAAGGGGAAATATTTTTCGAAACGACAAAGAAAATTTGAAAGGAAATTTTTCGTCAAGTATTAATCCTGTCACATAATGGAGACAAAATTATAAAATTTAGCAACATATCTTTTTATTATTTTTGAAACTATTTTTTACTTTTTATTATTTTGAAATTATTAGTACTAATAAATACAAAGTGTAGATTATTATATTTTAAATGTTAAATATATAATATTCTTTTGTACGGTACAATGGAGTAATAAACTAAAACACTAAATATATTAAATATGTACAAGTCTTACATTGATCATGTCGCAATTCAATATTGGTTATGGTAGAATTTTATGAAATAACGCAATAAGGACTCAGACAAAACATTAATTACAGTTAAACCATATTAGGGACCTTATTTATGCCAAAGTTAATAAATAAATAGATAAAACAGACCGTAATCGCATTAAATCCTACATCTCGGACGCAAATTATTCTTTTCATTGGCGACGATCCAGTTCACTTAGACGCCGACTGTATTGATCATTGTAACAAAATGACAAATGTCTATGTTTTTCGACTTTCCCTTTCCTCTACAAAGTATAATTATAAAAGATGTAAAAAAAGTAAAATATATAAAGTTACGAGTAGGTTGCTAACTTTTAATTAGTAATATTCGTCTGTATGAATAATCAAAGTCTATAAATATCATATATAAATTAATTTAATTCCATTAATTGTAAATTAAGGTGAAAACGACAATTACTCATTAAAAATGCTTATTATGCCATATTGCTAAAAAAATATAAGTGTATGTGCACGTACAGTGCAGTTAAAATTTTCAGCAGTATTTTTAGGTATCTCGAATTAAGACCTTTATAAGATGTTTTTGATGAGCATACCTCTCGAATTAAAAGTTTAAATACTTTCATTTAAAAGTAATATACTTTTGAAAGTTCCATCCAATCTTAGCAGGAGTTCCACGAGTTAGTAATCTAGGACTAGTACATTATTTACTTTACACTGCTTATGTTCTTAAATCCAAATATACTTGGATGTAAGAATATAATCAAAAGTTGAAATGGAAACGTCATGTGAGAAAAGTGAAAAAAAAATGTACTAGTTGGTAGGAACATATCTCCAACTCGTCCTAAAACCGCAAAGACTGATTTATTTTTCTATAATTGAGCTAATCTGGACCTATGAAATACAACTGTGGGGAAGAACTGAGCTATCAAACCAACAGAAAATACAAAGCAGAAAAAGTTATTTTCTTGACGCTATAAAACAAAATTCTCCATCTGATAACAAATGCGTACTCGAGTCACCATTGAAGAACTTAACAACGACCAGGAATTAAATCGGAATGATCCAAGAATTCTATCACCATGAACCATGTAAAACCAATATCAATCTTTGACATCATCCAACAGTTGAGAAGAATGAAACACATTAAATCACCATGAATTGTAAGGATGTTGAAAAAGGCTCATTATTAATTTTATATTATATTAATTTAAATTATATTTTATATTCCATCATTTCAAAAGTAGTAATAGATTAACTATGTTAAGATTTTACATGGTTAGTAAAATAAAGCAAAAAAAAATTAACAAGTTCTTAAATAAAACGTTTAACAAATATGTAATCTAATGTACTCTTAATAATAATATTGACCATTATAAATGAAAAAATCCTAACTTTAGTAATTATTTATCTACTGCATGCATTTTATTTAAAAAATTCACGACTTGAAAATTTGGGAACGAAATTGTAAAAGAAAATAAACAAGATAAAATATACAATTTTTAAATAAACTGCCGATGAAATTATATATGAGTAAAGTCTTATGCCAGAAAAAAAGCTATCGACGAAAGTAGGGAAAAATAAATTAAAAGAAAATAGAAAACTTTCCAATAGAGTGAATAAGGTAAAACAAATATATCGCGGCAAAGTTAAATATATCGCTGCAAAGTTAAAATTATCACAACTATTTACTCCTTTTAAATGAGAAATAGAATAGAGGTGAATGGAACATTTATTGATAAAAGTAAAAATAGTACAAAGTAAATGTTACGTGGAAAATATTTTCCCTCGCATCGGTAAATGTTTGACAGTTTACGCTTTATATAAATTAGGTTAGATATCATTTTCAATAATACTGTCTGAAGAGACATTGAGTAAATTGAATTCAGGGCAAAATTTTATTGAAAAAAATACTGAAAATAAATTAGCAGAAACAGACTCAGACGAAATTTTCACTTTCTTATTTCAAGTTGAAGTTCAGTATATGCAAATAACATTTAGCAGATAGGTATTTATTTTTTTTCGCAGGTAGGTTTTTATTTGTTAGGTATTTACTTTAGTTTAGTTGCTTTTGATTTTTAGAAGAAAAAAGTGAGATAAAACTTGTGAAAAAGAAATATTTAGTTATCTGTGTCAGCAATATTTGTGAGATTGAACATAATTCAGTCGTTTGTTTGTGGATTAAGACGATATCTGTTGTTACGTCTGTGATATGGACTAATTTGATTTGTCTTAGAGTAATTCTATCTTATTTCTACCTACGTCGTACTCGCTCAATTATAATATAAAAGTGCTGGAAAATTTTAAATTTTTTATTAAATGTTATCCAATTTACATAAAAGCTGTTTATTTTTTTGCTTCTATTTTGTATTTAATAATTTATTTGAGGATATTTTTGAATGTGAACACTCACCATTAAATATAGTATCTTAACCACTTATTTTCAATTGTATAGTATAGTTTTTAAATATGTCCCCTTGCTTTGTAATTATTACTTAACTTCATCATTGAAACTCACTAGGACGAATTTACAACGAATATATTACGTACTTTCAAATCAAGTTGTGAATTTAGGTTCAAAGCTTTCAAGAATCTTCATAATCTGCATAACATCTAATAGGATATTTTTAAGGGTTTGAATGGAAAATTTGGATTCAATTATTTTTTTTTTATTTTCCATTTGCAACACTTTTACTGAGCCCAAAACGAATAGGAAATACACACTCCCCTCCTATATTTTTAAAATTATCGACTTGATATTTTAAAACCTATTGATACTAACTCTTAATATGGACTATCAAGTAAAATTATTTGTTAATTTGTAACAACTATTTTAAAGGCATGTGGAGCTACGACAAATTTCTAAAACGCAATTGATACATTTTTACTATTCATTTAAAAAATCATGTCCAATATTCATGTCTATCGTTGAATTCAAGCACCAAAAATATATTAATTTTTAGGTACAATACAAACAAAAAAAAAGATCACAAAACTGTATTCCTATAGCCACTAGTAAAGAAGAAAAAAACAATAAATGATTTAATAAATGTGAGTGAACGAAAAACACATGAGCGCTGTAGGACATTCTTTCACGCTTTAAAATAGTAATTTAAAAATAAAAATATGCTGAAAGGAGTGTCTCTTAGAGTTATTCGGAAATTAATAATATACAATTAGGAAACATTTAAAAATTAATAGGAATATAGGGAAGCACATAGAACATGATTTTGAAGCTTATTGTTTTGCGAACGAACGAAATTTCAACATTCATTGAGTTATTCATATAAAGGTTATGTCTGTAGTACTTATTTCAGGTAGGTATAAAACCATAGAACTTGTGACCTGTGACAGATACACTAGACACGTAAAAGTTATAAGGGTTATTTGTTTCACTATTGAATACTTAGCATCACCTAAATGCGTTTACTAACTTGTATCACGGTTGAGTGAGAGAGTTTTTCTCCTTGTAAAATTACACGCTTTTATGTAAATTATGAAAACCATATTAAATTAAAAAGTATAGAAAGTAAAGTGTGTAAACTGCTTTTAAAAATACAATTTTTGAGTTTGTTGATTCGTTAATTTGACTCAATACGTACATAAATGTACAAGGGTAGTGAAAATATTACTTCATGAAAAGAAATATAAATTTTATTTTATATATTATAAACTCATGCGATTTCTTTCGTAATAACAGAGATATTAACACTTTATTTCATTACATACCAAGCACACGATTGAAAAATTACATATAATGATGGACTTTGATTTCAAATACTAATTCTATTTCTTCAGTTAATTTGACTCACAGTTTTTTTTATTACAATTTATCGTAATTAATAATTAAAATTAAATAAAAATGTAAATGTAAATTTATTCAAATATTTTTTTCTAATTCTCATAATTATATCCAGTTACTACCTTTTTGTCCGCTGCTTAACTCCTATTAATCTATTTGTTTATTAATCTATTAACAAATATATTTACTGGCTATCATGTTATTTTATCCAATTAGTTGATATTTTTAATATATTTGAAATTGGTAAAATTGTATTTAAACGTAATAAATCCCACAAAAATTTAATAAACCACACCACAGATTCTTTTATAGATTGTTCAGAATAACAATATTTATTTCCAATTAATTGGTACAAAATAAACAAAAATTTTTTTATTTGCTTCCTTCCCTACCACGTGTCCAGCTGATCTTATTTGACTCCTGGGCCTTAAGCATTTTTAAAACCCATACCGTACTTTTCTCATGATGCGTTTATGAAGAGACAAACATGAAAATTTTGATTTCCCTACGTGTTTCATTGTTTCCTTTTTCGTTCGACTAGGACAGTTAAATTTTTGTGTTTAATCGTGAAGAATAATATGAAAAGTTTTAATTTTAAAGAAGTTGTATTAACTCGATATTTAACAGCTGTAATCGTAAACGTGATTATACAGCATTTAGTTTTACAATGCCTTATGTAATTATATGTTGCAAGGTGAGATGGCACCACCTTACTTTTTACACGTCGATTTATGAATTGTTCATGTAGAGAATAAAACAATGGAAAAATAGTTTATCTCTAAACGATTATCCTTTCGTAGCGTTTCGTAACAGTATGATTTTGTAATATGAGATCAGTTTGGTACATGATAATATTAACGACAACACAACATGCAGAAAAAATCATAATTTCCTAAACACACATCTCAGATGAGAGGGAAATAATTGCGCCGGCTTCAAGAGTCCATCTCTGAGAATACACAGCGTCTCGCAAATCAAAGAAGGCATAGGACTCAAGCGAAAAAAAATTAAAAATGGAGAGTCTGCACATTGAGAAATATTAAGTATAACTAAAGTCTACCTACTGAAGATCCACTACTGAGGCAAAAATAAGAGTTTTTAGAATTCATTTTTGTTTGTGGGTTTATTTGTTTGTCTGTGTATAAATTCGTTGTGTACACTAATCTCAGCAACAGCTGAATTGTATGCGGTTGTCAGATTCACAAATAAGAAAAGTACGTTAGTCTTTAGTATACGTTCGTTATACACAGCAATACCAGAATTGGCGGAACCAATTTAGCTGCCAACGCCGTCTATTAGCGCTTTTAGTAAACTTTAGGCTTATGGTATAAAGCAAAAAATAATTCTTAGTGTCTTTTTTAGTGTGAACTCCATTTACAATTTATAATTTTTTTAACGCGCATCATATTTATACGAAAATAAGTAGTTTCAAAACGTGCAATAAAATTAAAATGGGTATCGAATATATTAATCAGAAACACCCTTATCAAGGCCCTTTTACATACAAAATTCTCCCATTACTGTAAAATAAACAGGTCAACTATACAAAGCTAAAAGCAACTAGCAAATACTCATTTCATAGAAAGCCAGCAGGCCGCGGTTTATTTGCTAACATAACGTCAGTATTCTATGAAATATTACAAAGGATATAACTGTAAAGGCGCTTCGTCCATTCGTTTGAAATTGCCAAGTAAGGTTATTCAATTGTACAGTATGGTTTATAAAAATTATGTTTTGAAATATTTTTAATAGCAGGAATGGACAAGACTAAAACTCAGTCTTTTAGATTGGCATTATTTCAATTACATGATCTTCATATAGAAAAATTGGAATAATTACAAAAAGGTATTATGTTGAAATGCATATATGTAACAAATTAAACAAAATCTCAGCTGCTATTTTTTGGAATATATAAATCTAAACATTATTAATATCGACTTAATTTCCAGATAAATTAACTTATTTTGTTTTATCGCAATGTTTCTCGGCTAGTTATTAAACAAATTGACATTTTTTAACGACAAAATGTGATGCTAGCCACTCATATTACTTTGACTATTTCAAAAATAAAAATGTTAAAAAGAGAGCCATATTTATTTATTCTCACTAGCTATATTGCTCTTTTTAAAATAGTAACATGTCGAATCCATCGAATCGTTTTGTGTTAATGGGTAAAATCGTCAATTAAATATAGTTAATAAATAAAAAAACAAACAGAGACAACATTATTTAATTATTAGTTTTGTATATATTTTAATATACCCAACACTGAAAATGTTCCTAAGAATCATCGAACAATTAAAGTTCCCTGTAAAGTTTCATTAAATATGAATGTATTTTTTATTGAGCTTTTATGCTATTGGGTATATTTTATTTGTCTGTCTTATGATTTTATATTAAACTAACTCAACTGTACCTCTTCGAGAAAAAAGAAGGCGTGTAGTGTCGTGGGATATCCGACAGAAGCGATACATTGTAAATCAAATCCATAATATAATATAGATGAAGTAATAGGTAACAGATATTGTTATAAATATTTTTTAGTATTAAGCACGTACATTTTTGATATGTGACAACTAAAAGAGGCAATGTATTTTTATTGAGCTTTTACACTCTCACACACACACACACGCACGTACACACGCAAGGCCCGCCCGACAACCTAAAAATGATAAACCCAACATATCACATTATTTACTAGGGAATTCATCTTTTTTTTTCTGATATCTTGGAAAAACTTTATTTGTTTTATTCACCTTCATACTCAAATCACTTTCTGAGTTTTGTTTAATACCTTAATTGAAATATTTTGCAGTATGTCATGTTGTTATAAAAGTTAATAATACATTTGATATATTCTGAATAAAAGAAGTACCTCGCCAATTGATTAATTTGCCTATAAGAAGCAATACAGTAATTTTGTGTATAAAGAATAATATTATAGAATATATTCCGTCGCTGATAAATTCATAAATATATGGGAATGTATGTTATAAAAAGCAAAGTAATGAAATTAATATTAAAGTTCTACCAATTGTCAAAAGTATTAATGACAGAACAGTTTAAAGCTTAAACGTCAACTTAACATTTGAAATTATCAAACACTCATGCACTTAACCGTCATCGCTTCATAATACCATTTAATGATAATGAGGAAATAAGCTGTGATTGTTCGCTTAATGCATTGGTCTGCGCCAATTAATTAATCCTTGTTCGTGTTCAAACAAACCCGTTAGCGTAACGTTGACGATAACTTGCCGCTTGCCTGCTCACTAGCTGAGTTTATGTGGATATGGGATATATACATTAGTGGAACAGTATTCCAATATATAGTCCTAAAGGGCACCAACAGTTAAATCTCGATAAAATGTTTAAACTTAGTGCGCAAGGCGTTTGTCATTACATTTGCTGCTCAAAATTTCCTACGAACCCATGAGTTGCAAATTTGAAGTCAACATGTCTCCTGCTCTTTTTAATAAAATTGGTGTATATTTTTTTTTCAAACCTTGTATTTTTACAAAAATCATAAGTTTGGATCTTATTTTAAACAAAATTATGCTACAGAATTAATAAAATACAGTACAATCGCTGGAAAGCGCGAGTCAAAAAGATCAATTTCGAAGAATTTAAATAACATGGTATAAAGAGAATGAAATAATGAAAAGTAGACTACAGAGCATAGTTTTGCATTTATGTAGTACAAACATTTGAAGTGGTGAAAAAATGCAGCGCTACCTAACGCCAACTTAATTAACGCTTAATTTTCATGCAAGATGTGTCCTGCATAACTAGTATTAGTGGCATTTATATAACGTTACCCTAATTATTTTAATGGTGACAGATGTATCCAGTAACTGGTTTAATGAAGTAAATTATTTGTGTACATTAAACGTACGTTTAACACAAAATAATCATCACAAAGTGCAAGATTATAAGAAAATGCTTTTTTCCAATATAAAGCCAAAAATTAACTATTACGTTTAAACTATTTAACATTAATATTTAGCGTTCGCCTGTAAAGAAGGAAATACCGTTATGACAATTTTTGTAAATCCCATATAAGAAAAGTGTGAAAAAAATTAAATCATATAAATAAATGAAACATTATTTTGTGTGTATTGCGCGGAGCCTTAACTTCGAGAGTTTGAATGCGTAACACTGTGTACGGTCATTAAAATTGATCAAAATGTTTTATGACAGAAAAGAAGTACAAAGAGTATCTTTGAAACAAATAAGCGAGTAGCGTCGTGGATATGAGTGGAAATATTTATTATCAACTCTACTCCGCGGATGTATACGTATTCATTTCCGGTTAAGGAGTCAGGATTTTCCTCAGATCTGATGTTATATTTACACCTCTCTTTAATTGAACATCTGTCAGGTGATAATATTCTTAAAAGATGTATGCTATCACTCAAGAACTATATCAGACTTTCGAACAAAAAGTAAATGGTTAGGTTTTCATAAACTTAGATCCATTTTCAGTATCATTTTATAAAATACAAGGTTATAGGGTTACAAATACATATACAACCGTTCATCTAAACATTTGCATTTATAATACTAGTTGGACTAAACTCACGGTTTTAGTCACTTACATGTTCCCCATGATTGACTAATTTGAACCTGATTTGACCTAAAAATGAACTGTTTTGAGTATTAGTAACTGTCACAGATCAAGGTTATTAGATTATCTACTGTTCACGCCATTGAGAAATGGGAGAATTAATACATTTTTATTGCTTATTTAGTACTAAAATATTATAAATTAATAAACTAATCGAACTTACCTACCAAAAATTATAACTGACAGAATTTGAAAATTCTAGAGTCAAAATCAATAGATTCAAAATTGCTTGTAAAAAAGTCTTACAGCAATTAAGATGTGACTTAAAAATAAATAAAAAAATGTAATTTCTAAATTATAACTATATATACTTGTAATTGTAACTATATATATATATATATATATATATATATATATATATATATATATATATTTAAAGCTTCAAATATTATTTATTAAAACAATATTGATATGACAAAATCAGAACCAAAGAAATTAAGGGAATAACACGCTTATTAAAATGTATATGCTGTATTAAAATGTATAGTATGCATTTGTTCGGAGCTTTTGCGAAATATGAAACAATTTAATACAAATAATCCTAATAAAATAAATTATGAATAGATGCGTTCATTCATTCATCCATTTTTTTGACTACTTGCTACTTGACACCGTGTACTTCAGTTGAGTCTCGTTGTTACCTTTGTTGTCGATGGTCAGAACACTACAACTCTACAATTAGTGATGTAGTAAGCAGTACTTCCATCCTCCAGGCACAAAAGGACAAATAAAAGTTAGTGATCTCCTTTCTCATCCAGGTGGCTTTAGAAATAGTTGTGTTGGGAAATAGTATACATCCTGGAAATTGCAAAAGAAAAAAATATTTGTAGAGAAGCTCCCAACTTTTACCAATAGCAGTTACTCCCTAAGTGTCACCATAGCGTTTTCTATAGGATATAATGAGGGTAAATATTTCAGTAGATTTATTGCTTATTGCCTCTAGAAGCAAACTAGGTTACTATTAATCAAATCACTAGAAGATAGCAAGGTACTTAATGAATAAAATGAATCGCAAATTCTTCGTAGTGATACTTAAGATAAATAAATATAATAGCAATTAAGTATAAATTTGTTTTATTTGGTCTTAGTGTAATGTGTCTTTATGAAAATAAGGGCTTAGAGATTAGTGCAATAGTTTAATTTTTTATTTAAAATTTTTGATAGTATTTCATAAAATCTGATCACTTTCCATAAGTATTGAATATATTTGGCGT
Organism: Druceiella hillmani; assembly: GCA_039881145.1. Taxonomy (NCBI): domain Eukaryota; kingdom Metazoa; phylum Arthropoda; class Insecta; order Lepidoptera; family Hepialidae; genus Druceiella; species Druceiella hillmani. The sequence goes on along the minus strand of JAYKKI010000010.1, from coordinate 19,644,913 downwards.
TAATTTTGTAGAAATTAATTATTCACAATTAAATGAAACTACGTGATGTAATTATATTTCTACTTTCTTTAAGTTCTTTACCACGACCTAGCTGAATGATGAATATTTGCTAATAGCCTACCTGAAGATGTTATACAACGAAACCTAGGTCGTGGTAAAGAATTTAAAGAGAGTAGAAATAATATTACATCACGTAGTTTCATTTAATTGTTTCATTAAGATTAGAAAAGTTAATTTGTTTTTCTAAAATCAAATAATTCTTATAGAATTTATTATATATTTTTAAATTTAAACGTCATATATTTAACTATGACCTAAATTATTATTATTTTTTTTAATTTCTGCAGTTATCACTATACTGTGGATTTTATAAAGATATTGCAATTAAATCTTTCACGAGTAATTATTATATAAGTTAACGAAAAAAATGTATTAAAAAAAACATATCTCCAAGTATATAGGATCCATTCAAATTTACAATGCATTATTGCAATATATATAAAAGACTTCACATTCAAAACATGCTATGCACTTACATTAGCTTACACGATACCCGACTTCTGATTATTCCACCATCACTTCAACCTATATATTTTTCATATAAAATTTATTGCGATAAACATGGTAAAAAATAAAATATAAATCTTATTTAAAATTTTATTTTCTCTTTGAGCGTCCTGAATTAAAACTAAGTACTAATATTTTTATTTGAAATGTGCATTGACTATTATTTTTATGATGGAGATATTTTTTCTAGAAACAAGAAACCATACTTCACATTTTCGATAAATTTGCCTTTACCAGACTTTATTCTGCACAACATATGTTTTATTCAACATTTGGAGTTTATTAAAATTTCACAAAAATTAGGACTTATTAAAACTATTCGCAACCCGATTGTTATTACATCCAATTTATCATATTTTTTAGGCCGCTCAATATATTTTTTAAATATATTCGTTCATTCCTTTGTATTGACTTCTATTCTACTATTTTTTAAACTCAACTTATTTCCATTCCTAGAATAAATATTAGCGAAACGATGTTTTTAACAACTTTTATAAACAATAACAAACACTGAAATACATAAACAAAAAACACTGATTACAAAAGTCAGTACTGGTCCAAAAATAAATTACGCATTTAAAAAAATTATTAAGCACATACCATTAGTTCTGTCCTTACAATCTTTTAGATATATTATTATTTTTTTTTACATTTATGCGTGTCCATTATATTTTTATATTTTTGACGACAATTTAAAACCAATAATTAATAATACAACTTACGAATACTTAATTGTCGTGACGAGACGATGTAATTAACCCTAAAGAGGACGCAAATCCATGCCTAACCGCAGAATGTTTGACGGCGTAGCTAAGCTTAACTGACGTGTTAAATGCGAGGGTATTTAAATATAATTAACTTAATTTTTTAGTTATATGTTTATGTATAGCATTTAGGTTTCAAGAGTATATTAATTGGTTTTTGCGATTATTTGCCTTCCTTCCGTACCAATACCTGCTGTATTTAATAAAAATAAATCGATTAGTTTCTAAAATTTCTTATTTAATTTTACGAAATGAAATAAGTAGATTTCATATTTTGTGATCTGCACACAGTTTTTATAGAATGTGTACTAACAAGGAATTTTAAATTTAAGGAATTCTAACCCAGGACCCCATTGTCATATAGGAAAAGCTGTCAATCCGTTGTTGTTGTATGACTAATAAATATCCATTGAGTTCAAGAAAAGTTTTCGTAAATAGGGGCTTATTATGCCAATGCGAAAAAAAATTCCTTATTTTCTAACACTACTTTTTTTCATTTATCTGTTGATAAGTTGGGGAATTTTACAGAATTTAAATTTTTTCTAATTCAAGAAAATTTTTGTCACGGTATACCAAAATAACAATTCCTGAAAAAGAAACAATTAACCAAAGAAACAATTCAAATACACGGCTATGGCTTCGTAATGAAAATTTCTTAAAATGGAACAAGTGCTATATATTATATATATATATATATATATATATATATATATTTACTTATATATATATACATATATATATATATATATATATATATAATGTGACATTTGATGAAAATTGACACAATTATTCAAACATGCATCATAACAAAATGTAATAATTGACATTTATTTGGAATTTATATATGCCCAACTGCGACATGATTAATGTTTGCTATCCCAATTATAACTTTTCTGTTTTAAATTTCAAATTACTTAATCAATCTTCTGTGCTTTTCTAAAAGCGTACGGTGCAGAAAAGCTACCTATATATATTTTTTAATTATTTTTAATTTATATACTACTAACATAAATAAGCTAACTACTAATATAAATAACTGAAAGTAAATGGAGAATTACTCTAAGTATGGAGAATATTCCCTTTCCTACGCATCATGTTCACAAGACTAGAACCACTTTTCTACGTTCAAAAATGTTGAATCGATTCATAAATCTGTGTAAAATTAAATCCTTTTTTCAGTTCACGACATAGCAAATATTGTATACATTAAAATGTGATAAAATAAAACGACTCTAATTCAATTAAGATTTAAATACACTCTTTCAGGAAATGTGTTTGATTCCATTTTATTTCACATTATTTGATTAAATGAATAGTTATAAATTTTCACACTCCATACTTTCACATAACGTTTCCTATTAATCAGAAAAGTAATTTAGAGAAAATCAATCTGTGCAAAAAAAGGTGCAAATTTAAAACTAAATTGAAAATAAATAAAATATATATAAGGAAAATTATGAAACTATAGCCGTTGATTCTGTTTTTTTTTCAAGTTTAAATAAACAAAAATAAACATTTTTGAACGTTATTTATCTAGTTTCCGTAAACGTTAACGAAACAAGCATTATAGTCCGTTTTCCCGTATCTACTAAAACAACCCTTTTCCACTATAAACCTTCTGTCAACACCTATAAGCTGTTCATTTTCTTATTTCAACCAAACAATTCTCGACAAATGTAACGCAACAAGCGTGTGCCTATTTGTCTTTACAATAACGGGCACAAAGAGAGCGTTATGGTATGACTCCAGTGCCGAGCGAATAAAATAAAATTGGGAAAATTTATTCACAAACCCTCGGGTTACATATTCTTCTCAGATTTGATAAGTGTATTTTCCATTATATTCAGTTTCCTACTTTTTGCCATAGTTAAGTAGTTTCATTTTCTCGATTTAGGTGCCTTCAAAATATATTTTTTGTCGCAATATGGAGAAGATTAATGAATATATTTGCGTTGAAATAATTGTGTACTTTCAAGTGACATTAGGAATAGCGATAACTGTACATTTTACTTGAAGGTATTAAAAATGTAGGTCGAATTTCTAAATGATTACCATTTGTACGTTATTTCTAAATTTTTCTTTGACTGCATTTCTTTTAAAAAGATAAGGCTTCTACTTTTTCATCATTTTTGCGATAATTTAAAAAAAAAATGTTAAAATGAACGTAATGCGAGAAAAATGTTTTGAAATAATTTTGCTGCGTTTTTCCTGTGTTGTCTGTTGAAAAGAAAAACGAACAATGAAGAAAAATAAAGTCAATTACAAAACTTCGTTTCGTATGACCGTTTATACCTGATTTTTTTTTAAATTCACCACACCTCAGTAAAAATACTCGTGAAGAATATTCTGCTTTAGAGATAATGTTAATGCTAGGAGGTATATGTCAGTAGCAGGGGTGAACTACCCGATGACCTACATATTTGTTAAGTTAGGCATTGGTGTGAGTTAAATATCAATAATTATTTCTAAATACGTGCTTATAAGAAATGTTGGTGCTATATGCCGTATAATAACTGCCATTTGGACAAAATCCAAAATAAAATGTCTAGATTGCTGTCAGCAAATGAGACATAAATTCAATTAGTTTAATAAAATTTTGTGTTTAATATTGCAATATGTATCACAACAACTGTTGTGAAAACTGCATATGTCTGTTGTTGTTAAACTAGAATAAATTAGGCAATTTGCTAGGTCGATGTTTCTTTCCGAACTCTGGGGTAATGTGAAGAAAGCACAATGTCCTTGAAATAAATTTTGTGGATAACGGAATTTTTTAAAATAGATTTGTCATACCTTTCTTTTTTAGATAAATAAAACAGAAAAAATTATGTGGACTACTGTTTAATGGCTTTTCTTTTTACTATTTCTGAAAAGAATCAAGAGAAACGTCTACGTCGTTATGCCCATCCAATATATATATATATATATATATATATATACACATATATATATGTATATATATATATATATATATATATATATATATACATATATATATATATATATACACATATATATATGTATATATATATATATATATATATATATATATATATATACACATATATATATGTATATATATATATATATATATATATATATATATATATGTATTTTTTTTTCACGCCTGTGTAATAAATAAATATTATTTATTCCTAACACCAAGAACATGTTACAACATTCTCCGATCTCGATCGTTGAAGAGAGGCGTTAAAATATTGAATTCATTGTTTTCAAAAATTATTCTGACGAATTTAAAAGAGATTGATTTATAGGAAACTACTTCCAGAAATTGTAAGAAATTAGGTTTTTTCGTATGTATAGTTTAGGATATATACTAGGAACTATTAAGAAACTAACAAATTTAATTTCCAATGATCTAAATATTGAATATATTTGGCGTTAATTTTGTAGAAATTCATTATTCACAATTAAATGGAACTACGTGATGTAGTATTATTTCTACTTTCTTTAAGTTTTTTACCACGATCTAGGTTTCGTTGTATTACAACATCTTCAGGTGGGCTATTAGCAAAGATATATATATATATATATATATATATATATATATATATATATATATATATGTATATGCAGCATGCAAATGTGCCTATCTCACCTTAAATTTCAGGAAGTAATTTTAAAATAATTAAATAGTTTTCATTTTGGTTTAAACTATTTTGAAAATCATTTTAATTCTTCAGTAGTAAACAACCTCTGTAAAAAATAAATGCAGCATTTTTATTGAATAAATTTGAAGAACTTCAATTTATACGAAAATATTAATTTATAAAAAAAATTACACTTTTTCCCATGAAATAATTGTTTTCTATCAGTTTTCTACACATATAGACAACTAAGGTTGTCTTTGAATATTTTATTACGAAATTAAATTCGGCAATTTTGCTTCATGACTTTCATTACGTTATTTCCCCAAGAAATGTCACGATTATCATTAAGTTAATATTTCTTTATTATTTTCATGATGGGTTTTAAAATATACAAGGAATGTTACTAAATCTGAAAATAGCATTTAACATAATTGTTCTTTATCTTCTACACACATGTACGTTTAATGTAAATAACATAAAAAATACGTGCGGAAAATTCAGTTTTATTCAGATATTTTAGATTTAATTTGCAAAGCACTAAATTTGAAGCACAATAAAACAAACGAGTTCTTATCGCATAAATTCTATTCCGGTCAGAAAGCAATTTTCTCCAATTGTTTTAACTGTTAAAAATAATTTGTGAAAATCGCTTATAAATAAAAGAAACCAATTTCGTTTATCTTGCCGTTTCTTCAATGTATTCATTCATATTTAGCCAATATTTAACAACACCCACCAATAAACGACTAAATTCAATTTAAAGATAAAATAATATAAAAAATCGATCAAAACATCATCTATTTTATCGAGTAAAAGTTGAATATATTTGGCGTTAATTTTGTAGAAATTCATTATTCACATTTAAATGAAACTACGTGATGTGGTATTAGTATATATGTATTTAAAAAAAGAAAACGTAGAAATAATGCTACATCACGTAGTTTCATTTATCTAACAAATTGTTTGCGTGTATTGTCTGTATCTAACAAATTGTTTGCGTGTAACTAAAACAAGTTTATAAACGAATTATTTAGTGTAAATATTGCCAATAAATTAAAGTAACTCTGTAATTATGTTACTTCCTTATCGTTTTGTAATTAAATAAGGAGGTAATTTCTAAAATATTGCTCTTAACTATCGTGTAATTAACAGAACTTAGTTTTGATAATGAAAAAATGAGATGAAATTTAATGTAATCTTCGGAGAGAAAGAAGTTAACTCTAATACATGATGAATTTTTTCCACACTTAAAACTTATCTACTGATTCAGTTTGACATTAAAAATAGTAAATTTATTTTATTTATATCGTCGGTATAGTTAAGTTAAACACCAGAACAAGTTAAAAGAAACCCCTTTCTTTTTGACGCTGTTTTTTTACAAAATAGAAATGAAAAAATTTGTGTCTTCTATTAAATCTTAATTATTATTTAATTCGAAGCAGTGAATTTAATAAAAAAAAGTTGTATTCTCCGAGATGCTGTTTTGCACGATCACGAAGACTAAGTTCGGACACACGTCCAACGAGGCTGGAGTAGTGTTTTTAATTACGTAACTAAATGCCGCAGATCAGTATTTGGCCGCAGCGCCACTGGGGTAACAAGTTACGGAATACGATTTCCAATTTCCGCGTGGCTGTTATGAGTATTACATATAATGATACGCACGTTGGAGAGTTATATATCTAACAGTGGACAGAGACAAACTTTTCACGTAATTATGATACAAAATCTTATTTAATACCAAAAGATTTTACTATAAAAAGATGCTTACGATCATATTTTATTTTTATATTTTAAGTACCTCCATTATATTCTAAATTTTGATAAAAATGGGGTATTTAGTACAATTTAGGCATAATAAGAAATTAGTAACTTAATTAACTGAAATAGAGTACCTGAATAGAATATCATGTTATTTTTATAATTTCTGAAGTAGTTGCAATCTTTCGTTTTCATGGTTGTGGATATTAAAAATTAAAATATTATGAAATGTTAATATGTAATCGAAAATCACACAAATGTTCATTTCAAAGTTAAATCTGGAAGCAAAAAATAAATAAAAATATATTTGAAAAAACCTAACATTTTATTTAAAAGGAATGAAAGTCTCCCATTTTAAATAAAAAAAGGAAAAGGAACTCGTAATATAAATTCGCAATTTAAATTCAGGTTTCGCGTTAAATCGTACAAATAAAGCAATGTCCAATTAATTAAATACTTTTAAAAATATTTCATCATTATATAAAACTTACCAACAATTTAGCACATTTTATGTAAGATTATAAATTTTTTTCATTTAATATCAGAAAAATGTTTGTACGTGAATTGATAAATTAATTTCAGATATTATATATAAGAAAAAGAGTTAATTAAAAAGCGTTATTTATAAAAGCAGTTTGAGTTTTTCGGAAAGTACCTATGATATATAATAGTCTCTCTATAAACTAAAAAGTTTGAAGAAAACATTTAATTCAAATAAATATACAATATTCGTTTTCAGAGTTTTTGTATTAAAAATTAGGGTCCTAAAGTTTTACACTCGACTAAAACACAAACGAAATAACGAGACCGCTGACAACACCATTATCCAATCGCCGGTAAACCAATTGTGAATATTTTGCTCGAATATAGCCAAGAAATTTAACTATTCGTCTAATTAGTAATTGTTCACTTAAAATAATCCATTTTACCCTCAACCAATTAATATTATAACATTCCATTTGTAAAAGGAAAACTTAAAAATTTAATTTTTTTTTATTGAATTTTTTTTTGATTTCACAGTTTTCGTTTGTGATGCTATTCAAAAATAAACTCACAATACCACATTTCATATCAATACGATCATTACCGGTCACTGTGACAACCGGCAAGCCCAATAATTTGCACTTATGGGAACGGTTATGTAGGGGATTACAGCACTATGTATGCGGGTACAGTGAATAAAAGAAAATTAGAGAATTTCATTTCCAAGCCTACGAGCGATATTTTGAGTAGTTTCGATTAGTATATTTTCTGTCAGATTCTGTCGATATCGCTTATTGTGTTAACGTAGCTGTTCTTCAGTGTGAGTGATTTTAGTTTCAGATACTTTTGATGCAGATGCAGATGAATGAATACGATGACAAAACTTGAAATGGAAAATTGGAATGCCGTCAAGTTTAGCTTATTTTAAGAGTAGAGAATAAGTACACAACAATTCTAATTAACATATAAATAAAACTTAATTAAACTTAGGCAAGATAGTGTCATATTAAAAAAATGGTCACCGATTGAATGTGACATAAATTTCAGAAGGAAATTAAATTGATATTTTGAGATATGAGACCTATTTAATGTTTTGTGTATTTCTCAAATATGTTAAATAGTCGGATAAAAATTGGTATTAACTGGATAAAAATATTTAAAAAATTAAAACGACACAATTGAAATATTTAATAAAAATTCATAGCCATTAATCGTTTCGGGAAGAATAATTTGAACTTTCTGATTATATTATTTTTGTGGTAAAGGAATTAAAAGAGCAAACAATTCTTAGAATTGAAAGTAAAACTACAAACAATTCTTCCAAAAAAAATTTGATTACTGGGTGCCCTTTGGTTTTTTTTATATTATTGAAGATTTATTTTATTATTTTAAATAAAAATACTAACTTTGTGGACTGATATGACGGCTTTTTATTTTTCTGGTTTTTGTAGAGATAAAATTCATGCCGCCTTGACTACAATTCAAATGTTTCTATTACAAGCTAAGAAATATGTAAAACTTTAAGTTTTTTTTTCTAATAATAGGTTAAATTATTAAATAAATTTAAAAAAACTTAAAGTTTTGTGAGCTCCTAAATATATAAAACTTTAAGTTTATTTATTTTATTCCTTAAATTACGTATTATTTAATAAATTTATAGGTTAACTCTAAGTTAGCGATTGAATCCAACAATATAATGTTTGTCATTTTGTATTACTTTTAAGTTGGAATACAAAATGAGAAACATTATATGTCGGATTAAAGACAAATTTTGCCTTTTGACTTTCCCATTACTCAAGTTAATTACTACTGGACTAGATGTCAAGCAGAATCTGACAACTAATTTATATCCAAGTGAAATTTAACGCAACACAACGTAGACATATTTATGTGTGAAGTAATTCTCCTCTTATACGCTTTAGCAAACTATGTTTATTATTAATATTCTAGTGGGTAAAAAGATCATAAGGGATAATTATATTTAAAAGAAGCGGAAACATTTTAAATGAAGGAAACAGATAAAGACAATTTCTATTTTTTCTCTATTTTTAATGGTTATCTAACGTTTCTGATGTTCCGTAAAATCGATAAATTTATAACGTTTTGTGATTGTCTCCCCTGAAAATAGGTTACGTTATTAAAAAAAATTATTTTCTTTCATTGGCATTGTTACATATCGGTCTTTTTACAATAACGACACCAATTTTAGGAAATTAAATTGACATGACCAGATTTCAAATTAACCCCTAATCAACATTTTTTTCCTACGCCTATTGGTTCATGTGTTTGATGTATTTTTCGCTATTGGTATTTTTATTTGTAATGAAATTTTAAGCTCATCAAACGTAAAAAAATAAATCTCATCTGTACCAAAGAACTGGATTAGTCTATAATGTAAATGCATGATTCCTAAAAATCTGTTATTTTATAACTAAGGTTATAATGAAGGTTGCCCCAACCTTAAGAAAAACAAAAATAAACTGAACTCTTGTAAAATCATCGTGTGCATGTCTCAAGACTCCTTTTTTTAAATTTGATTTATTTTCACTCTACAGATTTTCCCGAAATTGTTCACCGAATATCTCCAATATTCTAAAGTCAAATTTGTGAAAAAAAACATGATTATTAGTAATTTTAATGCCTACTGTTTTAACAATGATTATAAATTACCTAGTTATTGAGAACTAATTTTTTTATCAATAAATTATTTTAGAAACAATAATGATGTTTTCTCCTCAAGCACTACTTTTAATCTTGTGCAAATACTTAATTTTCTTAATCAAAATATTTGTACCTTTTCGACATTAAAAAATGTGACCTTATAATTTTAATGAGTCGTTATTCATCTATTCTTTACTATATTATTTTTTAATTATTTCGCCTAATTTCCAGCATTTTTATTAATATTTCATTTTAGTGCAGACCAGCCCTATTAAAATGAAATAATAATGAAAATTTTGTTCAAAGGTAATTGCGATTATTCCGTACATACACATTGATTTAAATATAATATTTCAATTAAAATACTTATTATTAGAATTTGCTTTATTTTTACACACGTAAGAATTCCTGAAAACCAGTTTTTTATTTTTTACGTAAGCTTCTGAAAATTCTGTTTTTCATAATTGTATGGTAAATATTTACTATGACATAGTGAGAGAGTAGAGAAGGACGGGGTGTTTTTATTGAAAATGATTACTATATTTCCGTAGGTGTATTATTAACAATGAAACATTTGTTAATTTTTTGAAATGAAAAACAAACTTGAATGCTTAATGTGCTCTTTCCTAAATCTACCTGCATGTAAATAATATGAAGTGTTAACTAATGAGATATTTGTAATCTATTATTGTTCATCATTTGATTAAATTTTGAGTTCTTTCCTCGGACGGGATCGAAGAAAATATGTTATGATACTAAACCAAAGGAACACGTGAGTGATCTTATAAATTTACCTTTTATCCTAAGGAATCCTAAAATGATTACACTGTTAATTTTTTATTTATGGTGTAAACAAATATTGCTACCAATAACAATTATTTATAAGGCATGATCTAAATAACTTTATTAGAAAAACTATTCTAAATAACGCCGTGTTATTATGAGCAAAATCTTGTTATGAAATGTCCCCTAATCATCGACTTTTTACTATGTAATACTGGACTTATAATATTGGACACGGACAGGTTGATCGCAGTGCGTTGCTTCTAACACCTCTGCATCACCAGTTTGTGCAGTTTTTCACTACACAGTTATAAATATCACACAAATCCGACTTGGGGCCTTATGATGCACCTCGTCATCAAAATATTAAGCCAGTGATCAGCACACAACGTCCATTATCGGATCTATTTGAGTATAATAGTTAATTTTTCAATAATTACATCAATGCAGTTGATAAAAATGCTATAAAATGGCGCTTTAAAACTATTGATTGAATGGAACGAAACATTTACCTGTGCTACTGTGACTATACGGTTTATATTAACATGAGGATGAATTCCACTTGTAGCGTGTCGCCTAGTCTAGAGCTGTCTCCCTCATTTTCCTTCACATACTTTACTAGACTAATTACAGTCATGTATTCAAGTTGACAGGCGTCACATTACGCTCTTCGTGCCACGGGTTTGCCCTTTAAAGGAAAAACGTCTTAGCTTACATGAAGAAAATATTGCGTAAAAAAAATTTAAACACTTCTATGATAACTTCATTGTCACAAATATATTAAAAGATAAAGAGCTGAAAGGAACTTTTAAAAAAACTTATATAATTAGAGAACAAACTGTTTTATGCTTTTATCTTATAAAATATGAATTTTTAGGATGTCTTTCTCTAAAATGAAAGAAACGAAAACTTTCCAAGATTTTGCATGTGTTGTTTCGTCCATTTTTATAACTTTTCCCAGAACATGTTACTTAGAAACTTGAAACTTGACACAGTAAGAAAATCATAATAGCATGCTTAAATTTCAATATTTAAAGCTAATAATCATATGGAAATATTAAGTGAAAGAGCAAGTTACATAATTCTAAAAGTAATTGTTTTAGAATTTTGTATAATATAGTTTTAAAGATATTACAAATGGACTCACCATTTTTTCTTAAATCTTGGAATTGATCACAATGATAAATAAAGTACTATATATAATATATCTCAATTTGTAAAGTATATCTATAAGTAATATATCTCAATTTGTAAAGTATATCTCAATAGATGACACATATGTGATATGAGATATCAAATGGGAAGAACAAATAACTATTAGAAAATCGTTTTTTCACAATTTTATGTGTAATATTTTTGAAGAGATTGTTGAAAGTATTCAGGAAAAAATATGTCACTTTACTCATTCCCGAAACTGCTGAAGTCAAAATTATGAAAAAAACAGACTTCGTTTTAACTTTATCTAAAATTTACCGAAAGCCTGCGGGGACAAAACTTGTTTATAGTTAGTTGTATATTAGTAATATAATTTATTATAAAATAATATTAATGTTTTCAAACAGTTTAAAAAAAATTCCACATACTTTAAATATTTTTGTATACATATATATTCCATTCCATTTCAAAAGAGAATATTCCTAAAGAAACTAATTTGACACTTACAATATGGTTATTAAAAAAACTCCTTTTATTCCATATTAACTTAATAAGTTCTCACATTAAAATATTTGCAAATTGGAAATCTGTGGTTACGCTAAGTAATACAAATGGATATTCATTTTTCACTAATGTTTTACTAACATCAATTCTGAAGTTATGAGACAAATTATCATTTCGACGAATACGAAATAGAACATTAGTGCGCTATACAATTAAAAACGTATATGGACAAGTAAATAAATAAGTATAAATTTCACTTTTTTTTAAAGAAAATGTTAGTATCATTTCGTAGCGTAGAATACATGTCCTTATATACAATATATGGGGTTACTATACAGGCTTATTTTTTTCCAGTGCTAATCTTTTCCTCTCTTTGACTGTATTTTTGCGATCATTAGTTTTATGTTAAACATTCCAAAGAAAGGAGCTAGAATAACCTTAAAATATACATTCTATAGAGTGCGCGATCTCGGGTGGGAACAGTATGCACGGATGAGAACATTGTCCTGGTTCATTCGCACACATACGTAGTCTTAATCCAGTTTAATCAAAGAGCGTCACTTGTGAGATTCTGAAGAGTTATTTCAATATTTATCTTGTAAAAATGGTCAAATGTGAAGTAAAATCCTGTAAAAACAACACTCGGAAACACACCAAACAAAAAGCTAGCATGACATTTCACCGATAAACAATTTTTTTATGTTTTTAGACAAATTAAAAATAACACGCCATGGGAGTGAAGAAGACGTGAGAGGGAAGGCTTTAACGTCCATCCCCAAAGCTCCTTATTACATTACATATATCGGCTTGTCGAATAGTGTCGTACGCACTAGACGCGAAGTCGATATTTTACCAGTTTTTAAACGTTTTGCTTCTTTTATTTAAGCGCGTACATTTAGTCTTTCATTAATTAATTTACATTTATAAAAATTTAAATGTGAATTAATATATTTATTTATTAAATAAATTTTTTATTAAATAAATTTTAATTATTTTATAGCTACAGTCGACCTATGAAAATGTTGACAGCTTTAGGAGCTTGTAAAAAAATACTAAAATAAAATACTAGAATTAAACTTAAAATGTAAATGTTAAGTATGGAATATAATAATACACTATATAATATTCGATAAGACTTCGAAAAATAGTTAAGTTTTCATTGGTCTGTGGTAGGGCTTCAGATATTTTTTCTATGATTTTTATATATATATACGTGTGTGTGTATATATATATATATATATATATGTGCATGTGTCTGTGTGTGTGTGTGTGTTTGTGTATATATATAATAAATAATTACCGAGAATAGATTCATACACATGACATCAAAATTTGCTTTAATCCAGATATGACCTCCGCTAAGATCAAAAGAGTGAAAGCTGCAAGATAATTGTTTTAATACATCATTTATAAATGTTCATATTCCATATTATCAATATATTGAATTTCTGATCGTCCCCGGTATGTTTATCGATAACGGGCTTATACTTATGCACATCCCTATTCGTAAAGTAAAAATATGTATATCTATGTATGTGGCTATAGTACATCTACCTATGATGTGCTTTTGGTAACGGATGTGGCATATGCCTTCTATATAACGTATACTCTAAGAGAAAAACACTTTAACAGAATTGCTGAGATTTATGTCGCCCAGTCCGTAGCGCATTGGGTAATATATTAACATGTAACCAAGAGGGCACCCGGTTGTATTCGCATCAGGAAGATTAAACAAACATTCATTCATTATTTATTAAACTGTAAATTATTTATGATACCTTATAAAAATAAACACAAATAAACACCAACATCAATAAAGAAAATATGTCTTCAAATTATAAAAAAAAATTTAATTCATATAATGTTACTAATGTGAATATAATAAAAAGGTTTTCAATACCTGAATCGCCGTTTTACTTTGTTTAGAAACATACCCTTTTGAAACGGAATGAAGTATAAATGAAAGCAAAACCGCACTACATAAGTTTTATTCTTATTAACCGGCTTATTTATCCATTGAATGAAATAATTATATTTTATTTTATAAATGGAATTTAATTTAATAGCAAGCAATTAAATTAAATTCCATTTATATAATTAATCAAAGCTATAAAAATATAACATTTTCATATTTAGGCCAATTTTATAGGTACAAATTTTGTTTTTTGTTTAATAGATGTTAAAATATGATCCTATTTTATATTTTCCGCAGTTATCTTCTATTTATGTAAGGAATGTCAAGGACTTAGGCTTAGAATCTTTAATTTCTAATTCAATAATTAATAAATTATTTACGTGACGATTTTAATTCGGCAGTTGAACGTACTTTCAACCAATCCCTCATTGGTCTTTTCAATAAATAAAGAAATTTTTATAGTTTTTTGAAACGCACTCGCCACGCACCTGCACGTGCGCTCCTCATATACTTAATATCAATCGTTCAGAAATATACATGTTAATATAAAAAATGCATACTGAGAAACAGTCTATTTTGAACCAACATAAAACTTTATGAAAATGAACTAAGTGCTTAGAGTATTTTGAAAGGTAATAGATTCATTTTTGAATTATTTTCTTTATTCTGTTACATCATTTTAAAAAAAAAATTTGTCGAAATTTTAATTAAAAAAACCCTGAGCTAATGCACTTTTGCGTGAAACACCATTTTGAAATAGTACATTGTGGTTATCAATAAAACTCCTAAGTTTATTAATTCCAGGTGGGTCCACTTGGATAATAAATAAATAATTTCAAGACCTTCTTAAATGGTATAGTATCTAAACATAATAGAATTTGGATATGAGGTATTGTTTTACGAAAATTATATAGCAACCTAAATTCACATACATATCAAATTAAAAAAAATAATCTGAAAGTAATTGATACATTTCTTAATTTAACTACTCATCTAAGTATTTAAAAAAACTGAGAGGAACTACTTAAATAACCTTGCAGGTATTGAATATATTTGGTGTTAATTTTGTAGAAATTCATTATTCACAATTACATGAAGCTACGTGATGTAGTATTATTTCTGCTTCCTTTAAGTTCTTTACCACGACCTGGGTTTCGTTGTGTTACAACATCTGCCGCTGGGCCATTAGCAAAGAGTTATTTGTAGACTTTCCTTGTAGATTACATTTCAATACTCGCACGTATAAGAAATTACTACTGTCACTCCAACTTAAAACTCTGATCACATTAATTGAATGTCATCCGTAAAAACCACTCTCGTCCCGGTTCATCTCTCGCTGTGATAATGTGATCCATTTATTAGCTGCAGTAAATGAGACGGAAGTCGTGTTTGTAACTTGGATGATGAATGGGATGTGTCTATGTGGGGGCTTATTTACTCCTAACGAGACATTAGATAAAGAAGGTTATTTCAAGTCTTTTGTTTTTTTCTAAGCTTCTTTTTATGTATATTTATATTGTATTGTATTACAAAAATATTTTAATCGTGTTTCTATACATATTTTTTAAAATACATCAAAGTTATTAAGGCTAAAATATTTTTTTCATTAATAATTTTTTCGTTATCGGATTATTGTAGGAAATTCTTCGGTATTTATTAAATTACTCTATATATAATTAGTTAAATGCAAGAAAATGTAAAACCTTACATATATTAAAAGCTAATACTTCAAAATATCTGCGTTCTGATCAGAATTAAAATTCACTCTCACATGATCACAATCACGTTGTAGAACAGATAAGTAACAGGGCAAATTAAAAAAAAATATAGTTTAAATATTATTTGGAAACATTTTACAAGCCAGCATACAAAATATAGGTATAATACTATGTCAGCATATTAAGTATAAACATAATTCCATATGTCAGAATTCAAGAAGTAACTTTTATTCTATATGATACATTCAGGGTACAATTATAATTCGGTATGCTAACATTCAAATGTAAAGTATAGTTCTATATAATAGCATTTAAAATATAAGTATAATTCCATATGAGAGCCTTCAAAGTATAATTCTGAATGTTAGTATTTCTAGAAAACCCTTGTATTCTCCGTTACACAATATATTCTTTTCTCAATCAAGAAATTAATTTCTTAAAAATACCTGAATAATATTTAAATTTAGATATTGATTAAAATTAAATATAAACTTAGTGCCTCGATAAGCCTTCTGTTACCGAATATATATAATTATTAAATGTATACCATAATAGGGCAGAGAGTAGTAAATTTATTCATGTAAATATTCAAGCATATATTATTTCTTTTCCATAAAATGTAAACTACGTATTTGCGATACAATACAAATACCCTAAACTTAATGATACACCAGGTCCTTTACGTGACTTGAAATTATTCATTTCACATTTAGATCTCTTCAAACTTTGAACATTATTAAAACCTGGGAGAGTAATAATAATTTTCCTGTCTATGAGAGAGATAACGTAAACTGAGCGATAAGAGAGAAAACGTAAATAAAATCGTTTTGTTCTTTTCTTGATTACGAAAACAACAAATTAATAAACTTATTTCATAATAGATCTGGTTTCACTACGTCAGGCGGATGGAACTATACCTAAGAGTGTGTCAGCTACACACACTCCATACAAATTGATGAAATAAAATATTTACTGGAGCCTACGCTAATATTAATAACGTGCGAGCCGCCGTAAATGTGGTGGCTAATGGAAGTAAAACGACCTGAAAAACTCAATCCCTCATTATAAAACGGAAACATGGGAACAATTTTCCCATGTTTCCGTTTTATAAGGAGTGCTTTTATATTTAGCCCTTTAAAAGAAAATATAGAAACTTTTAATATGTTAGTTATACAACAGCTTTATGTACTTTATATATTTTGTCACTTGATATGTAGTTCTGAAAAACGTAGTTATTTTCAATAATTTTTGTAATACCTTGTGTGGTGTGTACTGAAATTGAAAACTTCCATTTAATTCCCTTTAGTTTTTGATCCAACTCAATTGTTTATGCGCGATACTGAAATTCTATGATTTGAGCGCATGATATTTTCCACATATATTATGTAACGTATATTTGAGTGGAAGTTTTTAAAAATACAGTAATTAAAATGAAAGAGTCTAATATGCTATTAATCATTTCTTTTTAAGTTTGATTATAACATCAAAGAATATTGCGATAGTCTTAAATAAATTTATTAAATGAACTTTAAGGGTAAAATAATGTTTTTCAGTAACTACTTACATGTGTGTAAGCGGGAAAATTATTTCGTACCATCACAATATTTTGGGAGTAATATCTCAAAGCCTTATTTAATATAAGTCAGATGATCAGTCAGGCAATGTTAATTTTCGAAATATTGAAAAGTTTGGTAACTTTTTTTTATTATTGCTACAAATAAAAAATTTTAAATATTGCATGGACTTTTTCTTATTTAATTATGTTGATTATTAAACATTTTTCTGGAAAATTACAATAATAGTTTTATTTTTAGACTTTTTTACTTTTAAATAACTTTGGGAAACTCTTTTTAAAGAAATATTCTAGGTCTTTTTTGTTTTTTTTTTCCTAATAATCTTTGTTTCTAATTTCAATAACAAAAATTAACAATATTTTCTTTATTTTATGAGGCGTCCCATAAACAATCTTTTATTTTCTTCACAAAATTCTTTTTGAACTCTCTTTTCTAATGTTATTTTACTTTAATTTTTTTATTTGTTGTATTCTTAATTATATTTGTTATTATTTTTAGTTTAGCTCATAATTTTAGAGAAATATACATGAATGCGTACAAAAAATGGAACGTTACTTATAATTGTCGTTCGAAGAGCATAAGTTGAAACTGCTTTATACTGTGTATCAACGTAACGAGGTTTCACTTGCTGATAGTTTGGATACCAGTATTAAATATGCATACATAAGTAAATATAAAAAATAAAAAAAAAATTCTTTAAATATTTAGTCGAGTATTAAGGGAATTTCAATCTTTAATTTTTTTAATCTTTTAGAAACTCGTTACCCCATTTTTACATTTAAATTAATCGGATTTTAAAATAGATAAAATTAAATTTTAACGATTTCATGTACAATTAATTATTAAAGTATCATATTTGACATATGTGTTATACAATTGTTTTATATTTTTTATTTTCTATGTTAAATAAGTGTGTGGTGACAAAAATTATATCATGTGAACAACAAATTGCAGATAAAGGGTTTCACTTAAATATGTTTTTATATACAATTTTGTAAAATTTTTTTTTTTGACAAAACGTATCAAGAGTTATTTTCTATTATTAATTTTCATTACAAAATAATTGGAAATTCCCACGTGGATTAAATTTCACATGAATACGATTTGACGTTTCACAAACGGGCCTTAAAATTATAAATAATAATTGCTTTGTCACAATTAAATGTACGTGATGTAGTATTATTTCTACTTTCTTTGAGTTCTTTACCACGACCTAGGTTTTGTTGTATTACAACACCTTGGTTGGGGTAAAGAACGTGGTAAAGAACTTAAAGAAAGTAGAAACAATACTACATCACGCAGTTTCATTTAGTTGTGAACCAGGAATTTCTACAAAATTGACGCCAAATATATTCAATAATTGCTGTCATTTTCATCTCTAACGATATCCTGTTCGATCGGATATATGAAAAAAATTGAATGCTACTTTATAAATCTAGGGAGGTTTATTAAAACATTAAAACTTAGTCTCTTAATTTTAAAATGAGATATTAACTTGCATGTATAGATATCTAAATCAGCTGAACGTTGGAGGAAATAACAGATGGAAGGACGAACAGATAGATGTGCATAACGAAATAATAAGGGTTATCACGAAACCCTCGAACGAATTGATGATAATCCAATAAAATTTACAGTAAGCAAGAAGTATTTTCACGAATACTCCATTAAATGGACATAACATTGGACATATATTTCACTATTAAATTTATCTTTCATTTAATAGTTTTAATTTTTGAGCCACCTTTGAAGAATATTAAATTTCAAAGCTATGTGCAGAACACCACTCGCCCATTTTTAAAACATATATTTAAAGAAATTAAAAAAATTGACTTAAATTAATAATGTAATCAGAACTTTCTATGATAATTATTTCGGAAAACTTTATCAATATCAAAACAATTATCGATAAGCATTTTGTGGATTTTTAAAAAAATGAAAAAATTTCTCTTTATACAAAAAAAATATCCTCCATTGGTTATGAAATATTTATCTACAGTTTAAGGTTCAAATGATTTCTTTTTTGTCAATAAAATCTCATTTAAAACTCATCTATACGAGAAGATATATGAAAATATTTTTTGTCTCCTGTGTTAAATAATTAACACAGGAATTAACAAAAAATATTTAGTTACAAAAAAATCAACTGCAAATAAAAACCCACACAAACCCGGCTTCCGCCATTGTTTTTTAAACATATGAATGCTGTTCGATGTTTGTAAGGGTTAATCTTTGCTAATAGCTCACCTGAAGATGTTGTAATACAACGAAACCTAGGTCGTGGTAAAGAACTTAAAAAAGTAGAAATAATACTACATCACGTATTTTCATTTAATTATCAATAATGTATTTCTACAAAATTAACGCCAAATATATTCAATATTAAAGTTATACAAAATCACGAACCTTGCCAATATTTACACTTTTGGGAAGGCAACAAGTAATGGAGCATTGTTGATACATTTTTGACAATATAAGCCATGTTTACATGCAAGTTTAAGCTTTAAACCAGTTTTTAGACCGTTAATAAATTTATTTCAGTTTCGAATTTAACTACTCGCCTTTAATCTTTGTTATGTTCAATTTTAACCATTCTAAAGTTATATCCATAACAATACTCGATAACATATTGAAACGTAGTGGTTTTGAATTTAGAAAGTATTAGAGCGTTTAGAAAGTAATAGACAATTTTTGAGCGTTCCTATGTACTTTAAAACCCCTGCATCCCAATTGAAAGGTATAAGTTCTGCTGATCCATTTTTCGTACGAATTCCTAAACTTCAGAAAAGTGGTGATAATTATTTACAATGTAGCATTTTGGTAGAAAAATATAAATATTTCAGTATGCTTAATCATCATTTTAAATTAATCTACAAAAATAACTCATTTTTGTACTAAATACGGCTATTGTATTAGGGTTTTGTTCTCCATATTAATTTTATACGTAGCCATTCCTAAATTACTTCAATAATGGTATAGGATTTTCTAGGTCATTTAATTTTCAATAATCCTGTTTGATATTCACTATTACAAAATTTTAATTGTCAATTTTTTATGATCACTAAAGAAGAAAGGTTTTGCTGCTATATTAGGGTTTGCTTGATTATATTATTAATTTAAATTTTCACGATGGATTGGACAATGGATAGAGAACTCTTACTTTTCCTGTAGAATTTTGGGTCCAAACTTTTATTTTTAGTAATTTTTGCTTTTGTTTTCTTTCAAAAAGCATATAGTCAGTAAATTAAAAAGCAATATAAAAATTATTTAAGCAAATGGTGGGTAGTAAATGCTTTAAATTTGAATCTTAGTTCATTTACGGTTGTATGAAAGATTGTTTAAACATAAATTTCCATACCTATATATATTGTCTCATGTTATATGCGAAAAAAAAGTTTTTGAATGCCTTAACCTAAAAATATAAAATTGTATTTTCTAGAAATAGCAGAACAAATTTCCATGCCAACCTTTTACGGGTTTCAATCAAAATTAATTTACGGGATCAAATTTTACTTATTAGCATATACTCGTATAAAACCTTACCTATGAACTAAAAATATTCTCATTGTAAACTATAAAAGTATCTTTGCCTTTTCCTAAATGTTATTCATTATTTTTGAAGTAAAGCTTTGAAATCTATAGGGTCTCAACAACAAAAGCTCATTTGTCTCATATTATATAAAATAGCCAAAAGTTAGGCTTTGAATTACACAATGTTAAAGAAGTACATAAAATCTGTTTTTCTAGTACTTTCGTGTTCGATATGTTGTGGAATTTTGTTGCAAAACACATTTTTATTTTAGTAAAGTATAATATTCAAGTATTACCTATACGGTGATATTTAGCATATTTTCTTCTACTATTTATATATCTTGAAACCTTTCTTGCTTCTAAAACATTTCGTGTATTTATATTGCTGTCAGATAAGGTCAATTTAATAAGAATTTTACACATTAATAATGTAATTTAGATTCCGTAAACTAGCTATGATATGAAAGCATTATCCTGTTATAGGAAAATGGCACCAACGAGTGGATGGAGATTGGAATTTGTCTTATTATTTCTAGAGAATATGGCACTATATCCTAAGGTTAAAGCATGTTAAACTGGTAAATGATGATTCCATATATTTGAGTGTGTATAAATGTACATAAATAAATTTTGCGAGATGTGAAAGAAAATGAGTTGTTATTTCTTTATTTTTAACTATTGATAGTTTGAACTAAACATTTACCAATATATTTTCTTTTTAACCAAGTAAAACTTAATTTATTGTCACAAAAATGACCATGCATTTTTTTATTTGAATTCTTGCTCAATAGGTGGTAAACATAGATTGCCATAAGATTTGATAAGTCGATAACAATCACATTGAATAGTTGATGTAAAATATTTGTGCTAATATATTTGCAATTTTTTAAATCGAAATTGGTAAGTTATCTTCTAAAATGATGCCAAAATATTAGGTGGCATATATTTTATTAATTATTGGACTGACGAAATTGGAAATAAAAGAAACTTATGCCATATAGTTTATATACCTATTCTGCTTTTCGGTGAAAGTATAAATTTTTTTAACCAATTATAAAAAAGATGTAATCATTTTTTAACCGTTTTCTTTTAAAACAGAACGTCATTATTATTTTAATTTTTCTCTTTTGGCTAAATAAAAAATATTTAAATATAGAGCTTTCCTATAAAATTCATTTCAACTTTATTTTCAACCATTTATTCAGATGGTAGAAAAATAAAAAAGTGAAAATTAAATAAAATATCTACGGGCGCCCCTTTTCAATCATAAACAACCCTTCACTACTTTAATCTTGCATCTTATTTTTCTAAACTTTCCATTTTAATAGAAATTTATGTTACTGCTGTGAAATATTTTTACTTAATTATAAATCTGAATATATTTAAAAGAGATGTATCTAAGTAGCTGTTAAACTTTTTGGGTATCAGCATCATTGAAAGCTCAAAAGTGCTTGTGAAAACTGTGCAGTCAATAACTAATAAAGGTGATATATATTAATATGTTATTTGTTAGTTTTTATTTTGATTATCTTTCTTGTCTATTATAATTCATCTTCAGAATTTATTGCATATAACTTAATTACTGTCCGTTGATAGTGAACCTATATTTGAGCGTAAAGTTTCTCTTCGGTGATTACGATCCAAAATGTTATTATGAAAATAAAATAAACTGAAATTGCTAATCAAAAAAAATTACGTCAACTAACTTGAAGTAAGTTGGTTATGCCAGACGGATTTTTTAAAATAAATTTATGATGCATTAAAACTGAAAAAGTTTACCAAAAATAAGCAACAAAGAGACAATACCGCCATTATATCGCCAGAACTAACATATCTGAATTATTTTATTTCCATTTTATATTAAAGCACAGATTCAATAAGTAAGTCCTTTCCCTCATATTATTAAGAGTAATTATGATTTAAATTGTCACCACCCGGTATATATATATATATATATATATATATATATATATGTGTGTGTATATATATATATATATATATATATATATATATATATATATATATATGTAAGATGTTGTATTTCGCAAGATGTTCAGATATACTGCTTTTGATAAAATAACCTCTCTTAAACTCATTAAGTTTAGCTTTGCATTTTTTCTATAATCAAACCACGCAACGTGTTTCTAAGACTCGGTTTAGTAATTTAATTTGCATTAAAGTAAACATATGTATTTGATAACCTGTCTTAGAATTTGATTACCTTGACTTGAAGGATTTTTCTTTTTAAAACATGGAAAAACCGGGTTATTCCCTTTTTTCCTATTACTTCTATTTCGTATTTGTAATTTAAAAGTAATTTAAATTTTTTAGAAGTTATTTTAACATCTATTAATATAAAAACTTTTCAGAAATTACCACTAAATGTGTTATTTTTAACTCCCGAGAAAATTAATATAAAATAGTAGCTGTTACGTTCAAAAAGTTACTTTATATTTTCAGAAACTAACTCCCAACCTTGAAATTCCCCATAGCGCTATATTGTTAAAATAATATTTGGCAGCCGCCTAGTCAAATGGTCTTAATTTATATGACACAGCGACCGATATTCTAACTAAAGTAATAAAGCACGCGATTCTCTCCAAATAAACAATATGATTAATGTTAAATTTTCTTTTCTGCATTATATTTGAGCTTTCGCCTTTTGACATGAAACTAAAAGCTTTTATGGGGAGCTTTTCTAGTTGGCCGCGACCTGACTTTACATTATACTTTTACTTTAACAATTGTTTTGAAGCCCATTACCGATTATTTAGAGTTATTAGGTGTTGGAAGTGTACGCTTTTATATGTTAATAGATTCTTAATACGAGAACATTATACAAATTTATGGAATTTTGTTGGTTATCTTGTTCTTTGTTATGTTATGAAAAATGTTAAATAGTTTTATTTTTTAAAATAGAGTGGTGAATATATGATGGGTTACGTACAAGTCAATATCCATGAAATTCATCCATTATTTTGATGAATGAAAATATGAGCACAGTTGTGATCACGTGAAAGAGGAAAAAACAAAATTAATTTGCAATGGAAATCAATCACTTAATGATACGTTGCCCGAAGTGAAACCGTGATATTAAATTTCAGGTATTTTTCCCTAAATTCATCTTCTTGCCCCCACCGTACCTGCAAGAATACGAGTTTGTCAGGAAATATTTTATCCAAATTGTTCCCATAAAGAGTAAAACTCACGTAGTTGTAACATAAATAGCCTCATGATATCATTATGATAAAAAGTTTGAAAAATATGTCTTAAATTAGCCCTAAGAATTAAATATGATAAAAGATACAAAGTCAATGGAATTATATACACAAAAGAAAAGAGGAAGATAAATATTAGAACGCTCTTGAAATTGTACTGAGAATTCATCTCACGTTCGGTGCCGAGTAACAAATAAGTGAATTTGAATTTCCATAATATTTGACAACACTAAAAGCATAGAGATTACAATATAATATACCGAAGATGCAAACAGTCACATGCAAACGATATTACTTATCATCAGCGCCTACCCACTTTATAAATAATATAATTTGAGTGAAAAATAAGTCAATATTTCACATTTTAATGTTGAACAAAAGTTATTATGTAATATAGCATACAATAGAAAACATTTCTGTAAAGTGGAGTTTGAACCGACATCATCCCTCGTAATGTGAATATATATAATCATAACGAGGAAATGTTGTTACCTTTGCACGTACGCTGACTCTAAAAATAACATATAAGTAAACGTTGAATTTATTAAATGCGTATAAAAAATAAAATAACTCAATGAACTGAGATATCCTCTTTATTAATTTCAAATATAACACTTAGTTTTCAAAACAATAAGCGGCCAAGGCAAACTAATTTAATATAAAAGCAGAGTTTCGACTAATCTGGCACACTTGCAGACGAAAGCTTAAGTGGTTATATTTAAACATATTGGAAATAATCTTTCGGAATTAAGCTTACTGAAAATTCTGCCTACGCAATTGTGGCTTGCCCTTTGTGAGTTAACCAAGCCGTCTAAAATTGAATATAATTTTCCATTTCTACGATCCCCCCACTCAGCATAAAACCTTTGTAATCTCTATGCTTTTAGTGTTGTCAAATATTATGGAAATTCAAATTTACTTATTTGTTACTCGGCACCGAACGTGAGATGAATTCTCAATACAATTTCAAGAGCGTTCTAATATTTATCTTTCTCTTTTCTTTTGTGTATATGATTCCATTGACTTTCTATCTTTTTATCATATTTAATTCCTAGGGCTAATTTAAGACATATTTCTCAAACTTTTTAAAGGACTATAACGGTACATCGTAATGTCGTTCCTTGACCTACATTTACTATTTTTTACTTACTTGTATTGAATATATTTGGCTTTAAACTTGTAGAAATTCATTATTTACAATCAAATGAAACTATGTGATGTGGTATTATTTCTACTTTCTTTATATTTTTTATCGCCACCTAGGTTTCGTTGTATTACAACATATTTGCTAATACACAATACGTTGTATTACAACATATTTGCTAAACATCAAGTGAGCACCTGATGTTTTAGTACAACGAAACTTAGGTGGTAAAGAACTTGAGAAAGTAGAAATGATACTACATCACCTAGTTTCATTTAATTGTGAATTGTTTAATTGTACTAAATTATTTTCCTCGTGAGTTGAAACTGAATGATTATCTACTTTTCTTATTGAGACTCAAAAGTAATGGTACTCGTTAAATAATAAAACTTATGCCTATTTATTGCCTCTTTTTTCTTAAGATTTTGGAAGATTTAAATTCTCATTAGATTAGCTTTTATATAACGCAAAATAAATGAAATGAAACGTAATTTTCAAAGAATCCCTTGGCAAAACATCTAATTAAAATAATAAACCTACAAAATATGTAGATACAAATAGAGGTAACATTAACACCTAATTATATATTATTTTAATTTTTAAATTTGATTAAAAATCGTTTCTTTACATTATGCTAAATTACTAATTGAATAATTTAAAACACAAACAGCCCTTTTGGTTATCAAGAGTCGTTTTTATAAACCAGTCTTGTAATGTATGCTAAATGCCATGTTTACTTTTGTAAACTTAGAGCGGGCCATAAAATGGTAACAACCGCCTTAATAAACAGTGGATAAATAATTTGACAGCAAGTGAGAATGCTTGACATCAAACGTTATGGTTTTACCATAAAAATCGGATTTACTATAAAAATCCTTCTTTTGGTCATAAAATTGCCATGAGCTAATTTTATGATTAAATTTATTTACCAAATAAACGTTAAAAGCCACGTAATTCTGCGCGGTAAGAGAATTTTAACAGGAAATATTTTTGAATTGCTAATATTAAAAGTTGAATAAAATTGAGCTGATATTAAGTGTTGATTTAAATTGATATTATTTTAGAGCCATCCGTATTCTGTTAGAACTATCTAATATTTATACTAACGCACCATGTTTTGTTTGTATTTTATTTAAGTTATCTTTAATAAATTTTTATCATCTTCACTATTAAAGAAA
This sequence comes from Druceiella hillmani, assembly GCA_039881145.1. NCBI lineage: Eukaryota > Metazoa > Arthropoda > Insecta > Lepidoptera > Hepialidae > Druceiella > Druceiella hillmani. The sequence continues at coordinate 19,618,346 of JAYKKI010000010.1, read as the reverse complement.
CTGTATCAGACCTTTTCTAGAAGTATATTACTTTAAACTGTAATGGTTATATTTACTAGAGTGCATTGTTTCCTTTTGTTCATTGGATATATAACATTTTTTTAAGTATACCGAACATTCCATGATGAATGCCTTATAAACGTGCTGATAAATGTGAAAATTATGTGCAGGCATTTGGTAGGATTATTTATAACCTTCTACTCTTGGTTTTAAATAAGAATCCAACATACAAAAAATATATTCATGAACATTAAAAATGTGTACCCATTTCAACGTGTTAATACAAGGCATGTCTAAATTGACAATGAAAGTATAGAAATATATCAGATTTTATTTTAGACAGAGAAACTACCTTAATCTTAGTTGATGTACTAATAAGGTAATAATTAACCTCGTATATTTACTGACATAAATTTTTATTCCGTTACCGTACGATAAAAATTGCGTTTATTTAAAAAGCTTTTTAAATTACAAAGTAATTTTACCGGATTAACAGAAATAGAAAATTTACTTAGTTGTGGATCTTTCTTTTTTTCAGTTTCATTGTTTTTGATAACTATTTACTTCTGTTTCTATTATTAAGAAGAAAGAAAATAATTTTTCTTTTAATTTTTTCTGTAATTTTTTCATTTACCGTACTTTACGAAAGTGTTCAGTTTTTTTTAGATTTTTATTATGTTTTTAAATCTATTAGTAAGTTCTCTCAAGACAATGACTTCAATTTCCCTATGGCATAATTAAAATATTAAAAAGTCGTTAAAAAGGTTAAAAAGTCGTAATAAAAACCGGATATCAGATCGCGTGCAATATTAATATCGTAACAGGATTTGTTTTATTATATTTTATGCTATAAAATGGCCGGTAGTTTAAGTATATTTTTTTCGTTCTGGTCAATAGACGATTAAGAAAAAAACAACTCACTACGGAATGAAACTTTATGCTGCATCCAGAATGAAACTCAAAATATATGAAATACAATGAAATTTATTCAAAATTTTATAAGATTATCGTAATTTCTGTCCAATCGGTATCGAGTGATAAGCGAGTAAATCGAGAGATACTCGTCTATGTTTATTAGAGTTAGTGGCTAACAGCATAATATATATTCTGAATTGTTGATCAATTTCTAGGATCTTAGGTGCTTGTTGACAAAATATTTTTGAAATTCAACTCCCAATTGGTAGTAAAAGATAATATGGGATATAAATGAAGTTAAAGTTATGAAATAGCCTATATGGTGTTCACACTTACATATATATAATTATTTTTTCGTATATATTATGTGTGAAAGTTAGTTCATGGAGTAATTAAATTATTTATTAGGTTCAGTAAACGTTTTTGATTTAAGAATTACCTAGCGAACATTCTACTTATTTCTATCTACTTAAACCTAAAATAACATAACCTAAAAAAACATCGTTACACAAAGTATTATTAATAATATTAAAGTATGCCTTCAGACCTATTAACAAAGTGTCTAACATTATAATTTTTACAGAAATATACTCATTAAATGATAACAGTTATGTTATGGCGAGCAATTCAATTGATATCATAAGTCGTAAAAAATATAAATTAAAATAAAAAAAAATTTACCACTTTGTATCTGCTTATAATAAATGAAAAACATTATGATCATTCAGCATCGAGCATATGTAAATTCTTTCAGTATTTTCATGGCTGTGATAGCCGTTTCTCGTCCATTTTGAATGTTATTGTTCTTTTTATGGAGAGGATTGCTTAAAAATTACGAAACTTCCAAAATATATGCACTTGTCGTATTTTTGGTATAAAATACACGACCATATTTATAATATATTTGCTTTTTTCATATTAATGGATTTATAATTAATTTCACGAGTATTTATTATGAAGTGTATATTTCATTACAAGATCGTTTATTATCAACATTTGCACTCTTCTTGCTTAAATACTATTTTTTTAACTATCAAATGGTATCAAGCTTGTATATAGGACGAGAAGAAAGTCAAATGGATTTTGACATAATTTGAAGCTTCTAACTCTTGCGCTAGGCAAACTTATTTTTTCTAAAGAAAAGTAATAAATTTGACACATATTGTGAAATATACGAGTAGTTGAATTCGAAGTTCTGAAGAACCTCTCAATATTCTCTACGAGTTAAGCTTAGAGGAAGGGGACGATTTAGTCAGTACTCATATAAAGTGTCATGATTCCAAAAATTTTATAGGATCAGGCTTGAATAACTACATTCAGGCTTGAATAAATAATACATAGTAAACTTTTAGTATAATTGGTGGTTAAATAATAGAATGAGTTTCTTGAACGATTAGTCCCATATTTCTTATCTAATATCCTTATATTCCATCCTGTCACTAAGTATTTTTACTACGTCCATTAATATATTCCTCCTATGGGTCATTTACTGATTACTTTGCATGTACGATGGAATCGTTCTCACAAACCTTCCCAATATTATAGCAGATACAGAAGCTCTCATGGAAAATATTTAAGGGTATTGTAGTACGTTGGCTAATACAAAAGATCCAATAAATACATTCTGATTACATTTTTTTTATTAAGCCTACATATTATCGCTGTAGTATATTGTATGATCACATGCGTACGGTATTTGAAGGCGTGGCGCACCGCGAAGATCCGAGTTAAGTTAACAGCCGCTCGTCGAGCGGGGCTTGACTGCTGTCCCGATTGGCTATAAGAGATTGGTCTCGTAGAAATAATTCTGCCATACGTATCAGTTATATACATTAAAGTATATAAGTAAATAATTAAAGCTACTTAAATTCACGTCGTCTAGTATGTGAGCCGACTACTTATTGGATGCAGTCACGTCACATTAATACTAGAAAAATAACTTTGAATTGTTTTTTCACTTGAAAATAAAATGAAAATGTTAGCTCATCAACCATTCTCAAATCCATTATGACAGTGCTTCTATCTAGATTAGTATTATTGACAGAAATTTAAGACAGTAATACAATACATACAGTATTCCGCGAGATACCAAAAAAACGTAGTTTTAATTGGAATTCGGAGTTCAATGGAGTCATTTCTAGTGGCTTACTATACCAATTTGAAACAAGCAGACCGTTAAGTGTAATAATTTAATCAAGCTCTACTACCGCTAAGGAGTTTTAACACCTTAATCTAATGACAATCACCCTGCTTAAGACCATAATACCAATTTAAAATCGGAGATCTTCAAGTTTCACACTTAAAATATTCTTGCAGCATCAGGATTTGGAATCGAAGGTTAAAGTTAAACATTTTATTTTGTTATGAAGAATGAATAGGGGTACAAAAATTCCTATGAATGGTTTAAGTGGAAGAAATTAAAAATCAGTTGTAAGATTTGAACCGAACAAATATAGGGGACGTGAAGATAAATAAAACCATTTAAAAATTCACTCACCGCCTCTCTTTGGGACTAAAATCTGTGAGGAATATTTTTATATTATTTTATAACAAAATATTTCTTTCCATTCTCATCGAAGTCGCTTTAGCAAATTTATTTGGTACACAAATAAAATTATTATTTTAACAATTGGGCTAAAGATATTTTAAAGAATTTGATTTCTATCTGTGAAAAAATCTTTTAAATAATATGATGGTAAACCAAATTAAAAATAAATTTCATTTTAGCAGTATCCTACTTGCAAGACTCCAAATCTTAGATAAATATACAAAAAAAAAATGGGACGTGGTTGTATCATGGAGACGGCCACGTATTGTACGTGAATACGTCTATGTAACGGGTTATATATTTTAAATTAAATATTTTTGATAATATTTTTTATTCTACCGCCTAATTCTATTTACTGTCACTACTTTAAACTAATGTTTTATATACAACCGATAGATTTTGACGACAGCTGACGATTAAAACTTAAACGAACATCGTAGCTTTTCCGAATCAAAAGTTATACTAATTGCAAATCTCGATACGCAGCAAAATAACCTCAAAATGGCGGCTCTTTCCCCTCTACCGCGCCTGATGAGTCACTATTCTTGCTTATGGTAATGAATTCTTTGATCCTTTAGCTATCCAGTGGTATAATTTAATTTTTGATGTAGAGGATAGATTCGAAACTGCAAAGCCAAACTTTATCCCCTTAATTTTTTATCATTAGGTTTTTTCGATTGCCCCCGTATGGTAGTAAATTTAAAGACGTAGGTTCACGTCAAAAACAATTAAACGTCAAAAGAAAAATTTATAAAATTTTTTAACCAATATATCAGAAATATTGTGTAGCATATCTCAACATTGGTTATTGGGGAATTAAGAGTTGTTTCCTTTTTCAATCGTAAATTGTATTTCACTAAGATTTAAAAAAAATTCGTAATAATTTCGTAATAATTGCCACTATTGTGATCCAAAAACATACACGACACATGCCTCGAAAAAAGTTTATATGCATGTATAATATACATTTAAATATAGCATTAAAAGTAGTAGGATTAATTTTTTCGTTCGATCATACCTTATATCTCAATGATCGTTTGTTGTGTTTTAGGATTATGGACAAATCAAAGAAATTTCAACAAATATTATAAAAATATTAAAATTATACTACTATTTTATTGGAGACCAAACTCAATTCAAAACCTGATGTAAGTTTATTTTTGTTTTTTCTCTTAGCTAGTGAATAAACCTTCTGAAGACACCCAAGTGCAAGATTTTTACCTGTTAAAATTAGCCGGAATAATGACATTTTTCACTTTATGTTATTAAACTTACTGGTATGTGTTAAATTAAAATAATTATTATACAGAAGCTAGATTCACTGTTTCCAAACCACGGGGTACTGATGTTTTTCTGCAACGCTTTGTATTCGTTGAATACTTGATTACCTACTATATGCCCAAATTTTAAGTCGAAATCTGTTTAAAAATTTTACTGTGATTTATTATATAATTCCAGTACCCTTTTAATAGTCAAAAAAATTGCCTCTATAACATATTTTAAATTTTTTGCATTTGTGTTGTAGTAAAAAAAGTAGTAAAATTTTAATTTAATATCTATATCAATTCCCAAATATTTTGCTATATTTACATAGGAAATAATTACATTTTTAAAAATATGACTAGTCAAATATTAATTTTAATAAATATTGATTTAGTATGAATAGACTTAGCTTAGCTTAGATTTGTAATAACTTTTCATTTATTTATTATATGTAGTCATTTGGAGAATGTGATATATGCTCGCTTGTTGTAAAGTTAACTGTGTCAACATTAAAGTTTGCTGTCATTATTTTGTCGTTGATTGTCAAGTCTCCGATTATTGCGTGATGCAAATGGGTGGAAATCATTTTAATAAAATTCCATTCAAATTAAACTTTTCAAAACATTTAAAAGAGTGGGTTGCTTTGGAAATTAATACCTTGCAAACAGGGTTTCAAAATAATTTATTATTAACCTCATTTAATTTCGAAAGAACTATTCAATGTGACTGCAGTTCAATGGTAAGCCCAAAGATCGAGTGAAAATTAATCGCCATCATTTTGAATATATGGTGAGATAAATTATAATTTTTTTTATATATTTTAATATATATTAAATGAAATCTTCATCTGAAGCACCTACCTCTAAAATTTCGTATATGTAAGTCTGAAGTGGTAAATATTAAAAGACTGTCAAATGGACGAATAAATAGACGGGTGAGTAACAGTGGCAATGAATGATAGGGGTTGTTTATTGCCTAGTAGACACTAAATATAATTTTAATTTACTAGAAAAGAAAATTTGTGACAACCTTATACAAATTTCTCAATATTAAAATAAATTGTGACGAATTTTTGCATACTAGAAGGTGAAAGATAATATTATTTGATTTAATTTGTCGTCTTCTCGAAGAAATATCCGACGGGATACAAGAAAATAAAATTGCTATGTGGATTTTCATAAGGCATATTATCTTCAGCATTACCAAAAAAAGTTTCGCCGAGCTTTGAAAGCTTTGGTAATGCAATGTTGAATAAAATAATTCTGATGAACCAACTGTAAATTTTATAATTTACTTTGAATTATAAAATTATTTTAGTTTTAATTTTAGTAATTTTTGTAAATTGTTTTTCTGCACTGAATTCCCATAAAACAGAAAATAGTAAATGATTTAAAAATAATAGCATTTTAGATAAATAAATACTTCGGTTATTTCGAAGGTCGTGATTCACAATTAAACGTTGCTTGCAATTTATCATAAGCACTGTACATTGGGGATAAACAAGAAAATAAATATGAACCTGCTGAATTTTTTTTAATTGGCAAAATAAATGTACAATCTCTTAAATTAAAGAGATAATATTATGTGTTTCCATGGTTTTGCTTATGCTTTAATTTTTTTTTGAGAACATCCTGGCTCATTGGTGACATCTATAGCTATGTTATGATTTTCTTCTATCTTATTTTTTTTTATTTCCAAATAAATTGCTCATTGACAAACCGATACGTTGAAACATATATGAAATTAAACCGAATTTTTATTTAAACAAATTTAAGTGTTAATCTGCTTTATTGACTTATTAGCCTTTCTCTTGCAAGATTTTTCATAATTTCAAAATATTTCTCTTGATTTGGATACAAATATGCAATGGTTTCTTTCAAAATATATTAGGCAATATGTATAAAAATATTGAAACATTAAAAATACAGCCCCCAATAAATTTCTGAAATAAGTAAAGTAGCTTTACATTGTATTTTTTTTTGGAATGAGCGTTTGGATGCTTATTTTCACAAGGAAACGGAGTTTCCAAATCTATAAGTTATTAAACGCCATTGTTTAATATTGCAATTGACTCGTTTGAATTATAAATGCATCTACAAAGTCGTTTCCCAATTATGGTTAGAAATAGTTGTGACAATTTTTGTGAATTAGAGACATTGGTATTTTTTGGTCAAATTTCAATTTCTTCTTCAAAAATATTTGAGAGAACAACCGACTGCAAAATTCTAATGAATCATATCTCATCAAGAATTTTTCAATTGAAAACATTTTCTATATAGTCGTGATGAAATAGTCTTCTGTTTATATCATACATGTTTGATTTAAGATAATACATTCTCGCTTTTGATGAAGAGTGATATCGTTTTCAATGTTCACTATATATATATATATATATATATATATATATATATATATATGTGAGTTAAGCTGTTTACAGCTATATTTCTAAACTACCTCTCATATACGGTCGATAGTGTTTTTCCAATTTTACGTAAATCGTTAAAAACAAATTTGTTTTTAAATTTCAATAATCCGCATCAAAACAACTTACAGATGTACCAAGTATGAGTACGTATACTGAAGTTTAATATACAGACTTAGCAAAAAATTAGATTGTCAACAAATAAACACGTCACTTTTTTGCCATTTCCTTTGTGCAATTGGCAACTGGGTATCGGCGAGTAAAGCACAAACAAAATACTAAACAAAATATAAAATCTTGTGGAAAAACTAATCTCCGAAAATAAAAATTTTGGTCAAGAACCAAAGAATTCTCACAGCCGGCATAACTAAATTGTTTGCATAAACTTAAGTAAGAATAAAGTGATTTACAAAAACAATTAATGTAAAAAAACATCCGTTGCTTGATATCAATTGTAATTTTTTAAAGCTATTTGTAAAGTTAGAGTTTTTGTGAAAAAGTAAATCGATAGCAAATGATGGCTATAAATTTAATAGTACCAAGTATCTTGACGCCAGGTATCTATGTAGAGATATTCTTTCTCTCATATTTCCGTTGCTGCTAATCGTATTTGATAAATGAAATTTTATTCAATGCATTTTGCTATTTCGTGTGTCGTGGACTTGCTAGAACACTTTTACTAGAACTTGTACTTTTTTTTGCTAGAATAATTAACTTTCAAGTTAATAGGATCGTTCAAAGTTTTCCCTCCATACTAACTTGAACCTCAGTTTTACTCACTTAGATATTGAATTTTGAAATATTTCGCTAAGTAGTCACTTACTGTATAAGGAATATTCCCTCTAAATTAATAGGGATATTGTTCAGCCCCTTAAGTATTAACTTAGAAGAAACTGTAAAAATACATGTTTTATAATTAATTTTGGGACAGATTATGCCAACTTACCTACTTGGAGAACTATCTAATATATTTTCATCATAGGAATTTTAAACTACCATTTCACCCCTTAACCAAGAGTTGAGGTTTATGTCATTTGAGGAACATCAGATAATGTTTGTGGACTCATCGATTTCGATTGTGTGATTATAGATGCGTTAGTCAGTTACTTGGAGTGTTTTTGTATAAAGTTAGATAAGTAAATATTACTATTATTTTTATTTGACTATATTATCTCGCATTTAGTTTATTATGCTAAATATAAAATGCCATTTTATCAATACCAAAGAATATTTGAGTTAAATATGTCATGTCTGAAATGACATGAAAATATATGATGAATACGTTCTAATAAAAAAGTTTGCATATAAAATTTTAATATTCATCCATAACACCTTGGAGTTTTATTGAAGAATATTAAAATTTTACGTGCAAACTTTTTTTACAAACATTTGGCTTGGCGTGAAATGAAGGACCGAACTTGATGGTCCGCGGAACGTCTGGCTACATTCATAACTACATTTTATGCAAAAAGATAAAGAAAAAAGAAACTGAAAATGCCAAATTTTCAAATAATTTGAATCGCTCCCTAGTTGCGTCAAATGAAACGGCCACCTCTAATCCAAAAACCATTTAAACGAAGAAGTAAAATAAACTAAAATATAGTTTTTAATTTAGTTTTTAAGATTTTAGTAAGATTTCAATAATATTTTTTTTATTATAATGAACCAGAAAACTTTGCCAAATACCCAAATTAGAAAAGGTAGAATAGAAGTGTCGTGGATCGTAGTTAATTATATTTTATTAGATAATAGATTCGTACCCTAGAAGAAGTTAATTATACTGATTATGCTGTGGCAACTATTTTGAAATTTCATTACAGAGCCTTTCACAGATAAAGCACACGTTCAGCATTTATATAAATACCGGTATTAGTATAGCCGCACTATCTGGCCGTAAATTATCCCACAAACACGTATGTCAAATCAAACTTTAATTCTATTGTGCAATTGATGATTCTACTATAGTAGAATCATCAATTGCACAATTGCACAATATAATTGAACCTTACACCGTATCATTAAAATGAACGTAGCGGACTTTTTCATATATAAGGAATATTTTAAATACTCCAATACTCAATATTTTACAAATGATCATAATTTTTAATTTTAAAAAAATATTAAAATTATGATCATTTGTAGAAAAATTACTTCAATATTTTGAAACAAAAAGATGAGGCATGAAAGAATATGTACATATCATCCACATAACGTATAAAGTCTGCAAACAACGTCATAACACCATACGATATATATATACTCTGATTGTTCATAAGATATATATACTCTGACTTGTTCAGTATCCCGAATTATGACATACCTTGAAGGCCTACGTAGAGCACTTACACGCGTCGCTTCGTCAGCTAGGCCTCTCGTTCATCACGTTGCGCTCTTCACTAGACAAAGGACTGTCTCGTAACAGAGCATAGTAGCGTCACGTCATTCGTTTCAAGGCTTATATGCGACCTTTTATGGGTAGATGGCGCATTGTGGCAAGTTGTAAAAAAGGACAAGCATAAAACGAAATTTCGCTACGCCAGTGATGTAGAAACCTAAGATCGGTTTATTGTCAAGGAAGTGGAGATTGCTGTTACTATATATATATATATATATATATATATATATATATATATATATATATATATATATATATATATATATGTATATGTATATATATTTATATATATTTATATTTATATATATATATATATATATATATATATATATATATATATATATATATAATAACAAGTAAATAAATACCAAGTTGCAACGAATAGTAATAGAAATTACTTATTTTGGCGGTAAAGCCGTAGATGCAAAATAAACACACGCGCTCCCGCTTAGGACCCGCGTCGAACTGGGAATGCAATATACCTGTGTTTTCGTAAAGTGCTGGATACAAATAATAGTTTTAATACGGAGTTTTAAATACTGTCAATAAAAATTATGCTATTATGAAATAAGTTGTTTTTTATAAATATTGAATGAAGTCGCATTTTATTTATGTTTAATGAACTTTCCGATCAAATATAACATATAATTGATAGATAACTACATCGTTTGGCAGACACGTCGCTCTAGTATAAAAGCAACTGCGTTACTGCTAAAGACTACTGTGTTAACATTTTATTGCAACTAATAGTATCTAATTTTATAAAACGTTTTAATAGTGTAATTGAGACATTAATATAGACAGTTAATATAAGTTACAAATTATAATGATATTTAGCAAGGATACCTACCATTTTCTAGTTATAAAAAAGTATAACATCTCGGCGATGAATTAGAACTGAAAAGGAACGGAATTGGAACTGGAGTGATACTGAATTGGGTTTGAACCGAATTATACTGGGCTCATGTACCCGGCTTAAATAGAATCATATTAGTAAGGAATGATGTTATAAAGGGTTATTTACAAGAGACTTTAAAATGATTTTGTCATAATTTTAGGTTCTCTCTTCTTCTAATCTTCATTAAATAGGTTATGTCCGCTTTATTTCCGAAACGAATCAACTTATAATCCTGAAAAATGTTTAGGAAAGGGATTATATGACATATGAAACGATGATAGACATACACACACACACTCACATACACATACACATACATATATATATATATATATATATATATATATATATATATATGTATATATATATATATATATATATATATAAATATATTTATTATTTGAATTTTTTAAAATATTTTTTTCTCTACTTAATGCAGAATACGATTTGAAAACCAGCCAAATTCAGTTTTTAAGTTTTATAAGGGAATCAAAAAGTTTTGCTAAAATACTACTTATTTTTTACTACTTTTTTTATTACTTATTTTTTACTCAATATTTTTTCTTTTCCAATTAAATTAGTGATGTTTTATTTTTAATTGCTACAAATACATTATCAAAAATATTTGAAATATACAATAGATTTTAGATGCTGGACTTCCTTTATGTAAATAAATTCGATTTGCTGAGTGTTAACATCGTACAAAACTGTCGTATAACTTCGACTTATTACGCTAAGAGAAAATACGGTACTAGTACCAAAGAATTTAAATAATGTTTAATGTTTTGAATAAACCTTAACCCTAATACCTTCTACTGGATTTGCGTTTTTATCGTAATCATATGAAGGTGGCTATGATTCTAGCGCACTTAACCTTGTATGCTTGTAAGCATATACTTAAGTACGTCCCCATGTAAGTATGCAAATATCTATGCAGATTTATTATCTATCAATCTTCCATAAATATTAAAACTTCTACTCTTTTCCTTTTTCACTAACTTCATTGAATTCGAGTCAAATTATTTGGATACTCCGAATTTAAATGTTAATAAAAATCCTAAAATTAAAGACTGGTTAATAAACATTTTTCCTACAATAACATAGTTATATTATATAGATTTTGCATGTACTACACTACGATAAAAAATACACCCTGCACTAAAAACAATTTTAGGACTCACGTATTTGAATACCAACTTGGATTGTTGTCAGCAATGTATTTATAGCATAAGTGAGTATTTTTTCAATCATAGTAGTATAAAGTGCAGATATTGCTAACTTTTACAATGAGATATAACGACGTGTTTAGTTTATCTCAGAACGGTGATTAAAATCGAAGTACAGTGCCTCAATAAAAGAAAACAAATTTCTTACTAAAATCTGTTTCAATTAAAATTAATTTTATGCAAAGATTAGTTCTCAAATTCTCGTATTAAAGCTCCAGTGTAATTTCATCACTTTTATCATTAAACTACTAGTTAAATATATATTGAAGACATATGCGAGGTCAGTTAGATTCATATTAATTACTGTGAATATACTGCATTAAGTTTGTAAACAAGACCTAAGTTATTTACGAGTTACGTCAAAATTATATCTACGTTTACTTAATAAACATCTTAATTATTTCAAGGTTTATTATTACCTTGCGTAATAATAACCATTGAAATAATTAAGATGTTTTTAAAAAAAATAGATAAATGAAGTTAAACCTATTGAGATCTAAAACAAGAAAAATCTGGAAAAGTAATTCTAAGAACACAACATAATAAAAACAACAAACTCGTGGTATAATATATAATGTAATAAAATAGATATAATGAGATATCCAGTACCAATTTTATCATAAAATTCCAGGGTATAAAGTATATGGTAACCCGATTACGTAGTTAAACAATTTCTTCTTTTACTTGTCTATTTTATAAAGAAAATGTACCTCATATTTTAAATTAATTAATTCGATAACAATGAATTATCAAAACCTACAAGGTTGAGCTATAAATAACTGAAAGTATTGGGAACGCAAAGTATTATGTGACATTATGGTAATATCATTTTTTAGCATGCGTCAACAGGAAATTAAATTTCATAATCTAGGAGTTAAGATAAACTTGTTTAAACTGTACAAGGGACAAATGTAGAATATATAATAATTTATGTTGAAATGTGAATTTCATATTTATTGAATGTACATGTTTGTTTCCACAAATTTGAAACCACACAATTTGAACCCACAAATTCGCTATGCGAATTAATAAAATTAGATTAATAATTTCATAATTCAGTACTGAACTATAAGTTATATACGAAATTTAGATTGACATATTCAACGATGTTAGTATCTAAATGCTGTGAAAGTCACATTTATCCAATACTAACGTTATAAATAATTTTTTGGAGTTATATTTGCATACCTGTTGGTAATCAAAATTTTATTAGGTATATCGTCCCAAAATCACCCATTAGTAATTTTTCATAAGTGGTAACAATTTACCGGAAGTCACTTGATTTAATTTTGTGAACTATTAAAAAAATAATAGAACCTATCCTTCCGACTTAAATATTAATGCTTATTTATAGGTTCCAACAAATTTTTAGCAAAATATTAAATATATTTGGCGTTAATTTTGTAGAAATTCATTTTAGTTTAATTTTTCCCAAACTAAATGAAACTACGTGATGTAGTATTATTTCTACTTTCTTTATATTCTTTACCACGTCTTAGGTTTCGTTGTATGACATCTTCAGATGGGCAATTTATAAAGATACAACAAAACCTAGGTAGTGGTAAAGAATTTAAGTAAAGTAGAAATAATACTACTTTTTAGCAAAATAATAAAGAAGCAACATACTCCTGCTCTATTATCTATTAAAAGAAAATGTTCTTGACGTCTAATACCGTCTTTAACACTTATACGTTAATTTAAAGACACAACATTTAAAATAAACAATTTCCATTACAGATACGTCCCTAAATTAGAGAATACAATATGTTATCATTATCCTTATGACTTCTGCACAAACATTCGTTACGCAAACGCCTATTCGCAAGACGTATCCGCAAACTTCACAAATATAATAACATACTTAAGCAACTATCTCGACTAAGTCACCGTTGTAACCGCCAAGGATAACGTAACTTTCTTGGATCCAATTGAGGAACTCGTTAGACATACGTAAGTTTTCGTCTGCGTAGCAGGAGCGGATTTACATTTTCAGGAATCAGTAGTGCTTACAAGTTTAGATTAAGTTTACGTTTTCGCTTTTGCCCACGCGTATTGTTATCGTGAATTTGTGCTATAGTATTTTAAGAATAAAATTAGTTTAAAATAAGTAAATAAATTTATGGACAAACATATATTCAGAATTCAAAATAAGTTGCTTCACTGACAGAAAAATTTGATAACTTATTATCATTACGTCGTTAATTTAAATTATATTTATTTCATGGAACCTCATTTATATTGTAAACTTACTTTCATCCGTGGTTTCTCACGCGTGAATTTTTGACTTGCGGTGGAATTCACTTTTTTGAGTTTTGGACTCGCTAAACATATACACAATAGATTAAATATGTCCTTGGCACCATATATCAATATGTTGAAATACTAAATTTTTATGAGTAGGTAAACAACGGGTATAGTTAAAGTTAGGCGAATTAGTAAGGGCTATACAGATGAAGACACATACTCTTGATATTTTGTCAGAATGATTTCAACATTATATCAGAGACATTGGTTTGAAACAATGCTCAATGAATATCAATATTTTTACTGAAATAATGTTTATTTAGACAAGGTGTCAATATATTGCTACATGCAGAAATGTTGCTGACGTATTAGGTTTCATTACTATTTTTGGGAGTGTACGTAATAATTATATTAGATTTTACCTCTATTCGCAAACGTTTTTAAATTTATATTTTGACTTTACCTATTTTCAGAATTCAGGTTATTATCAATTGAAGTTAATGTTCATTCATTAGTAAATATAAATTGAACCAGCAGTTAATTATCGTAGTACTACCATGACAAGGCGTGATTTGATCTGATCAAATGGCACCAAAAAAAGTATTGTGATCGGTTTTTTTATACTTTGGTTTATACTTTAAAGATGGCGAAACAGGCTTTTTAATAAGATGTTACATGAAGGTAGCACAGAAGTATGATTTTATAAGTTACATGGAGATATACCCGTACCTAGATGAATATACACATTTGGTTGAAATTATTGAGTTTCCCTTGAAAATCTACGGCGCTCTTCATTCATTTATGCATTCCTGTACGTTAAAAAGGAAAAAAATGGTGAAGTTTATTGTCATTAAAAGGTCCTTTGGAATTAACTTTAATTTTTTATTATATTCAGTATATCAAATATAACATTTTAAATTAATTTAGAAATTAGTCTTTTTAGTTATGTGGGATGAAGTGGGAAAAATTAATGAAAAACCTGGTAGCAATACGCAGTGAGAAAGTTTATTCAAAATTTTATCTTTTCACTTTCCAAATTTTTCATTTTTCAGCACGGGTTGGTTTCGTTCTTTTTTTATTTTGGTTCAGATTTATAATACTTGCGTTGGAAGCTACAGGAAATTAACAGGCAAGTACTATAGAATATTTTCCAAATGCTCTGATGTGAAACGAAGCTGAGATTAAGGTTAAGGCTTGATCATAGACATTCCTTCTTTAAATTAATACTCATTTATTATGTAATTATTTGAATGTGATTTAATGAAACTTATAGTTCTTCAATAGATTTTAATACTTATATAGAAAGCTGCAGAGAATTAACAGCCAAGTTCTATTTAGTATTTTCAAAATTCTTTGACATGAAACGATGTTAAGATTAATTTTAGGACTCAATTATGGCTATTTCTTTTTTATTTAATTTAATATTTATTTGTCATGTAACTATTTGAATATGATTTTATGAAACTTACGGTTTTTAAAGTGTTATAGTAATTCTGGCAACTCTTTGTGCAGAAAAATGGACGATGTCACACTTCTCACTTTTCGAACTATCTCTATATCTCTAGAGTAAATATGTGACGATAACATATATATCTCTAGAGTAAATATGTGACGATAACATAAAATCTAAGACAAGTAATTACTGAAATGTAAATAAAACATTCATATACATTTTGTATTCAGAGAACCGGATAGAGCACCAATGAAAACTTGATTTAATAGTTTTTGAAAAACAAAATAATGGACGGACGGTTTTTAATTTTAATTATTCTTTTCCCGTAGTTGAATTGTGTAATTGAAACCACTAAAATGTGCAGTCTTAATAGTGCGGTGCCTATTTCCTTCTAAAGGGTTGCTTAAAAAGTGAGACAATGCTCAAAATACATCTTTTTTCCAGACATACAGTGCCCCTATTGCTCTAAAAAATTAGACAACCCTTATTGAAGACTAATTAATTAGCAATCGTTTGCTTCTTGTCTCTGCACACTCAGTCAGATAAGACTCAATATTTGACTAGGTATGATCTTAAAATTACGAGACATGCATCGACATTTATGATCCACCGAATTTATGAACTCCGGTATCGCAACATGCCATTTTTATTTATTGCTAAGAATCAAAGATAAATTGGAATGAATACAAATTCATGGACGCTGAAAATGCTGCGAGTTCCTTTTGAAAGGGCGTGGCAAAGCATCCAAGGAAGAGTGAAATGACTAGTTCTCTTTGTGGTTCCTTTGAATTAAACCATGAAAACAATGCTAGGAGACTATATTGGGAAAAAAAAGAAATTAATATATTAGTCCTGATACACAAAATAATGACCCACTATTTACCGATGGTCTTGACACATAATGCCAAGGTTCATGACACACAATGCCAAGTTATATATTATTTATTTGAAATCTATCAAAAATCCCAAACGCAGACATCACAAGTGGCAACGAGGATGAGATTAATGTATGTATATACCATTGCATGTAAATAAACAAAAACAAATCATCAAATGGGAACAAATAACACAATAATGATTAATGTATCTAAATAAAATAATCCTCTTAGGGGGTACCCAAAAATGTTACAAATTTCTTGACAAAATGAAAATGTAATTCAATTACTATTGAGTGGTGTCTAGAAAAGAATAAATAGGTAATTTGGTAAAAGCATAGTTAATGGCTTTAAAATATCTCAAATCTTTTGGGAGGCGCACGTTTAGGAGGCATGAAGAATAGTCGGTCGCCCATGGTTTATCCGATGTTCGTCATAACAGCACGTTTGTCGGATTAATATTGATAAGTGTATTATTTATTACACCCGAATGCGTGGTGCTTGCATTAAGATTGATATGTAATTTTCAATTGCAATTTATTTTAGTTCATACACACCATATATGAGTAGATCCGAATGAATATGTGTCCACAGACCTATATTCTGTCGCAGACTGGTGATTATAGATCTTTATATAAGTCGCGCCTATCACTTTGATATTATACAAGTACAGTGCGACCAGGATGTACCATGTTAGAATAACGTACTATTCACGGCAAGCCTTAGAATCATAAAAAAATAAGGAATTGGACACTAAATACAGTTTCTAGGTGGTTGTACACACATAGCTTTAGATTTAGCGTCCTTAAATATACTTAAATATTTACTATGTTTAAAAGTAAGTTTGCTATCGAAGTATTATGCCTTAATGACAAATTAACGCACGTGTATTAATTTAAACCTTTGTCGTGTTATTTAATTAAAAAACTTATTTGACATTACTATTTTGCCTCGTAATAATGAACTCAAACTCTCAAAACCCGACAACCAAAAAATCATGACAATGGATGCCATATTCAAATTAAAATTTAATTATTTTCATTTTATTTATTATAAGATTAAAGTTAAACTTAAATTTAACTCAAATATTTTAAAAATTTAAATGAATAAAACGAATTCCTAACTTTATTAAAACCATATAAATAAAGTTGAATAAGTAATGGAAATAAATGAATTTGTGGAAAATTTATTGTAATGTATCAATTATAAGTATTTAATAGATAACAAAGTTATAATTTATAAAGCAAATAAATACATACCGAATTCATCAGAAAAAAACATTTGCACATGTTTGTCGTTTCATACTGTAGCAAAAGTAGCGTTCGAAATCTTACACTTTTCGAGCTAACTCTCATTCGCCAAGCATGTAACATGATAAGGAACTTAATTTAAAAAATGTGATAACTGATATTTGTGCCAAAAAAATAGTTTTTGCTAACAAATAATATATTTTTAGTATAAATTATGTTTATTAAAATAATAAATATTAACAAAACACAATTTTTTCACGCCGCTTAGATATTAATGGTGATTTCAAATTGAAACTAATTTTGGATAATGACTTTTTACATTTGAATGACCTTTTACACTTAAACCGACAGTCAAACACTTACCGTGAAGTTTAATTTTATAATTAGGAAATATTAACATCTATGTTTACGTAAACATCGTTCTACGAAGCTACATGTTCTGCATCTTAACTGAAAATTAAGTTTATAGTGGCGGACTTATCGCCAGAAGTGTAACTACTTACAGCCAACAACAATGAATTAAATGAGAAAAATAAGTACCGTGTCAAAATGTAAGAAATTGTTGAACGCTAATTAATTACACATAACTATAAAGTAGATATTAATAATTTAGAATTAAATAAAAAAAACAAAACGACATATTGGTGGCAAGGACAGGATATGTGCAGGATAGAAGTGATTATAATATGCCAATTATTATAATGATTTCGCATTTTCCGAAATCCCTATTTCAATAATTTTTGAACCCATAAAACGAGGGTGCACTTTGCATATTGATGTTGTGTTGATTTTATACTCTTTTTTATACTATATACGGCGCACGATTCTTCACAGAAATATAATTCTATTCTAAGGAATTAAGAGGATGTATTTGTTTTAAGAAAATAATTCAAGGTCCACAGGAACTTATATCTAGATCTGAAGTATGAAGTTGTAACTAGATTATTGAAAATATTATATAAAAACATAAAAAATTTAGTTTGTGTAGTTCACGAATCTTTGGCCATTTAGTTGTGACCGATGCTCAGATATGTCGAAAAAAATTTTGAGACCGAAAACGTATCGAATATACAGGGTTTGAAGTCGTTCCACTTTATTGAGTAAATGTTAATTTGAATTAGAATAACAAATATCACCATAATCAAGAATAAGCAAAAGTAAAATTTGAGAAAGGTTTGAAATGTAAGAAAATTTTGCTAGAGAGAGTCATATTAGATGTCGCTCGTTTAGTGGGCCAAAATGGTATGAAATTTTGAGTAAAAAGTATAAAATAACCTTTACTGAATAGCTGTGGTAAAACAACTATGCATACTTACAAAAAAGTCTCTAACTACCAATAATTGAGTTAAAAAAAGATCCTGTTACTAGCCCCATGAAATATAGAAAGCCAGATTAAATATATATCTGCATTCAGTATATCAATGCAGGAAGAAGTACTGAAGTACTGAGCGTATGTTTAAAGACCATCAGCATATAAATGATATTTATATCATCAGCGTATAAATTATATTTAATTTATTACTAAATAACAGTTTCAGATATAACAAGTCCATTGATTTTCTGGCTCGAAAAAATGATAATTATATAAACCTAACTTTTAACATCTACTTTTGTCCATGTGTTAACACCTAACTTTATGCCGAATTACAATATACTTAGAATTATAAGCATCATATGTCCTGTCTACTAAATAACTTCTACGTCTGAGTTCTCTCATACCTCAACGAGAAACTTGATTATAACACACTTATAAAACAGAAATAAATTATTTCAAACTGCAGTTGTTATAGTTTTTAATTAATTTTAACTAGATTTAATTTATTCTTTAAATGTATATTATTCTGCTTATTTATAAATTGTACTAATCACTATAAACCAAAAATTTATTGAAATTGACGCTTGTAACTAAGCTGCATAAAATAGACTTAAAGTGGCCTATAATTTTCAGTTTGAATTTTTATGCCATTTAATATAAATATTTCAGAAAAAGGTTATTGTAGACATTAACGATAAATGACGATTTTGAAACCATGTGTTTCTCCGCTACTTTATCTAACACCTTTCATACGTCTCCTTCAATTCTCTGATTCAATTATGTTAAAAGGTAAAAATAAAATTCTTGTTATGAAAATACATAATTCATGTAGATGCGTGTACCTTTTTATAACATATTAAAATAGTAATACTTATACTAGTAGACATTTACAGAAACGAAGCATAATATACATTCACTTTACCTTTTTATAACATTATACAATTTTAGGACTACAGTGGAATATATTTACTGTATTATGCTTTACTGTTCTTTCAAATATTATTATGTTATTCGCTATACTAATTTCATTTGTTAATTGAACAATTTTCTTGGTTTATTCGACTTTTTTCAGGACACAATAGAGTGACAAATTAATTATAAGTATTAACGATAGTAAATAAGAAAAGTATCAAATTGATCACATCAACCTTCCAACCTTTTTTTTTATTGGATAAGGATAGGAAACCTTCCATTAAATTACACAATAAAAAAAATAAAAAGGTTATTAAACTTAAGCCATTATGCATATTGGGAAACTTATTCGGGTCAAAGCTAATAAATTAATACGTAAAACCGACCGTGCTCGCATTAAATCATATATATCGGATTCATATTATCTCTTCTACTAACAGAGTGATAAAATAATTATTAAGCATTAAACTTAGTAAATAGGCATGAGTTTTATATTGGTCATATCGCAATTCAATATTGAGTACGAAAGCCTTCTATTAAATTATACAATAAGGAAGAAAAATTAAAAAATTATTAAATTTAAGCCATTATGCAGATTGAGAAGTTTATTCGGGTCAAAGCTAATAAATAAATAGATAAAAACGACCGTTGTCGTATTAAATCGTATATCCCCGATGCAAATTATTTCTTGCCTTGGCGACGGTCCAGTCGAGTTACGACGTGAACTGTTTTAATCATTGTATCGAAATGACAAATATCTGTGTTATTCAGCTTTTCCATTCTTCTGAAGTGAATACTTCTGGCAGAGGCAAAAAACTTATTTGTTTCCGTAGTGTAATAGCTGTATGTCACTGATGAACGTAAAATAGCGATGTTTGTATTAATAAAGCACGTAGATAGTGAGTTTACAGTTAATTTTATCATTAATTAAAAATTAACGTAACTAATTGTAAAATAACGTAAAAACTATTTATGAAAATGTTACTCATACCCTATTTCTATCTAAAAATAAAAAAAAATGACTGTAAATTTTGTTTTTCATCTTGTAAATTTATTGCCTAACGTACATTTTAAAGTTGTATAAATGTGACAAATTTCTCAGAAAATTGTTGTTTGATGATTGAGTGATGACCCTCTACTTTTTGGTAAATTTTAGATAAATTTCTGATAACGATACTTTTTCACAATTCTTATATTAAAACTTTCAGAGACAATTTGAAATAAGTACTTTCGAAATGTTCTCAATAATAGTTATAACTTCGAAATCACGATTCATTGGAAAGAAGTTCTTTTACGCGGCTTACAGTAGAGCGAATTGGTAGAATCGTCACGTAAGGAAATAGCGTTATGCCTCCTCCTGGCGACCTTTCCCTCTGTTTCTCTTTGTCT
The DNA here is from genome assembly GCA_039881145.1 of Druceiella hillmani. Lineage (NCBI taxonomy): Eukaryota > Metazoa > Arthropoda > Insecta > Lepidoptera > Hepialidae > Druceiella > Druceiella hillmani. The sequence continues at coordinate 19,597,241 of JAYKKI010000010.1, read as the reverse complement.
CTTTCTGTTATAAACGGTTGTATTTGTGTGTGTGTATTCGTGTGAGTATTCCTTCGAGCAGAAAGCATCGTGTGGGGTCGGCTGTATAACCTCAATTCTAAACACGTGTAAATATTATTTAATCTTATTTATATTGATATTTACAACAGTCAAAATGCCCAATAAAACTCATCTTATAATGAGATTTGTCTCTCATGTGAAACACGGATGTATTTTCTTTCCACTGGCTTTCTATTGTAAGTTAATTATCTGCCAAACGGTTTCCAACACTTACCGATGTATTATTTGCATTATAAATTATAACTTAATCTATTATTGAATACTTTATAATTGATAAATTACAATAAATTGTCAGTATATTAATTTATTTTCATGTTAATTAACATTTATTTGGATTGTTTGATAAATTAAAAAAAGGTTAATTTGTGGAATAATAAAATTTCATGTTAAAATTAATTTTGAATTTAATTCAATTGAAAATTAAAATTTAAGTATTTAGAATGAAAATATTTTTATTTTAATCATTTCGAAATAAAATAAAATTATTATTCTACCAATTATTTTTTTTCATATTATATTATTTTAATATTTTTTATTAGTTCAATCAAATTAAATGTAAAGTTAATTTTAGGTTTATAATTAAATATTTTTATTTTAATTATTTCAAAAATAAATTTAATTTAAGATTAATTATAACATTAAATTGCATTATTCTAAAAATTTCACATTTTCTCGTTTTATTATTTTTAAATTTCTTTCACATTATCAAACAAATTTAAAAATAATGTTTATGTTTAAATTGAATTATCTTGAAAATTAAAATTTCTTATTTATATTTTTTTAAGTTTAGTTTTTCTAATTGTTTTAATAAACCAAATTTGGAATAACTTTTAAAATTAGATTTAGTTTAATTATTTCAAAAATTTAAATGAATAAAACGAATTGTTAAATTTACTGGAATATTTATTGTAATTTCTTATTTTTAAGTGTTTAAAAAATAATAAAGGAGTAATGAAAATAAATTAATTTGCCGAAAATTTTTTGTAATTTATAAATTTTGAATATTTAGTAAATGATATAGCCAATGTTTTATTATGCTGAGATGTTTTTATTCATGTATCTAATATAAATTTAACACATAATATGTTGCGAAAGGAACTTCGTTCCTACCGGGTGTCCCACGACACGTCTCGTTAACTTTTTTCAAGTATATGATTTTTAATATATTGTATAACACTATTTACTATCTTAACTGATAAAAATTCCTTTTAGTTTAACTCAGTTCTAACACCAATACATTGACTTTGATTAATTTTATTACGCGAGTTAAAGTTACGTGCAATCCGAAAATGATAAATTTATTTAAAAACAGAATATTTTTATAACATATGTCTTTTAAGGAGCTAATGTCAGAAAGCTAGAAGCTCTATGCAAAGATTGAATAAATTCGTATGGCTCGCAGGTCTTTTTATACAATATGTTTACCTTTTTGTTTACATTCGATTTATTATATATTTACATTAAACTTATCTTCTAGTTTCCTGTCCGTTTGGTTCAAATTAGTGGGAATAGCAGGAGCCATACAATTGTTGTTTATTGTGTTGCGCTCGTCATCTGGCTTCTGGTCCCAACCCGTGGGATAGTTACACGGGCAAAAAAGTTGTTTGTCTGCTCTTTATCTGCATCTTCCATACGACAGTTCCTTTGGTGCCTCCCTCCTTTTCTAAAGTTATCCCTCATTCTTTTGGGGATGAACTTTGAGATGATGTAAATAATCGTCAAAGTTATTACAGTTCCCAATATCCATATGTTGTTTGTAATTTACTTTGGTAGGTGTCTGGAGCAAATTATTAACAGTTTTTTAGCAGTGCTCCGCTTGTTGAAGAGGCTTTCTTATAGACATCTTCTTGTAGTGAAAATCGTTTCGGTATATTCTCCTAACTTATATTACTTGATCATATCTTTTTCAATATTGTCCTTCATTAATATCGGAAAGAGTACATTGATTGTTCGTATTCGTTATATTGGCAGAATATATTTCTTATAATATTTATTTCTGGATACAAAGGATATGTGTATTTGAAAAATTAACATGTTGGATACAATTTCTTAATTAAGAATTAGGCTAGCTTCTAATATTAACAAATTATGGTAAATTAATAGTTTTTGGCATTTTGGGGATGCTGTGAGAGCAATAACCCTAGAATACGAGTTACATTCATGTGAATTTGCCTGTCTTCACCTCGCGAGTAATATTACTATATTATATTATATTATATTACTCGCAAGGTGAAGCAGGTTTTAAACGGTGAAATCATTTATTTCATTTTAAAGGAGCCGTTCTATACGTTTTTACTCTTATTTCTACTTTTGCTAGTAATATAATATTCGGTTCCTCCTTTTAGTTCTGACCCCCATATTTCTCGCCAGAATCTTCGTGGATTATGTTTGATCGATTCTTTCTCAACGAGTTCGACTCGTTGTTTATTTTGTTTTAAATATTCCTATGTTATATTATTGTTTATAGGTTTTTCGTAGGTCAATATGAGCTCTAGGGGGACTTTAATGGGGTTTCGATTATATTTTGTTTTATCACATATATCACAATATTTCAAGAATGTTGCCGTGTGTTTTTTTTTTATATTTTCTATATTATATTTTTTACTAATTTCATTCCTAATTTATGAAATTAATTAGTAATGAAATTAATAAAAAAAACGCGTGGGATTTCCAATAGGTCTTTCGTGTTTTGCGTGGTTTCGCAAATAATTTTCAATATCTCTTCTTGTTCTATTAATTATATTCGTGGCGATTTAACCCATATTATTTCTAATATTTGTTCGTTAAAGTTTTTTCAATAAATTTCTGATATTTGTATTCCCAACTATTAGGAGGCTATTAAAGCATACCGTTTCCCTCCAATATTTTCGTTAAATCAATGATTTCGTTAATTCATACTGTCGTACTCTATAACTATAGGCGTGTATGTTGGTTCGTGATAACTGAATAATAGAGTAATATATTGAAACTTATATTCCTGATTCGACCACGCGAAGAGGAACATAATTTATCAAAATATGTTCCTCTTCGCGTGGTCGAATCAGGTTGCGGTAAAATAAGCATCTAGCATTCTGAATAAATGTAAGTTATGGCTGCGGTCAGTACCAAAAATATATGATAGCTTAAAAACTATGCAATTATTGAAACCAAATTTAATGTAAAGTTAGAAACGATAGAGATATGAAACAAAACCTTCATTTTTTTCAGAATTTTACACGTTAGTAAGAAAGTTAAAGTGTGGACGACACTTTGTAAGATTTTAGAAGCTCAGTTCTCACCAACTATTAACTTGAAGTTATTTTGGAATGCCTATGTAATTTTTTAAGACCCATCTAAGGATACCCATATGCCGATGTGCACTGGATTTGTTTAATACCCTAGTTACAGTAAAGTGCCACCCCTAATATTTTTTTCCATAATTCCACGTTGTATACCGGTTCATAAACGACGCCACCCAAATTTCATCAATATATTGCCAAAATTTTTAGAGTAAAATGGCTGTGACATACGGAGAGACAGACGGACGGAAACACAGGCCCGACGAAATTATACGGGTTCCGGTTTTGTCACTTGGCTACGAAAACATAAAAAGCCATTATACTGCACGTTTTTCTCACTTCTGTCTTCACGAGTGTTGGTCAAAGGCTGAACTTCTTTGTAACATTGAAGTTTGAAAGAAATCTCTATGTAACAACTAATTGTGACATTGATATCTAAAAGAAATTATTTTATGGGTAGGGTATGAACTCTAAATTTAAATTACTTAAAATTTCAAATTTTAAAAAGAACTAGGAATTTTAAAAGGAAGGAGGAGGAAAAGCTTTATATTTTTAAAAGGAAAGTATACATTAATATTAAAATTGGCACCATTGAGAGTCCCTGACTTATATTCCAACGAAACACTTGTCTCTTAATGTTTAGTTCCATTTTTATACTTATTCGTTTTTTGTATAAATAAAACCAAATATATATACAATTTTTTAAATATTTTTTAAGATGCAAAAGTGAAAAAGAAACACAACTTTACATAATGCTTTCTGAAATAAGGGTAGAAAATTATCTCTAACTTCATTAAAGATTTAAGAAAAAATATTTTTCACAATTAAATGAAACTATGTGATGTATTATTTCTACTTTCTTTAAGTTCTTTACCACGACCTAGGTTTTGTTGTATTACAACATCTTCAGGTGGGATATTAGCAGAGATCTTCGCTAATAGCCCACCTGAACATGTAATACAACGAAACCTAGGTCGTGGTAAAGAACTTAAAGAAAGTAGAAATAATACTACATCACGTAATTTAATTTAATTGTGAATTTCTGCAAAATTAACGCTAAATATATTCAATATTTGAAAAATATTGTCACAAAGACTAATGTAGCAAGGTGTGTACCTAACATATAATTGAAAAGTAAAATAATTTTAAAAATTCTTGCTGCGTTTGAAAAGTTTTTCCGGCAACATATAAATAAGTAAAATATGTTTCATAAGCCATTAAATAAAAAAAATCTTCAACAAAGAGTTACCTAATGTATAAGCAATATCCAATTACAGGTATTTTTATATTAATATACAAAAATACTCATTAAAATTTTAATAAGAATTCAAATTATGACTCTCAAACTACTTGCTAATATTCTACTTTCAGCTGAATTGAAGAAATGCATGATTCTAAAATTTCAGACCCGTAACAAAAAAGAAAATATTAATAAATTTTTTTCATGATTTATTAGTAATTAATTTGGTCGATTAAATTACGTACGTAAAAGTTGACTTGTAGAAGAAAAAGTAGTATAAATTAGTAAAAAATTAGGAAATAATAGAGTTGTGTTAAATAATTCATATAATATAGAAAATCTTTCATTAGAATAGAAAAGATAAAAAAAATATATGAAGATAAAACTATAGAAAATTTCTACTCAACTATTTACTCAATTTAAATGAGAAATTTTGTTGAAAATTAATTTTTGTCAAGTTCAAATAAATCTTTATCAATATTAAATACAATTTTTTTTTATATAATATTTATGTGAATTATATTTTTGAAGCTAACACTAACGATTAATTATAGTTTATTAATTTAAAGGAAAATTTCGTTCTCTACTTTCAATATATTGGTTTTGTTTTAACTTAAATTTTAAAATATCAAAATATTTAACATTTTTATTTTATTCACTAACTCTAAATTCTCAATTAATTTGAAATTGATATCATAGTTTTGACATGCGTTCCCGTACATTTTTTGTAGTATTTAACTATCTTTTTCGAATTACGTAGTACAAACTCGTGAAGAGTGCGTAACCAATTTTTAAATTAAACGTCATATCTAGTTTCGGAATTATCAATTTAAAAGATTTAGATTTACCATTCAAAACGTTTTGTACACTAATCTACATGGAAAATATTTTTTTTTGTTTCATTTGGCGTAAAATACTTTCTTTATTTAAATTAAGTCATTAAGTAGTTTGATCAAAACCTCAGTTTTAAATTTTGTAAATAAAGAGTAGGTTAGAAGTTTTGAACCGCTAGTAGACAGATTTACGAAAGAATGGACACATTTATTATACAAAAATAAACATAGTTAAATGTGAATTAAAATTCCATGAAAATATTGCGAGCTTTGTTAGTGTCACACACATCTTGACTCTTTTCCGATTGTTTGCTATTGTTTTAGTATAAGCAGAAAGGAGAAAAAATATTAGGAATGTCGTTTAAATAAATATCTGCTATAAAACCACATGTATCATTTGTAGATTAGTCTTACAACTTAAATTGAAATAACTGGTTTACAAAAATACCGATACCTGATCGGTGGGCTGAAAGCAACCACATAAACAACAAACTAAAATTCAAATCCATCACAGAATTGTCTTCTCTAGAAATGTAAGTCATACATGATGTAAAACTCCTAACATCTATATTCAGTCTACAGCTAAATATAACGGTGTCAATATTTGGTGTTTAAGTCAAACGGTTTCTGTGATATAATAATATGAACGATTTATTGACAGATGGAGCAGGAAACTATGATTTAATCCAAAAGTTTTCTTTTTTAAATTTTATAATAAAACAATTAAACATCTTAAAACATAATCCATCTTATATTAAACTAACGACGTATATGTATACTCACACATAGCTAATACACATATTATCTTCCATACAAGGAAAACCTACGTCACAATAGGAAGCGACAAAATTCCGACGGCTATTGCATTCAAAACGACTGCCAGAAACGAGTTGAATATAAATATCGTATTTTTTCCTATTATCCTGTCCCTTCCCTTGTTGACATATATTTTAATATTATTTTATTTTCCTTAGAAATCTCGGAGGTCAAGAGCGGTTGAGTTGGACAAGGGAAAATTAAGGCTTTTTACTAGAAAGGAGCAGATTTTCACCCACATTGTATTTTCTCACGATTTCTATTATACAAATATCACAAATTCATGTATCTTTGAATTTGTGATATTTTTATGGTATCAGTGAGTTTTTTTTGACTGGCAGATATATTGTTGCGTAACTTTCTTTTGCGAAAATGTATCTAAATATTTTCTTTGAACGGAACTATTTTCGCTTATATCATTTCCTCGTTATTCATTTTATTTATAATATATATAAAATATGCTGCTCTGTACTATTACTTTTCTATTAAAGTTAATTCTATATCTATTTAATGACTTCCCAAGAGGATTATGTGATAAGAATGTAGCCATCTTCAAACTACCTCAAATAGATAAACTAAAGTTGATGTAAATAGTGGTAATCACAATACATAAACTTATGGAATAATAAAGGTGTTTTATTTTATCCAAAATTTTGAACTCGACATTTAAATGAAATTGAATTTAACTAAATCAATCAAGTATTATAGTACAAACACGATTTTATAATTTCACATCATGAGTAGCAAACTAGGCCAAATTATAGCTGAAAAAGATAAACTCTAAACATACAGTTTAACAATTGAAATTTTCCACAATTAAATGAAACTACGTGATGTAGTTTTATTTCTACTTTCTTTAATTTCTTTACCACGACCTAGGTTTCGTTGTATTACAACATTTTCAGGTGGGATATTAGCAAAGAATATTTGGTAATATCCCACGATGAAGATGTTGTAATAGAACGAAACCTAGGTCGTGGTAAAGAAATTAAAGAAAGTAGAAATAATACTACATCACGTAGTTTAATTTAATTGTAAATAATGAATTTATACAAAATTAACGCCAAATACATTCAATAATTAAAATTGTATAAAAGCGAGAATCTCTAGTACATGGATTTTTTATTTATGTCTCCGAAACAGTTTTTTCTGATTAGAATCAGAAATATCTGTTTTGAAATAATAAAAAATCTGAAATTTGTACGGTTTGTAACCAATAAACTTTCCCCGGATTTGTCTAGAAAACAAAATTAAAGTTTAATAAATAAACTATTACTAGATAAGCTATCTCAAAAACAGTATAGCTTTTCGATTCTTAACACAAATCGTTATATGTACTGCCTAAAGGAATAAAACAAACAAGTTCAGAGGCAATTTGATTCTATATTCAATTTTAATATACCTATAAACCAGACGATCTCACACCAAAAAACATATATACACACACATACAATCACAAAGTCCGTGCTTATTTGTCCTTAGACATCCCCGTTTCCTAATCCTCCTGGATCTCTTGCCGGATACTAATGCAATAATTTAATCTTTTTGCTATAAATATAGAAACGCATATGTTTTTAATATTACAAAATTAAAAATATATGCGTTTCTATATTCGATTGTTTGTGAGTTTCTTTTCAGCACTTGGTGATTTAACCAATAAATGAATTTTAAAGAAATGTCTCCATTTACCAACTTCTTATAAAACATCACTTTTTTCAATCCGCCTTTACTATAAGCATACAATTTATGCAGTAATAAGACATAACTATGTAGTTGTTCGTGAAAAACTAGTTTGTAATTTTCTTTATGCTGTCTGAAATACTTTACAAATTTACGATATTCCTATTATGCGAGAATCCCTATGCGGCCTTATCCTACCGTTTATTTTGGAAATATATGAAAAAGATTTATAAAACGAATATTAATTTTTGTATTCTTGTTATTTAGAGAATTACTTAAAAGAAAAAAAAGTTATCAAGCAGAAACGTTTAAAAATTTCTCTCTCAGGAATCTTACAGAGATATTTAAAATTGCAATTTGTTAAATATAAAAAATAATTAATTCCCATGTGCAAATATTTATAAAAACTTTAATCTGAAAAATATGATACTTTGTAGCTAATAGACATTTAATTTTAGTCTAAAGAAAACAGAATTAATTCCAAATATCGAACTCAATACTTTTGAATAAAGAGTCTCGTGTTATTTAATTGAGCCAAATAATAATTTGAGAAACCAATGAAATTAAGATATGTGAACTGCATAGATGTTTACTGGTTCTAATTTTGAATTAATTTACTCTTACACTTTACTCTATGAAGACACCCGGAAAAATGTTTATTTTGGACGAGCATACTTCTCATGTAAGTGGAGAATAGTTGAATTTTTCAAGGCACATGGCCTAATTTTATTGTGTTTATCAAGTCAAACTTCATATTATCTTCAGCCTTTAGAGAGATCCGTTTTCTTTGAAAACGGATGAAAACGTTGAATCTTCTTATTTAACAATAGTTTACGATTAGATTACACGAAATACTAGCAAGAAACACTGTTGTCTCCAATTTCCAAAAAAAATTAACACTGCTTTGAATAACGCAGCAACTCGTCAAACTTACTTATTTGGTTTCTCTGAAACAAACCTTTTCCCATTTAATAGAGACGTATTCCAGAGTATGGTTTTTGAATCCTTTTACTGAATATAATCCTGGATAATCTTGTGCTCATACCGTCGGAAAGTTTCACAGAAATTAAACAGAGGAATTGAAACTAACAACCGTGATATTAAGATCATGCAGTCTGCAAAAAATGTGTTAAAACAAATTTAGGTTGAAATAAAGTTTTCAAAGTTTTAAATAATGTATAAAAGTATGTTAGTGAATATCGTATGAGATTTAAGTATAGAAACTTATGTAAACTCGTATGAGGTTTAAATTTAGAAACTTATTAATAAATGTTTACAGTAGTTTAACTAATTTTATTTTAAATTAATATTCGTTTAGCAAAATTTGATAAAAATATTTAGGAATAACAAAAAGTTAGGCCTACTTTCTGGATTTACCCTAACTAATTGATCACCTCATTAACGCATAAAAAACAAGCAATACGTAATTATCTCAACCTGGTAAAAAAAAAATTACTATGAGTGAAAGCTAACCTGGAAATTGTTTCGCATTTTTTAATGAATTACCAAATTTGTAATGAATTACCAGTGTTGTTGGTATTTCAAAATTAATAGAAAGTGGCAGATGTTCTAGGAGTGGAAAAGCATTTGTACAAATCAGAGAAAATTATTTTTTTTTAGGGAATGTGTATAGGCATCTACCTAAAGCTGGCTCTTACCTGTAAATTCATATTCTCATGGTAATACTTTCAAAAATCTATAGAGACAAAATAAAGCAAGCAGCACAAACTTGAATAATTACCAGTGTTATTTTCATAACTCTACTATTTTTATGCCAACAAATTGTTTGAAAATAAAAACACGTTATTAAGAACGTAACAAGTATTGTTTTATTCCATATGGAACATAATACTTGCTTTTTGTTATTTCAACAAATATTGCATCACAACTAACCATGTAACGAAAAATTGACGTCAAATTAATGAATTTGTTTTGTTTATTTGTAATAAAAACTATTTCATAGTAATTAATTTTTGACATTATTTTTTAAATAATTTATGAATTAAAAATGTGCATAAAATTGTGGAAAAATAGTTGAGTAAGTCTCAAAAAAATAACTATTAAAAATTACAGTCTATTTAGATGAACAGGCATGTACCATATAAATCATATTCAATTTAGACAATGCGTAAATTAGAATTAAAAAAAATTATTATGTGTACATACGTACATATTTATATATATATATATATATATATATATATATATATATATATATATATATATATATATATATGATTTTAAATCCTTTAGGAAGTTCGTCATTACGTTATTAGCTACTCGTTTCAGCTAACCACGTGTATTATTTATCTACCCTCTTTACCTTTCCGCTTAGATGATTTCTAAATTATATAAAAGATAATTACAATGTAGATATCTTGAGAAACTTTGATTGTGAGAAGTCGAAAGAGAGATCAGTAACTTTAGAAATAAGGGTACATTTTTTATTTCCGGAGAGTTTCTAAAAACGTTATTTTTGAAACATTACTTTTCTAAATCATATGTATGGTTTTTTCGTAAAGAAAGCAAGGGATCTATACATATAACAAAACTACAAAATTTACGTGTCTGAAAAATGAAAATATTTGAAAAAAAACATGATGAAGAATAAATAATAAGTATTAAAAACATATTGAAATTATTGTCCTTTTCGCTGTTTGTCTATTTTTGCATAAGCATAATCTAAAATGTACTAGTATAGTTTTGAAAAATTTGTTTAGAAAACATAGTACTTGACATGAAGTGATATTTTATTTCCATTATATTGTATACAGATAATTCAATCAGAATGTACAACAAATTAATATTTTCCTAAATTAATTTACATCGAATTAATACAACAACAAAGAAGTGACTAGCTACTCGGAGCGTAGCAATTACATAAATGTATAGTGTACTTATGTACATTAATAGATGGCGCTACGTCTATATTAAATTGCGGAACGAAGTGTTTTAAACGATCATAGCTTATCTAAATTGGCATAGGCGGAAGGTATTTTTGGGGTGGTGCGGGAAGACTAGGTCCTCGAGTAAGCGAAGCGGGTAGACGCTTTTTCGGTCGCCTCCCGCTTATAAAATTTTTCATTGTTTTGTTTATTCGATAAAAGGGGAATCTATTTCCCCTATCGGCTTAAAGTTTGAATCTGTTGGCAATATTTGTTTATTCGATATAAGGGGAATCTATTTCCCCTATCGGCTTAAAGTTTGAATCTGTTGGCAATATTTTTACTTTTAATATATAGTTTGGTTTAGTAAACATTTGGTCGCTACATATTTTAATCTCAATGCATATAATGGTTCTGTCTGATAATTGTCTATATATTGAAGGTATTTATTTAAGTAATATTTCGGGGATAACGACAAAAGTGATACAATTAAAAAATATTATTTTTGAAATATTGATCTGTTGTCTAAAAGTCTGTTACGGATTTTACCATGTCTGGTGTTTCACTACAATCGACCTAATTATAAGAAAATATGGTAAGTTTACATTTCGATACAAATCGCATTTACTCAGAAAACTTATTTCATTATTATTTTGGTAGATGCATTTCCGTACAGTTATATTTTAGTTAATTTAATAATTTTAAAAGTAGGAATTTGTACACTTGCCTACAAGTGAAATATTAGAAAAAATTTAGGCCCATATATATTGCTAAACCAAATGAGGGACATAATTTATTAGTTATAAAAAAGTTATCTAGTAACATTTTTGCTTCAATTTTTTATTTTGGACGAAGTTCATACACTGATATCTCAAAGATATAATTTATATTCCAAAAAAATTGCGTAAGTAAAAGGACACACAAAAGCTTTTGGAGCTTTAAACCATACATTACAGTCAAAGCTCTGAACCCTATAAATTTCGTGCGTCTGTATGATCTTTTCTAAGTCTGATTGTAGAAATATTGTTTTCGCAGTCTATGATGTAGGCTCGTATTATATATTTAAGTATGAATTTTGTTAGGAAAACACCATGCAGAGTGAAATAAATTTTAAATTAAGTTGATTATAATTTCTCTTACTAGGATAAATTATTTGTATGCATGAATTGTAAACAAGTAGTCATCTGTAACAACAAAGTCATAGAATTTTTTTTTCTATTATGTTTATTATCGTGAATGAACATCGGACGGTTAAATAAAAATCTTTGATAATATTGAATAAGAGTGTTAAAAACCCAAATAAGCATTCGCAATTGCAAATGTTACCAATTCCAAAAGATTCAATGAAATATTACGACGCAACTAATAACTTGCAATAAGTCGTCAATCCATTTTTGTAATGTTATGGAAAATTTCGAATATTTCTTGTGAGGTCTATAAAGCTGTAGCGACTGATCTTCTGTTCATTTAGCAACTGAATTTTAACGATTATATAAGAATATAAATTTGGGGGAGAGAAATTGGAATTACCTTGTTTAAGAATTCAGCCAACGAAGCAACATCCATTATATGTACAACGACTATGAAGGTTTACTCTCTCACAACACAGTTGAGTGATAATTCAATCTCAGGTGGTCATATACATTAAGTTTAGAAAGTTATAAAATACATATTAAAATTCATTTCCGGTTAAATAGAGTTATTTGCAATATAAAAGGTAAGCGTTGCTTTGGAGAAGAAGTGAAAATATTCTCTTAGGCTACCGTTTAAGTTCGCTAACTAATTTCAGAAGAAATCTGACATATGCAGTAAGCTACTGTGTTGTGATATGAAAAAATATCTTATTATCTGTGTTTCTTCACCACACGCCCTAGATCAATTGCTCTCCAACTATAATCAGTTTTGATTGCTATCTAAGTATTTAAAAATAACAAGTATAAAGATGTAGATCATTTTAAAGTTGAACTTCAAAAATTATTCAACCAAAAGGTCAAGTTCAGAGAATTCTACTAGGAATAAGATGGTGCTTTTATAAGTAACCAACTTGATATATTGTTTGTAATATTGTGTATAAAATGGGATACTTTTTCATTTAGTGTTTAATGCCGATAGGCATTTTCCACATTTTGCATTTTCCTAAATATTTAAAATTAATTTAGTGAAGAATTAATTCTAGAGAGTAATATAGAAATACCAGTGAACAAAATCTCAAAAAAATAAAACAACCGTTAAATAATACACGAGAACTCGAGCATGAATTCTAAAATAATATGACGACAGCAACAAGAGGTATACTTTTACTGCATGCGCCCAAAGTAGCCTTTAGCATGGAACCTGTTAATAATTCATAACACATTGTAATTTTTTTATGTCTAATTGGAATAACCGACGGAATCTTAGAAAAAATGTGATATTGTAATTTGTCAAAAAACGCCTTATTATATTTTTCACTAAAATAAAATATGACAATTTTGTAACAGTATTTATTTACGTAAAATTTGTTTTATTTACTAAGATAATTTTGTCATAGACAATCAATAAATCCAGAGAGAGAGAAGTAAGTTAGATTAGTAAGAAGAATTAAAAATTTAAACGAGAACTAAAACAATATTTCTTTCTTAAAAAAAATATTAAAAAGCAATAAATCTTCCTTTATATCGCTATAATATATTTGACAATAATCAAAATCAAGAAAAGAATTATTGAAATATCCTAAATAAAATACAAACTTTTTATAATTTGAAAAAGGCTAAAAAACTTTGGATGACATAATTTTTTGGCATAAATTATTTCAAAGGAATAGTTTCTCTAGTTTTTTGAGTAAATTTAATATTAGGATTTTTGGCTATGTCAGTGAAGTCCGCAGCAAGTTATTCAAAGTTACTGAAATTAATGAAAACAATTCTGGAATACGTGGAAAAGCAAGTTTCTTAATCCCAACCTACTGAATAGATAGGGCAGCAGACAAAATCCTTTCAGATTTGTTCTTTGACAATTATCGCAAATTAATACGGTAATTGTCAAAGAACAAATCTGAAAGGCATATTTAATTGTAGACAGCTTTACATTATTCTACATCTCTATTGTGTGGTGATTAAATAAACTAGGAGAAAAGAGTCTATATCGTAAGCAGCACGATAAAAATTGTATTAATATGAAAAAAATATTATAAGAAGAAAAAAGTAAACGGTTTTTCCTTTTTTTCATTAATTTTTAAAAAGTTTCATATATGATTATTGGGCGTTAGCTAATAATATATATCATCATCATCATCAGTTCCTGTCGCTCAGGTCGGAGCATAGGGCAGACGTAAAATTTCTCCATTTGGTGCGGTCAGCGGCCAGTTTCTTAACCTCTCTCCAGGTATTGCCAGCTGTCTTTGCTTCTTCATAGACCGTTCTCTGCCAGGTCTTTCTTGATGGACCACGTCGTCTTGCTCCTTGGGGATTTCAGTCGAGGGCTGCCTTCTTGATGGCTTCGTCAGCCATTCGTGGCGTGTGACCGATCCAACACCACTTCCTCTCCCTAATCTGGTCTGTGATGGGTTTTTGGTCCATTTCAGCCCACATATCCTCGTTCCTCTTCACCTCCGGCCACCTCACGTTCATGATGCGGCGAAAGCATCTGTTTACGAAGACCTGTAGTTGGTGGGTGAGACCTTTGGAAACCCTCCACATCTCACAACAATAATATATAATCTTTGTTTATATAACTTAGAAACTAATTTGAAATAGTCTTCAAAATGTTTGAGTTTATAAATGTGTGCGAGTTTGTGAGTGAGATCCACCCCATGTCTGTATGTGTATGTGTGTACATTAACATATTGGTGAATTAGGAACGAGGTAAAAGTGAAATTATTATAATTCTGTGACAAATGAAAAACAATAATTCTGTTTAAATAAATCTGTCAAAACTAAAATATGAAGACGTTAAGAAATCTGATGGCTCAAATGAAATATATAATATTGAAGCAAAACGCAAAGAATCCATTCACCGCTTTTTCAAAAACTGTATGTAACAAATGTGTTTGGAAAGTTATATTTATTAAAAAATTAATGAAAAATAATCTTAAAAGGGCATTAGCAAATTATCAATTTTGCAAAGTGTGTATTAGAAAATAAAAATTATAAAACTAAAAATTGACGAAGGAGATAACAGATTTAAACTAAAGGAAAAGTTTACCTATTAAAAAAATTAATGAACAAAATCATGAAAGAGCATTAGCATTTAAAGAAATTATCAATTTTGGCAAAATGTGTTTGTGTTAGGAAATAAAAATTTAAAATACTAAAAATTTACAAAAGGGAAAGCAGATATAAATCAATGGAAAGTTTTACCTAGTAAAAAATTTATGATATAAATTTTAAAAGTGCATCAGCATTTAAATAAAATATTAATTTTGGCAAATTGTGTTAATATTGCACACATCGCAATAATTTGTTTCATAAGTGTTAGGTACATTTCTAATAACCATGACGTTTTATAGTTTTAATTTTAACAGTTTTTGATATAGGAGGAGGAACGTTGCACAATTTTTTTGAAAATATTTTCAAAAATATCTCTAGAAATCTAAAAAGTTAATTTTGACGTCCATAAGCTTAAGGTAAGCTTGCTCGTCCTCTTTATATCCTTTATAATATATAAAATTTAAAGAAATCGAACATTTCACTTTCAAGTGTAAAATTTTCCATATCTATTGTACTCTTTAAATACTCGTATTCAATAACGATATGCAAAATTTTCAATTTAAAGGTCAAAATTATATTTGCCAAAACTATTTTGATAGATGAACAGACATGTTGGTATTGTTATAATAGTTTCACTCTTCGTACTTTCAATGTACAAATATAAGCAAAATGAGACCATCGCCAATTTTAGAAGAAATGTATGACATATTACATACTAAAAATAGATACCTACTTATTTGCCGTAAATAACTGGGTTACTTATTTTTGGAGTCGGTGAGAGTACTGTCGATGAACTTAAAGAAATTCATAAGTTTACTTAATTTATAATGTAAATATAAAACATTGACCTGTAATGTATCCAAAACAGGAAATAATTTCATAAAAATTGAACCTATGAAATTTTGCATTTGTTTAAGTTGATCGGCGATTTTGGCACGATTTCAAAAATATTGTTATTAAATTTTATAAAATTTTACTTTTTTTTAGTACCTGCTTTTTTGAAGTCGATTTTTTAAAATATACTTTATTTTAGAATTGTTAGTGTTTTAATAATCATTAATCATCACAACTTACCTAACATTCAATTATTTTCTGTCTTAAAACATTGCCTAATTATTAAGTCACAAGCTAGTCAAAGTCAGTACATAGATAGTTTCCTCTTTGTCTAAACTTGGTTTTCAACAACATACAGAAGCGAAGCGATAGTAATAACGGATAGCGGTTAGCTGCTAGCCGATGTGTAGTTCCGTTCTCCGTATCCAAAATCCAATATCATATTTTGCAAAGTAACAACTATCGGTAACAAATATCTTGAATAATGGTTGGTTTCCTACCATCCGATAAGGATTTATCCTACCATTCATTTCCAAAACTTACCATCAAACACTGACCCGGTCGACGGCGTAGTTATTTTCCAAGGTAAAAATTACCAGTAGCAAATATCTTGGAATCACCGTTGATTTATTATCGTCCGATAAGGAGTTATATTATTCGTCTCCAGAACGCATCATCAGACTCTGACCTGGTAGATGGTATATTTATTTTGCGAAGCAACAACTACCAGCAGCAAATATCTTGAATCACGCCTGATATATTTCCATCTGGTGAGGAATTCTATTGTTCATGTCGAAAACTTACCACCAGACAATGATTTGGTGAGTGATGTAGTAATTTTGCAAATTAATAACTACCCGTAGCAAATGTTTGGAATCATGGTTGATTTATTGCCATTCGTTAAGTAATTCATTTCCGGACTCCATCATCAGATTGTCACCATATTTATATGGGACTACCCCTAAAGTACCTACCCCCTATTCCATAAAAAACAATCATCAAAATCGGTCCTCTGAACCTCCTTCTTTTTCTTTAAATTGGTTAATAAATTAAAGTGTAATTAGAAAATAAATTAAAGTAATGAAATACATTGAACTCTAAGTAATAAAAAAAGACGAATCATCGGTGTGTTCCTTCATCTCGTTTCTCTCTAACTATTTATATATGTATATTTCTGTTACTTGCAAAACGTTGATCACATTACCATCTTAAAGCAGTGATTTGAATTCTATAAAACTTGGTCACTTACAAATGTGTCAAATAAGGGACCAAAGTATAACTCAGTCGCCCGTAAGGGACTGAGTTATACTTTGGTCTTTACACACGAGTACTCAAAGCAACTACGTCAACCGATGCTCTTTTTGAAATGGGCTTTAAATTTTTGTTTCCAAATTAATACATCACAAGAAGTTACCGATCTTCTAAACTACACTGATATGTTTAATTATAACATCTTCCAGTTCATTTTTTTTGACGAATTTGTCAATGCAAAACAAAATTTGAAATAATATTACCAAAAGTTTAATATGATTTAACGAATTAAACGTAAATTCAAATAGCTTTATTTCCTAAGCATTTTTATTTCGAATAAAATTATTTTCTTAGCATTTTAATTGTTAACGTATTATATTTTTTTAGCCTTTCAATATTAACACGTTGGTAATTTAAACCATATTTCACCTAAATCACATCATCCAAGGAGTTATTTTATATTTTAATAAATAATCCAATTCATAGCCAATACTTTCTCTATATTTTCTAACATAAACATTCTCATTTCATCACATAAAATTATTGTCATCTTGTTTCGTCTGTTGAAATTTAAATATTTTATTTTTGTTACAGACGCCAAAAATACCAGATCAGCGTTAAAAAAATCAGTCGATAATGAAAACGAGTTCGTAGACTAGTGTTATAAAACGAAATCACTACTTATCTATTGATTACATACTTCAAAATTTTGATTATTTTACTTTCATGTAAACTCGTCACCGAAGAAACAAACTTATTAACCACTGAAATGAATTCAATAAAAACTGAATAAAAATCGGTGAAACTAACTAAAAATTTTAATTTATTTTATTTATATCACTAAATTCTACCGAGTAATGAGTCGTTTGATTTTAAACATTTAATGGCGTGTTTGGATGGAGTTTAAAAAGTTCTGATGGCACGTCGTGATATGCCATTAGGCCAGCTTCGCGTCTTTTTAACTAACAGTATTATAAAATTAAAAATATATTTTCAATATGTTGGTAAAAATACTTCTGTGATAAATATTCATGTAAAAAGTAGAGGTGATTTTTTTATTAACCACTATCTGAATATTTTTTTTTTTTCAATTCGTTCAAATTGAAATATTTCGATACAAAAACGTCTAAATTTTCACATATACTTGGCGCTCCATGATGGTTTACGATTTTTGGATTAATTGTATTTTAATAATATTCAGTCAAATCTATCAAAGACAATTTATTCAAATACAGTAAATTTTTGTTCATATTTTTGATAAAGGAATACGGTATTTAATGTTATACATAAATAAATATATCATCCCTTTGAGTTTGCATTATTTACCTGAAGCAATCCAAATCAAACATCCGAAATTATGGAAAACGAACTGGGTTACAAAATGACACGTACCTTCCTATTGATTGGCGAATATTTTTCAAAAACCTTACCTTTGTCAGCTTTCAACCATTGTGTTCACTGGCATTGCATCCTGTGTTGTTTTTCATTTACTGAAAATGGAGTGACCAGTGTAATAACATTATTATATTTTTCTAAACTTAAAGCGTTGTACAAAGTAAGTATTTCAGAAAAAATTGCATTCCATAAATATTTGAATTGGTGTCGCCATAAAACATTTGATTCTGGTCTCAGAATTTGCATGGTTCGATCTTGGTAAAGTTATTTTTTAAAGACTAAAATGAAACAAAAATTTCTTGACTCTAAAGACCGAAGAAATCGATGTTCTATTTTACAAAAAATGGAAGATTTATTTTTTTTCTAAAATAATTCTTTAAACAGTTCAAGAAATTAGTACGTGTTCGTTCTAAGATATATATCTAATAGTTCCATCGGTAATTATCAGGTTTAAGGACTCGCATTTGTACTTGTAAAATTTGTGAAATGCTGAAATTATAATGTAATAATAATTTCTGTTAAATCTGAACACATCGACTAGAATCGTTAATAAACGAAAGCTAACTTAATATAGTAGTGCAAGTACACCGCATTAAAAACTGGCAAAAATTTTTAATAATGTCCACAGCACGCATTGAGGTTTTTGTTTTTATTTCTAATATTACTGTAAAAATTTTTTTTTTTTTCAAATATTCATGATATGGGAATATTCAAGACATGGGAATTTATTTACAATACCGAATTATGGGACACAGAAGCAACATTTTTCTTTTCGTTGTCAAAATTTACCTTGACTTTTATCCAGCGAGTGCTAAAGAAAGAGAAGGTGGATAGGACTCAGGTCAGAATGATCACCCAGAATTGGGTATTAGGCGACTAGATAATCCGACTAGATTTCCACATAAATTTTCGCCTCGTCTAAAAAATTACCAAGAAAACCCAATCCAAAACCTACGTTTATGTATATGTGTATATATATATATATATATATATATATATATATATATAAACACACATTTATGATGCTTATGTATTCATCAAAAGGTTCAATATACTAGAGGTCCATCACAAGCCTCAAACAGTATGTAACGGGTTCCAAATTGATATGCTAGCTAACGTCATAAATTTGTCAAAGCCATAGTATTTCTGTATTATCATATCATTTTATGAGCTATAAGTTTATTAGAAGCTATCAGTTTATTAAAAGATAAATTTATTAGAAGATACAGTGCCATGAACATACATTTACCATTTATTATATTATAATTTTTATTACGGATATAATTTATGCCATTTCCACTTACGTAATACCAGACCAACACTGGGATATAATTTTGTTTATAGTTCGTTATAAAACAGACTAGAAAAACTTTGCCTTCAGATCGTAACAGTATTTAATAACAGATCGTATCTTCTTGAGGTAATTTATCTGACAAGAATTTCTCTCTTCTCCTCATATTGACTCCGATACCGACACGGACTTTTACTTGCTGGACATTGGATTTTGCTTAAATTTTCGATACTCATAAAATAAAACAAATACGTTTAGTTTAAAGTTCTAAAAAGTGCAACGTAGTTATAAATTAAGACATATATTATGCAGCATGGAATAAAATTAGAGTAGTATAATTACATGAGTATTATTATAACTCACAATTAATTGAAACTACGTGATGTAGTATTATTTCTACTTTCTTTAAGTTCTTTACCACGACCTAGGTTTCGTTGTATTACAACATCGTCAAGTGGAATATTGAGTAATGATAAGAGATAATGAATTTCTACAAAATGAACCCCAAATATATTCAATATTATTATAACTTAAATTTCATAATTACGTAACGAAATTTTCAAGGGTGCTCCATCAAAAAAGCTGAATCATTTCCCGAATGAAGCTTAAGTATGAAAAGTGTATTGCCAATATCGTAAAAATACTTCATTAGTTTAAATTCAAAGAAATAAAATCAGGAATACCATTTGATGTCGAATACAGCATTATAAATATGTGCGAAAACGATGAGTATATTGTTGCTTATTTCTTGCTAAACGACTACTCTTTTGTGATTAATTTATTTATATAATTTTATTGATGACTGTGTTATACATATAAGCTACCGTAGACCTTTAAAGTATTTCCTTACATTTTTATTTATTTAGAGACGTCATTGATGGTATTTGATATTTTAATGGAACTCGATTTTATTCAGTGTACGGTGCTTTAGAAATATCAAATATTCGAAAGCAAAGCTAAATTATTATTTTAGTTCAAAAGTATCATAATAATTTAAGTTATTGAATGTTATGATATCCAAAACTTAATTTTTTGACTAATAATATAAAATAGGAGCTAAGATGAAGTGTTAGTATATATCCTTAGCTAAAACAACATAACTATTAACAAAAATTTTACCTTGGTCTCTGCTTATATATAGCAGGATTGCTGATATACATTTTCTTCAAAACATTCAACACTTTTCACAAAAAATTAAAACATTAAATCAGAACGTATATCTAAGCGGATTATGAGAACAAAATAGAAAATGTTGAAACTTCTGCGGAAGGATTAACAAAACTATATTAAGATCTATTTTTTTAATGATGAAATAGCAAACTAGTTAGTAAGTTGAGTTAAAATGTTCATGAATAAATGTGAGTTCGTTAGTTCTAAAATGTTTCTGATAATTCAATCAGTAACTTATGAAACATTTGCGAAAAAAAATATATTATATATACAGTTTTTAGACATAAAAAATTGGCATAGTTTTTAGACACAAAAGAATTGAATATATATACCAACATAAATTTGCGCACCTTAAATTTTTCTCTGTTTTCGCTAGAAAACCTGTGTATGTTTATAAAATAATTCTATTACTTTTTTTGTATGTCAGTTTGTTTTGGTCATATTAATCCGAAATTAATTTATGCGATATCACCAAATTTTATCAATACTTATATCGAACTTATAATAGGTGAGCTACAACTTAAATCGTTTCTATCTTTATTAATTTATACTTGTCATCATTAGTTGCTTGATTTTCAAAATTTATAAGATTTAGAAGAAGCAATTATTACAAGGTGACCTCAATATTACTTTACCCATTTATGGTAAAATTTGTTTTGAAAATTAAAATTAATTTCACTATTTTTATTGTTCACTTATTCCTAAAATGTGGAAATATATTCTGTAGCTCTGACACGAGGGAAAATATCATTGAAATTTAAATTAAACTGTTGTGACATCGTAAAGAACAGAGTAATTTATTTCATTTCGCCTTATACCAACCTTGTAAGATGTATAGTATCTAGGTCACAAGTTGCCTGGAGACGGAACGCAAAAGAGCTGTGAGGATGAAGTGTTTCTGTCAAAAATAGTCATTTAGGTGATCCATTATTTTCAGTAGTCTATCTTCCTTGTCTCCTTCTCTCTTGAAATATTATTTTTTGTTATTCTGTATTAGGTATATTGCATGAAACGGATAGTGTCAGATATAACTTTTTGACTTGTTAAGAGCCTATGTGACGTCGACATAACCTAGACATGTGTTGGGTCCAATTTGTTACATCTGTCTATAATTTGACGTTGTCTAACAACTCGACAGAGTAAGAAGTGGCAATGAAAATATATACTACAAAACTTTCATTTAAATTTCTTTACACATGACTAGTCACTTTTATGTCTTGCAAATATTTTTATTACTCTAGTTTAAAACAACTTACGAAAGGAAATCGAATGGTTAACCCAATAAAAAATTGGACTTTCCAACTAATATATTGAAGAAATTATATACATCGACTACATTTTTTTATGGAAATAGTTAGTTTATATTTTTATAAACATTTATTTCTACACACTCAGGATACCGATGCCAATACCCGGTTGGGATACGCAAGGTTATTGAAAGTAATTTATTATCATGTTGTCTCATAATGTCTTGTTAATGCAGGTTCCTAGAAATACTGTTCAATGGCAAATAAGTGCAGTGTTTATATAGAATTTTATATGGATGTCGTTCACACCCGAACACGTAAGTTTGTATTTATGTACCTATTGGAGCAGCACGTATGGTTGCACGCACGCACATCCGCACACACGCATACATACACATATGTACATATAAATACACACACTCAAATTATTCTTAATATATTGCTTTGAGTAAGCTGCAAATACGTAATGACAAAGGACACATACATTTTGTCAGTCTTGTTCAGATAATCTGTCTTTAATATAATGTTTTCGGTAGGTAGCACTATTGTAAGCTGTATCCTCCCATTTATCTAGCACAGCTAACGAGAATACTTGAGCGGATGAAGGATAGCTCGGTCCGCAAAAGATATATACATCTTTTGTGTATTATAAAATTACAATAGCGGTTTCACAATACATGTAAAAAACGTATATATAAGTATGGGTTGTAAGAAAACGATGTGAAACTTGCCGCTTATATATTTTTAAGAAACAGTTTTATAAGAAAAATTTAAGTGAATATTTAATTTCTCATTACATACTTTTTCATCTGTGTAAGACTATAACTTCGTAATTTTATGAATAACTTCCCATAACTTCCTTCAGAATTGTATATCGTCATTTACCTGTTTCATGCACATAATAATTATAAAAAAATATTTTGAGGCCGCCTAAAGCACAGATTTATTTCATCCCACAACTACATTATTTTAGCCATAAAGCTCTATTCGTAATTATCTTATTATAAATAGTAATCTTTATTGCTTACTTGAAATATAGACAAAAGAGTAGTTTATTATTAAAAACGTATAAATTTCGATAAATAACGATTACATTTAAATATATATGAAAAATGTTGCTGTAAAGAAATTACATATTGATTGAAATCATATATAATTGATGCAAAATAACCACATTGACTAAGAGTCGTTTTTGAGATGCTAATGAATTCTTTGTTCAAACAGCTTCAAAGTGTTCATAAAAAATGTGACTATTCTTTTAAATGGCTTGGCTATTAATAACACTACACCCTAGTTATCCAAATTCTATGAATTTTAATTCATATGATCTTATATTCCATACATTATAAGAAACACCTCTCCACTTAAGCTTATGTGTATAAAATTATGTATTTCTCTCTATTTTATATTATACATTTTCTTATATATATTTTTTCCCAGTCATCTTGTTTGTACTATTGTTTTGGTATCTTTGCAAATCACCTAGCGTACAGTGAGAGCGTGGATGCCAACATTGTTTCGAGGTAATCTGATTGCGGCGCTGCTCTAATTAAAATTATGTCAAACCGTTGGCATTTCAATGCTATTATCACGAGGATGATAGCTATCAAAATGTTTGCGTGGTTGTGCATATGTAGGATTGATTATTTTATATCGAGCCGTAAACATTAAATATTTTTAAAAACATTATACACGTTATGTTACCTAGGCCAAAAATATAGTTTTTTTTATTATTTTGTCTGTTTTTTTCGTGTGTTTGTACGCACTAATCTTAGAAACAGCTTAACCGATTTGAATGTGATTTTCAGTGACGTATTGTGGTAAGCTTCTCGTAATAAACAATGTTTCATTCAAATCAATTAACAAATAAAAAAGTTATGTTAATTGAAATAATACGCGCTTCGGTCGATTTAGCTGAAATTTTCTCTCAATTCACGTATGTCTACTTTTAAATGTTTACTTACCCTTTACAATATAATTTTCATATTAATTAGTTTTAATTGATTTATTTATTTGCCCTAATTTTAATATTTACAGAAAATATTCTTTTTGGATATATAATCACTTTCATATATCCAATTGAGATATTTCTATAATTAGAGTAATGAAATAGTTTAAAAAGTAATGCGATACTTGACAAACTTTTTACTGCTTACTGATGCTCCGTACATATGCATGTTTTATCAAACACGTGCCTTATCTAAACAGAAAGAAATATGTCTCGACTGACTAATTCATCAATACGGTACATAAATGGCTGGAACAGTAATATTCAAATATAAAAATTGCTTGTGGATATAACCTAGATGTTCAGTAAAATATATAACTTCAATATCAATGTCTGAACGGGAAACTAAAGTTTTCTATCGGTTAACTGAAAGACGGCATAAAGCATCTATTAACGAAATACCCATGAACTATGTGAAAAGTTGTTTACTTATTTACAAACAAAAGAGTATGAAAACCTATCCTATTAAAGTTTGCCCACCTGGAGACGTTGTCGTATAACGAAACCTAGGTCATAGGTAAGAAATTAAATAAAGTAGAAATAATACTACATTTCATTTATTCATGAATTTCTACAAAATTAAAGCCAAATATATTTAAAAAATTTAACTTTATATCGTCATAACCATAAGAAAAACATATTTGTCGCCACCTGAAAATTAAAAACTAGAATCTAATTGAGGCTATCTTCTGCTTGGAAAAATGTTTAGAATATTTAGTTTTAAATTTGGCAGTCCTAACTTAATAATGATAAATGCGAAATGTAATTTATTCTTTTAATTCTTTGCATCATTTTCACATATCAAATACTGATTGTATATTTCATACAAATGTACGTAGAATACTTTTTCATTTTGAAACAGAATTCATTCTTTTACGGGAATCTGAGCTAGTTATGAA
This sequence comes from Druceiella hillmani, assembly GCA_039881145.1. Classification (NCBI taxonomy): domain Eukaryota; kingdom Metazoa; phylum Arthropoda; class Insecta; order Lepidoptera; family Hepialidae; genus Druceiella; species Druceiella hillmani. The sequence goes on along the minus strand of JAYKKI010000010.1, from coordinate 19,572,167 downwards.
TATTTTGAATATTTTTTTAAAATAATATAATATTAAACGATTTCAGAAAATGTATTCCTAATCCGGCAGTTTCCCAGAAACACATGTTTTATAAAGGTTTTAAAAAGATTTCGTCAAATTAAAAAGGGGTTTATAAAAATTATTTCCTATTTTTTGTAAATATTATCAAGGTATTTTTATAATTATTCGTTGTCACATTGACAAGAAAGTAACGACTGACATTCAAATTCCATCCCAAAATTAATGTAATTTATGGACAGTATTTGTGTTTTAATTTACACTCTTATTATATTGTTTTTCCTTTTTTTTATAAGTTTAGATAATTTACATTACAACTCTTAAGAAAAATTTGGAACGTGTATTAATATTTATAAATATTATAATAAAAATATCGTGTACTTTTAAATATATAATATATACGCTAGAAACCCAAGTAACGCTGGTTGCACGGGTAGGTATATATTTTATATTTATTTAACCATTAGGCCTATGCAGAAAGTTTCACCCCAAAAATAAATTCATATTTAATCAGTGCTTTTAGATCTTTTTTAATTTATACATAACGGTCGTTAATAACTATAAAAACATTGTCAAATACACGGATTAACGAAGAAATATTAGCATCATAATAAGGTATTATTAAAATTATCGTAATGTTCCAAACTATTATACAAATAACTGTGTTTATTTTATTAAATTTATAGTTGTTAACACGGGTATACATTTTCAAAGCATATATGTTTTTAGCTTTAATTTTTGACGTTATTACGTATGCGCTTTCACAAAAACTCTTGCCCGTTAAATAGTATTATGACAATAAATCTGATTATATAAATTTACTTTTATTTGCAACATTAACCTCTTTTCCTTAATCGCAGCAGATTAATGAAATACATAATTATAAATATTTGGAGGTAAACCATTAACGTATTGTGGAAAATTTACATTTAATTTAACCCGAAACTGACTTAAAATATCCTACTATTATTATAAATTCTGAAGTGGAAGTTTTATAAACCATTAAGGTTATCTCGATGTGCAGAATTACAAAGTAAGTATATGAAATATTAAGTTATATTATCGGATATAATCAAATTTAAAAAAGTGAAAATCTGTGGAAATCCCCAATGGAACATAAAATAATGACGACGAAAAATATTTCTCTGTAGCGTTAAAAGGGATTAAGAGAAAGAAAACAGTTTAAATATATTGAAGAAGATGCTTTAACAAAATTAAAGTAGAGACTTTAACAACAAATAAAAAGAGGCTTCAAGAAAAGTTAATATTATATTTCAATAATATAAATTAACAGACTATAGCGATACTAAAAAAAGAAGCCTAGCCCACTTCATAGAAATCCTTTGAGTGATAATTGGAAAATTACTTGGTGCTATATTATTATAAAATCCTATTGTCCCATAGCATAAAATAATTTGCAAAAACTCAAAAAGATATAATTTTTTTTTTACTTTTAGTTTTATATTTATAATAATCCTATTTGATTTTTAAATTGCTCTTTTGTTTGAATTTACCAAAAATCTCTAAAAGGAAATTTATTTGAAAATACCGTCTCATGAAAAATAATTAATGGTTCAACACTGCACTATTCAGTGCTTAAATTTTTAATATTAGAATCATTTGAAATTTTGTATTTCTCAAATTTCATTAAATCATATTTTTGATTAACACAAATCATACTACGAATCAAGGAATGAAAGTATTTGTTGATAATTACGACGTAAACTAATTAAAGCTACAAAATTAAAGGCAAAAAATAATAAGAATTGAAAAATTAAGACGAAGTAAGGGGTTATAAATTATATTAAACTTTTAATTGGATTTTAATGTCAGTCACTGTTTTAGAAGTGTAACACTCCCTTTCCAAACTGCATATTCAAGTTAAAATATTTGTTGACTTGTACTAATTTCTGTTTATGACTTGTATTAATTTCTGTTTATTTTTCCAACTTTATTATGTTGAGGTGGACGACACTATCCGCATGTGTAGCCCGATGGTCTTCGTTCTTACAAGAGAAAGATCACTTAACTAATAAACAGTTGATACACCTCCTTTACATCTCACCACTTAATTATATAAACTCATTTCTATCTATTATCTTTATATACAGTTTTGGTCGTCCTAAAGGACAATATAAACAAACAATTTCAGAGCAAGATTTTGCTCTTGAAATTTTTTTGGCCGCACAAGTAATCTACCATAATTTAAAAACCATAGTTTACGAAAATATGACGACAATTTCTTTTGAAAATCTCTTATTTATATCTAGAGAATTGTTGACATAAAAGTAAATAATTTTTTTTTTAATATCTTTTTTCTTGGGGACTGGGCTAATATTACTATTAATTCGTTACATTATGAGTTATTGAAATATTATATTAATATAAAAATTCGATTTATTAAAGTGATTCTATGTTCATGTGTACGACTCAAGTGATACCTATGTAATGTTTATTGAGGTCAGTTGGGTAGTTGAGATGTGCAAATAAGTAAAATAATAAATTTAATATTACATTTATTATAATATTACATAATTGTGTTAGGACTGATTTTCAAATAAATATTTTAAAAAACTTTTAAGACAATTGATAGTGTCCATTCGACTTCTGTTTCTAATTTTGAGAGGGATATAAATACCACTTCCTAATATTTATAACGACGGAAAACATATCTTATTCAACGTCTGGTATGCGTCGTATGACATAACGTTAGTGAAATTTCCATTGTATGTTGAAGAGGGAAACACTTGATTCTTTATAACTTTATTTCAGTTAAAATAATAATAAAGATATTTTAATATGTCAAGAGGTAATGATTTTTTTATGTCACATAATCGAGAATCTACGATGTTAAGTACAATAAGGCTCTTTTAAGCACAGTAAATTAAAAACGACTAACCTTTTTTTTCCGTATTCCTTATCCCTATCTTTTCGAAAGAATTAGATTTTCTTACCATTTGTTTGTAAATAAGTAAATAATGAATATTTGTTTGTAAAAAATGTGATTAATAAAAAAGTTTGTTTACGTATTTGATATACTTTTAAAAAGTATAATAACTGCCAACTAGATATTCATTTTACAAATAACAAGAGCAATAAAAAGAATACTATTAACCTGATTGGTTATGTAATTCCAAAATAACAACAAGTAGGTAACTATTATTTTGCATCATGGTCAATTACGCAACGAATCTGTATAACTTCGGACTCTGTTAACTTCTTAAAGAGATTGATGTATCCCAAATATAAGTCTCGATAATTTTTTTTGACAATTATCATCGCACAACGCTGTTAATGAATTAATCTCTTCGGAAATTTTGGAAAACATAAAATCATTTACAACCTTACAATGCATGTTTTTTTAAATTTTAGTAAAAAAATTACGTAGTCTCATTCCTGCTCTAAATTTGTGGGAAAAATAAAAAAATCCGACATTAATTAATTTTTTATTATATCTAGGAACATTCGATAATGTTAGTTTTTTGAGTTAAAGAGAATATAATACCAGTAATATAATACCTGGAATCGCATTAGATGTCATCATTACTTTCGGTTTGTAAAGAATTTTAGCAATTTTTCCACTGGAAGAATACAGGCGAGGACTGCCTAATATCTAATTTAAATAATACCTGTTCATATTCTGACAAGAGACAAATGAAAAAGGATATCAAAGTCTGGATTGACATATCTCGTACACCAGTAAATTGATTTTTCACCATATTATTAGCGGCGATATATAGGGCACTGAATGAAATGTGAAGTTAAAAATTAATTTAAATTCTCAATTTTCTTGCGCGCAAAGTCACGAGTCCTTAATTAATGGGTGTATAGTTTTACATTTAATTCTAAAAATTATAGTGTGTGATATTCTGCCCTAAATAACAATTTGTTCCATAATACCGACATTAGCATGTTGTGTGTTATGAATATTCTGCTTCACTCCATGAGTGAAGCGGAATATCCACTTCATATTCGGTTCGTTTCATTTTCCATTCATGAAATGAAAACTCAGTAAATACAACCAATGTAACTGAAGTGTACGCGGCCCGAAGTCCCGTTTACATTTTGCGGCTTCTGGTATAAATGTTTTGTATACTTTCATCGCGCTACGGGGAAATCGACTTCATATTTTTTATGAGACTTGTTTTATAAGCATTATACTTTTATTTTTATTTCGCTTTATGTTTGTGCTTGGGAATAAACTATAAATACCTCTTTTTACACTTGCACCAAATAACTTATTTCAGTAAAAGAAATATTACTCGATAGAAGGATAAAACTTTATTCATATGAAGTTGGTTTAAAGTTATACTTAAGCAAATTGATACAAGTTTGGTTAAGTAATTTTTTTAATCCAGCTTCAATGCTTGAAAGAATTTTAATATCAAAGGCCGGTTTTTTAATCCCCAGATAAACAACCAGATAGGAGTTATTCGATGGACAGTATGAGTTTTATATTTTTCAGTAGTCAGATATAAGTTAACCATCAAATAAAATTCCTAATGGAAGAATATAATATTAATATTTAAATCTCTGATAAATGTTTATCGACCAGTTAATATGACGTTTTATGTTATGTTTGGCAACTCATCGTAGCCTACTTTCTCTGGTGGTTTCTCTGTGATAACTTTATTTTGTGCATGTTTTGTCGAGATTGGGTTAAAGATGGATGTTTCTGACACAATTAAATTAATATCTTCTCTGTTTGAATATGCTTCAGTTATCTTTTTCCCTAGTACATTACGATAATTGGTGCCTTATTCAATCACTAAACGGTCGTCAGATATTTCGAAACTGGTCGAAGGTTCCGGTTTCTTCTTTTTTTCATTTTAGAGTTTTTTACCAGAAAATTTATAAATAATAACATGCCACAAGCAACTAGAATGAAGCAATTAAATACTTACAGGTTAGTTTTGTGTGTGCTGCAGTAAACGTCAAACGTCAATTATCCCTTTGCTCTGGTCTAGCATGTTGTATTCTGTATATATCCATCTCACTTGCACATGTTTGGTATGAAGTTGGTAGAATTAAACCAGAGTTAACTATTCTTTTAATAATGCATCACTGAAAAATGCAGAATGGTTACCTGACAGATAAAGAATTCAGTTAAATTATTTGTAGAATAGTCATTAGGCATTTTGTTTTATGACTGAAAAATCGGGTCTAAAAGTAAAGAAAATTGCAGATCTTCGTGAATTTTTGCTAAATTGCCGGTTAATGTTGACGGGCGATAATATTAATTTAGTACCAAGCAATTTTACAGTTATTACTCAGGGGATTTGAATGAAGTGGGTTTGCTCTAATATTTTTTTTAAATATAGTTAAAATCTCTTATTTAACTTGTTAAATCCTCTAATTTTAATAATAAAACTGAACTAAACAATAGACCTATATTATTTCTTTTTAAATTTCTTTTTTGTGCTGCAGGGGTATAGAATCGCATATTATAAACACGAATTTTCCAGTTATTGCTGAGAGGATTTAAATGTAGAGGGTTTTCTTTTATCCCTTAAAGTTTTTATATTTTCACACTCTGTTAGTTAGTGTTGTATAAACATATTATTAACGTTGTTAAAATGTATTCTTTTAAAGTTGTTAAAGCCCATTATTTAATTTCATTAAAACATTAAAACCTTTTATTAATATTTTTGTGTCTTATTTAATTTATTTAAAACTATTTTGCGATTTTCACTGTTATTACATTTGATAATTTTCAATGATTTGCTATAATAAAATTTAATAGTAGATAAAATTTAGTATATACTTTCTTTTTTAAATATGTGCTTTGCAATTCAGTATACCGAGAAAAAATTTAAGTTATATAGGAACCTTGAGAATTTATAAATTTAAAAGAAGTTTTAGGTCATTTACGGGTGAAATAAAGTTTCGATTTTCATATGACACGTTCAAGATAGTAATGGCTTAACTCAAAATATTGTTTTACTATATACCCCATTAGTTCTGCTGCAATTACGTAGAAGTCGGTAATACTGCAAATGAGTATCAACTTACCCGAATCTGTTGGTAAAACTCACAAAATATAATAACGTTTTCAGCAAGAGCTTTTGTAAAAGCACGTACTTAATGACGTCAATTAGGAAAGCTTCCAAATATTGGAAATAAGGGTCCACGTTAACAGCTATAAAATTATCAGTATATACTTGTATTTTGGTGGATGAAGGCAGTTTCCGTAACAACATATCAAAATTTTTTAATTAACCTGTGTTGTTAACCTTGTTTTTTATATAAATTATTTATTATATAACTCTCACTATATATAAAGAAAAAAAACTATGGTCATACAAGCGTAACTAGCCTGACGACGTTCCCCTGTACACTTGAGCAAATATATATATATATATATATATATATATATAAGGCTACATAGTATATATATATATATATACATATATATATATATATATATATATATATAAGGCTATATAGTATATAAATATTACTTATATGCCTCGCCTCTCCCCTGAGCCCTGTCCAGCCTCGCGTGGTACCATCCATATCGCTCCGCGCTTCTTCTCCTTCGCAACCACCCGTCATGGTTTTTATTATTATTAATTTACTACCAACAATTTAATATTTACTTTTTTTTAGTTTGGTAATGGATATAATTAATTAGGCAATTACAAAGACATTGTATCAAAACAAGAATAATATGAGAAAAATGAACCCAATTAATTAGTGAAATGAAATTAATTTTTCTCTTGTAAGTATTTAGCTAATATAATTTAGTGAATCGATTAGTTGAGAATATCATACAAAGAATATACGGTTATTATAATGTACTTAAGTATCATAAAAAAACTTTCTTTTCAAATAAAAGGGAAACTATGAATAGAAAATGTATCACAGCCATTGAACAAATTACGGTACTTCAAAAACGTTAAAAAGTAAATCAGACAGGGTAGCTTTCGACTGTAATTTTAGTTCAAAAAGAGTCGAAATATAAACCATTGTCAAATTTTAAGTATTTTTTAAGTGTAGAAATTAGAAGATATTGTCTCTATAAAGTCTCGAACTAAGTTTCTCTATTAAATTATATATCTGGTGTTCTGTATGCTATGTATTACAAGCATAGTTTAAAATAAATCGAGTGCGCTTTCTAGACTATGTAAAGAACATTATAAAATGTTAGCTTTTCAGTCGTATGTAATGTTAGCTTTCGATTCAATATATAGCAAGATTGCATTTAGATGTAGTAGTTATTGTTGTTGTATCTACGCAAACTGGCCGCAATGAAATAATCTGAAACTAAAGGTTATAATAAGTGTGGAGGAACTGTTCTAGGGGGACACACATTGACGAAATGCGCATGGCTAGAAGCAAAGTGTGAAGTGGAAAACAGGTCCTCTAAGCAACCCGAATACGAGAGAATGCATGAGGGTACGTACGTTGTCAACTTCCGCACAAAAAATTGTCGTCGGCGTGGTGTGTTGGGTTGATCACATGGCATACGATTTTTGACAATGTGTGTACGGTATTGGACCCGAGTTCGATTCCCGATTTCGTCGAACGGGGCTAGACTGGTGTTATTTTATTTGGTGTAATTTTATTTATTTATTTGTCTACTTTAATGTATTGATATACATTAAAGTAGGTAAATACATAAATAAAATTCCACGGTGTTATACATACTCATCATAAACTTATTTTGTTTTTCCAATATGTATAATATAACAATCCGTCTTTAATATAATTTATTTACTTTGGTAGGTTTAATTTACGGCTATGAAAATTAAATTTTCACATTGTTTATTGTCTACATTTTGAAGACATATGAAAACAAAATGACTACGAAGAACTCAACAAAAGTAAAAGAAAAAAAATATATTGTCTTTGTAATATTTGTCTGGTTTTACGTGAGCCAGTTTGTTAGTTCACGCATCATGCAAAAACGGCCAAACGTATTTGCAGCAGTTTTCACATATAGACTATGCTACATCCCAATGAACCAACTAGAATAAAATATATAGTAATTTAACATTTCAACACGAGCACCTATTTAAAAAAACTCTACTTCTAATATTTTAGTAGATGACCATACGTATATTTGTGTTACCCTTAGCTTAACAATATTTTCTAAAAGTTCATGCAAAATAGTGGGCACAGCTAGTACGCAATATATTTAAAGGCAGTTATTGTACATACTTTGAAGAACGTACCGTACATTTTATTTGTTTACTCACTAAAGGAACCTTCTTCTTAGTATTCTTCTTATATTAATGAGAATATACTGAGAAATATATAAAGAAATTGAAAAATAAACTCTATTGTGAGAATAGTGCGAAAAAAAAATTTTCATTATCCATAAAACATTACTTACAAATTATTTACAGAATATAAAAAAAAAATATGGCGTAACGTAAAATACTTCCATACATAGTGTAATTTTAACGTCACTGTAAATATTTAAAGTGAATCGCAATTATATTTTCAGACACTTTAAATAAATGAACATTGCTACATCTGGTGATCTAATTTTATTGTAATATCCACAAGATGAAGCATATACAAAACTAGTTCGCAACGAAGTCCCTTCAGAAGTATTATGCAAGTATGAAAGACTTATTTGGAATATTTTTTGAAGAAGTTAGATGGAATGTAATTTGATTGGTATATTGTGTATCGGGGTGGTCTCAGTTATGTTTCAGAAACAGAGATAAAAATTTCCAATTTTTCTTGTCTTCCATTATCCATGGAATTAAAATGCCGGGTAGGGACCAATATTATTATTCTATTATATATATTTTGAATATATGCAAAGCCATTTACCTAAAAGCTATTTAGCTAGGTGAGTGCAAAAACTGGTTCTTCGATATTTACGTAGAAGTATTTTACGGATTTTATATTTAGGGTACTCCTATTCTATACGTATTTTTAAATAAACTTGTTAAATATTCATATAATTCATCTCATGAATCTTTAAGAAATTCTTTTTAAAAAAGAATCGCCTACTTCTTTTTTAATAACATTTTGTATTCTTTAAATCTATATTTTTTTAAAACTTAACCGTCTAGAATAAATTTATAGCGAGGCTCTGAACTTTTCAAGGGCATTAAAATAATTATCCGCGAAAATGTATAGACCGGAATAAAAGATTTCATTTCGTATATGAACATATATTCATTGCAGTTAATCCAGGTGCATGGTAATGCACTACAGTATACATTACTATCTTCAAAAACGGCAAAGAGCTCACAAATTTGCTAGTTGATACCATTTTTGATATCCTAAAAACTCAGCGTTACCTCTCGTATTGAGACTAAAATACACAATTTGTACGAAAGTTGCATTAAAAATATTGTCTATACAGGATATGATTATACGCTTTAGAATTTCAAGCTATCGATAAGCGTATCTCGATTGGAAGCATCCCAATTTCAATCATTGCGTATATTATTTTCTTATGAATTGTGGATGAAATTTGAGAGTAGTTAATATAATTCTACCGTGGCCTATTTTTTAAATTGTCCATTAATTTTTTTCATAGTCGTGTTTTTAATTTTGGTAAGTATTTTTTATGGTGTTCACCTATAACGGACATATAGACATTATGACAAATTTGTACTGTGTCATTCGACTGAAAAAAAAATGTATATTAAAAACCCGCAGATTTCGTAAGTAGTGCGATTTCTGCAATGTCTTTTTAATCACGTCCCTCATATTTGCTTTCTTTTAAGACAATTATATTCACCTTTTATTGCATTACCTACGCAATCAATAAAACAATTCACGACAGCAAAACGGGAATGCTGTTAACAGCCAAATCGTTATAATCTTTTCCGGAATTATTATTAACAATCACAATTCTGAAATGCAAATGTGCCTAGAGACGTCTACTCATAATGACATGTGCTCTCTCTTTGAGCCGTTCATGTTAATCACTCGCTAACTTACTCTCCCACCTCATTGCCTACATGACACATCACTACCTATTTCCCTACGTATTTGTGCGCTACCCGTCGACCGAGCTACTGGTACTTGTTGGCAAATACTCATAATTTATTGTCATTTTTGCAAAAAATTTTGAAGTCCTGAATTAAATATTACGAGTGCAAATTTTTAAGTGCTTATAACGTCACAAAATCTATTCTTCTCGAAATAACATATCGATTTGAACGATGTCTCATTTTTACAACTGGTTGAACTATTTTGCACAAAGAATATAAAAACTAATAACCGATATGGTTACCGATGCGAAATACATAACTTTCATTTTTGTTAAATCGCGTAAAAATCTTTACTTACTAATGAGTTACCGGCTGACAGATTATGAATCTTTACTGATCATTCCCAGAAATAAAAGAAATTTGAAGTTTGGTATGTTTAAGATACCAGAAATATGAAAACTGTGGGCTGGAAAAAAGATAAAGTCCATTTCAAGGTATCTCAAAAGTTTGATATAAATATTAATAACTTTTAATTTCTATGGTCGTATAAATGTATTGCAACAAAGCTGTGATTGAAAAATTATAAACAAAAATAAACTAGAGCTATATTTAAAACCAGGGTTATAAATTCGCTCAGTACTTCCATAAAAGATTTTTTATATGTATGTCAATTTCTTAAACTTGCAATATTTTATAATGGCTATAATGATTTCATTTTAAAAACTGGCACTTTGGCTTTGCAAATGGGATGTAATTTTGAATGTGGTTAAAAATTAGTTTTAAATGGTTTAGTTTGGAAAACCTAAAAGTTTTAATTTCCCTGAACAGAATTTTATCTCTAAGAAACCAATAAATTTTTGATGAATTTCGTATTGCGGATATCTCAAATTTTGAATTGCAAGGTTTCAAGGCACTTTGAAAATTTATATATGTATATACATATATATATATATATATATATATATATATATATATATATATATATATATATATATATATATATATATAAATATATATATATATATATATATATATATACATACATATATATATATATATATATATATATATATATATATATATATATATATATATGTATCAGACTGAATAAGTGACACCAAATATTTCCGTTTTAATTTAAAAATTTTAAAGAGTAATATTTTCTCTTCCCACTTTAAATAATTCTGGCACCACTTTTGAATGTCGAATTATGAATGTGGTCATTTTCATCTTAATTAATAAAATAAATAGATCTATTTAAAATCATTTCTGTGTATTAGGGTATACGCATTAGATGGGGATGATTTAAATTATTCTAGAAATGTTGTTTATAACGCAGTGCAGTTTTTAAAATGCCTAAAACAACTGAAGGTATTCCTAGAAAGAGAAGATCAAGAAAAACGATTGCGCAAGAAGATTGTTGGGTGATCACCGTTGCTAAGAGAGACAACTTTAAAGGTTATTAAAGGAGAAGGGTTTGAGCTAGAACCTAATAGCGTATTAGCATGAACCATTCAACGACAACAAGTAGAGGCAAAGTTATTTAGTAAAGTTGTTCAAAATATTTCATTACTTAACGAAGAACACAGACAAGTACGTCTGTTGTCTACCAGGAAATATGGACTGTAGTTTACCAGAAATATATACTCAGTAGAAACATGTGACATTTTCTTATTAGGCCAACATAAATATCACTTTATCGAACTGATATAAATCTTATTTCATCTTCACTCGTGGCAGGTAATATGTCCAGAGCATTTAATTACAAAATACACAATAAAGCAAAAAGGAGAGGTAGCTGTACAAAAGTTTTTCAGGACCTAAAATAAGATCTTCGAAAAATTGAGGTACTCTTGAACAATATTTATTAAGGGAAACTATTCTGACTTGTACTGAAGAAATTTTCCCTGTTATCTGGCCATGTGAACATGATAACAACCCAAAATATACACCGGCATCCATTAATTTTTTTCCCAAATACTCCTTGTCTTTGGGAAAAAAAATTAATAGACGCCGCTGTATATTTTGAGTTGTTATCATCCTCCATGTTGGCACGTGGTTCCATATTTTTTACGTTTTCCCTAGAAAAATTTAAAGAGTCATTCACGAGAGACAGAATCTATTATTGCTAAAACCCAATATACTGCCTAAGAATCCATAAAATAATAACATACGAAAATTGTAATCTTACCTGATGTTTTTTTTTTAAATTGTAATCTTACATTTTGTTTTCATAATTTTATTATACAACAAACTTTTCAATTTGTGTTTTTCGTAAAAAGATGTATGAAAAAAGTCTTTAATGAATAAATTAGATTTTACCTTTTATTATTTGTTAACATATCGTTCTTGTTGTTTTTATTTATATACGTCATTGGTATTTGTCTTTCTATTCTTAAAAACTTCAGTTAGATAAAATAATTTTCAATTTATTGAAACTATATTTTATTTAAGCTTTATAATATTTGAGATTATTTTGTGGGTAATTGAACTATAGATATATGAAGGTTTATAGGTGGTTGGTTTATTGGCAGTACAAAATATTTTTTTACACTTCTGCTCAAATATTTATCAAGATATTTACCTAAAATCTATTTCTGTTCTGAGACTTTATTATAGAGAAATAAGTTACTCTTCAATAAAATATAATTTACGTGTCCTATCGAATAACTTTTAAAACGTCATTCGCAGTATAAAGTTCTAGATTTATAAAGTAAAGCAGAACTAAATCTTGATATATATTTAGGGCAGCTTATTGTTATCCTACTTTAAAATATATTGCGATACAAAGCATTGATATGTTTTAAAGGCGTTATAGTAGGTTATTTTTCAGAAAATTTACCTAAGCAGGCACCGTGTGACCGACAAACTTTATTGTCTCTCTTTTGCAGATAGTATTGCAAGAACTAAGTGTCTCTTTATGCAAAATACACGTGAAATAATTTGTTTAATTCCCTTATTATTCAAGGCACGACCGCCTCATTAATTTTGATTTCGGTTTTCTTTATTTGATAATTAAATTTCCTAATATTGTTATTTAATTAGTAATATTACATTTTAGTATTAGTTCAATATATGTTTCATTTGAGAAACGACAAAAAGATAGAAGGATAAAAATGTACAGAAATATACGCAAAAACCGACTTTCAGCACTTTCTTTGCGATCTTTTAGGAAGCTTTGGTTTCACTGCTTTAATTCAAATAAATTCTAGTTAGTAAAACAATTCACGATTAAAATTGAACGTAAAGTCGATCAAAATGAAAATACTGAATATTATGACAACGTTCTGACTGGTTAAGTTTTCAAACTGTCGTTGTATATAAATACCCTTTAGATTATTAAGAAAATATTTCTTCCAATAAAAAAATGACGCGAACATTTTTTTAAAAACTAAGATACAAAAATCTTATGTGGTCACACCTGCAAATTGATTTTATTATTACAAAAGTAAGTTGATTCGTATGGTATTCGTAGATTCCAGTGCATCACGGGGAAACAAATCGTCAGTTATTTTCTTTTTTGTAATCAGAAAAATAAATGTACTCTCAAAAGCATATATATTGAGGTGATGATCAAATAGAACCAAATTACATTTTGCCGTTCAAATCCGTAAAAGGAGTTTTGGAAAATAAAAATATTACATATTTTTTAAACAAAAGTATTGATTACAAACGATTGCACTGCTATGAGAAGTACAAAATATATGCTTTTAATACATGCCAAGTAATTTTAGAGGTTGTAATGTAATCTCCAGTGCAAAGTAGAACTAGAGGGAAGGCAGTCAAATAATATAAGATTTCAGAATATTTTTTTTTGCTCAAAATTTTGAGTAATCTGAGAAAATGCTCACAGATTTCACTTCACATGCTAAAACCAAAACAACGTAAATGAATAAAATTACAGTTATTAAAATTAAAGACATGAATCATGCATAGCATACAGGCATGATATTGTTACATAAGTCTAAAAGAAAAACAAAACAATGAAAAGAAGCACCAATAGGAATTTTCAAGGATATTATATTACATTTTAATAAAGTCTTAAAATATTATAAATTAATATGATATGATGTATGAATATAGTGCACATAAACTCAAAGAATTTTTAACTAATAAAATAGTAACTACCATAAAAGACTTATTCCACATTTTACGAATTTAAGAGATGCTGGAGAGGAAAAAAAAGACAAATACTCACATTTCTTAAAAAAATTGTGTTATTCGCAACGTACCTAAAATAAGTTAAGTAGAATATTTAGTCGAAAAATCACAATTGAGTTGTACTATATATGCAATTAGAGCTAACATTGCCTTTGCGATTGCAAATTAAGGCACCAAATATATGTGAAAAAGGCAGCAAATATATGTATACGATTGAACAAAAGTGTACCAGAACCAAGCATTTATGTTTGTTAGTAGAAATCTTACAATATGTCATCTAGGAACATTTCCGTTCAAACAAATTCTGTAAGTCGCTGCTGAACAATCATCAGATTCTGATCGTACTAAAAAACCGAAAGGCAAAAATAGTTTGATCTCAAACATATCTCAAAATATTTCTCATCCGAGATAAAACTTAGAAAACCATTAAGTTATCTCTCATTTTAGATATAAATCGCTTGAAGTTCTTAAAAAAGGGGAGGTCATTTTCATGTCGTATTCGCTTTATTTATTTAAGAATTGTTTTCCAAATTATTAATAAACAAATGAATTTAATTGACAACTCCCTTTGTTTTATTTTAAATAAACCTTATCAAGAAATTGGTAACTAAATGCTAAGTATACATATTCCCGTTCTTGCCGACATATAACATTATACTTACACAAAATTATACCATAAAATTATATTTGTGCCGTAAAATGGGCTGAATACCTTTTAGAATGGTTGGGTGTATTTTAAAATGTTATGATGTAAAATTAAAATTTAAGAATATTCCGTGGTCTATATCAATTCTTTTTCAGGTATTTTTAAAATATTCTGCGTGAGAAAGTAGTTTAGAGAATATACCGGAGCACAAAGCCAAATTTTCGTATGTTTCATAATACGATTTTCTTGCAATTCTTTTATAAATCCTTTAAAATATACCTAAGCATAAATCCAAGCAGATTTGTTTATAATAATACTTTCTAAATACGCAACGCTGATATAATACATCTCCAGAATGGGATAAGATAGAAGAATTTTTTTAAGACGACATGGTGATATATTATCAGGATAAAATTTTTATTTTTATTTGTCAAACGCGGGACAAAACTGTTATGCTATTAAAATATAGAAAGTTGTCAAAATTATATCATGCTCGTCTATGTGATTTATTCGCATAGAGATCCATAGAACTATTCCTCTTTAATTAAAAAAATTGCCTTTTGTGAAATTTTGCTGTCCATATGATATTTAAATTTAATACTTACTCAAAGTTACAATTTGGTTAATTACGAAAAATTTGTAGAGCCTTAGGAATAAGCCGTATTAGGAATAAATTACAACAGGCTACTTGATGGGATTCTTTTTTGGAACTTATATATCAGAGGAAAATTAAAACAAAATTATAATACAAAAACAAGTCTGATATATATTTTTAACTACATAACCTTCGGAAGATTCATAATTATAAATGTTTCTTTTATATACGTACTCTTTTGTCTCGATGTTTCATCTTGTTTTGCATGTTACTCAATTTCTGATTATGCACATTATTTATATCAGCACTAGCTGAAACTTTGTCTTTCATCCATTTTATAAAGTCATACATTTAATGCAACTTTATTAGTCAAAGAAAATAAAAATTACAAACAGAAAATATGATAAATAAAATATGTACCGCGGGAGTAAATTCAAATAATTCAGTAGCTGTCTTTCTCGCCTAGATAATAAGAGCTTTAACTGAATAAATATGTAATTTATATTAAAACTCAATAATTATAAAATAAGTAATTTGTTTCCTAAAAATGTAAATATAGTGCTAATATAATTTGTTTACTTCATAATTCCCCCCTTTTTATTGATTTTATATGAACAAATATTTCATTAACGTTACTAACCATTAAAATTTAGATCACATCTATTACAAAAAATCAGACCTAGGGATTATTGGTTACTAAATATGTGGCACTTGTTTTCATTGTCCAATTAGTAAGGTTTATGCCAAGCCATGATCTGCTATCTTTCCATGACCTTTACGAATATCATACATCGGAAATTTATTTACGCTGTTCAATCATATAGATATTATGGTAATTTAATCGAATATTAATAACAAGAAAATTAAAATATATCACTAAACAATTTCATCGTGGACTGAATAACTTAAGCATTTGTTTGAATGATTGCGTAATTTTTGTTTAATTTGCAAAACAAAAGATCTACGTGGAAAATCTTTTGCTTTATAAATACCGTTAATTTCTCTATGCATGTTTATTTTCATGACTTCTACAACTTTAAATACCTCCTCAAACTAACTATTAACAATTAAATTTTCGTTGACCAATTATAATCTTCATCGGAGCATAAATTTGAAGACAGGTTGTAAAACTTTATTTAACACTGGTCTGCATAAAATAAAATAAAAAGGAGATTGAAATGCAAATGGGAACATATGTTTTTCTGTAACAGGGAAATTTATGTTATTCGGTTTTCAAGACTGAGTTTTACACATTGATTACACTTGAACAATGATGTTAGGTAACAAAAACCCCGGTCAGTGTGTGGTTGGATGGGTGACCATAAATCAAACGTCTTAATAACATTATTCATTGGTCTTGACTATTGTTATTAGAGACAATTGGGAACAATATTATAGGAAATTATAGTCTTTGAAGGATCTGGTTTTACCAGTCGATTTCGAACGTCAAATGACAGTTGCTTCGTATGAAACCAGCACTTTGGCAATGTAAGTTCGGTTAGATAGCGCATCCAGATTAAAAGACAGGGGATTATGCTAAGCTGAAATAATGAAAGCCAATTAATAGGGGAGTTTACCGGTGAATCAGAATTCTCCTAAAAAACTATAGTAACATATTACAATCGAGTTATGTAAGCTTCCTCAAACTATAAAAGTAAATCTTTTAAAATATTGAGCAACCTTTTAACTGCGGTATGGGTCTTAATTTGGACTGTCTTAATTTAAGCGCGTTATCATTTCTTTTTAAATAATTTATAATAATTATAATAGTCAGTCCATTTTTTGATTAATTTCATATTATTTTATGTTATCCTTTCTATTATATTATATTACGTAAGTTTAAAATGCACAATACTTAAATAGCTCTTATTCTTCAGCCATATAATAATATCTTAATATTACGATAGTAAAAAAGTAGATTTCATCTTTTATTTTCTTAAAAATATTAGAGATTTTTGCTTGGAATTTCTGCCTTGCGTTTCACATATTCAGTATTAAAAGTTTAAATCATATTCAATGTTAGAACTTAGCGAAAAAACGGAAATAATTTTTTTTAAGCCAGTAGTATTTTGAATTTTCATATTTTTGTACTTTTTAATTTTTAAAAAATACCTCTTTGAAGTAGTGTGATGAACACATTTACTTAGGAAAAATTATATCATAACAATAAGTAAAGTCTGAAAGATAAGACATATAACTTAAAGTGATAAAATTATGACTTAAAAATATTTTCTTTGTAGCGGAGCGAAGAAATTAAAATATAAATGGAAATTGTAGTCCTAAGTATTTTGACATATTTTTAATATGCATATATATATATATATATATATATATATATATATATATATATATATATATATATGATTAATTACAATTTGTTCATTCTCATTGACCTTGTAAGTATCATTAATAATAATTAGTAATTAGGAAACGCCGTTAAGTTGCTTCCACACAATTTTTGCGTGAATTATCACCAAAAGTTTTAATTTTACACGGATTTTTAGGAAAGTGGTGGGATTTATATATTTGTAAAAGAAAACTTGAACGAATGTAAGCTATAGAACCAAAGCTTTTCTATCTACAGTCTTTTTAATGTTATGGCACCTCCCGGTAAAATTGCTGGAATTTATTTTCATTTATTTGCTGCTCACTTATGAACATTTGTAAACACACACACACATACACACACACACACAAACACACACACACACACATACAAACGCACGCACGAACGCACCAACGCACACGCGCACGCACACACGCACGTGTTTGAATAAATGTTTTCATACTCTCAACCGGTCGGCTGGTTCCGCTACTGCTCGGCTGGTATTCGGTATTTGTTTCCTCAAGCGTTACACAATTTTATCGTGACATGATAATTCAGACGGCGTTGAAGAAGTTTCCCTTAACTAAAATGATCTCATGTTTTTATGGTTGGAGAGGCACACCATTTTTTAACACGCATTATTTGAAATTTCTATGCGAAGCACCTGCTTCCAAAATTTCACGCAAGTATGTATAAAGTAGTAGAAACTGTTTCCCTGTCACAAACCTAAGAATGGGCGGATAAACACAAAGAATTAGTAACGGATAATTACTATATTATGGACCATACAAATTTACAAATAAATACAAAAAGAAAACATATATCTTCACGAGAGATAAGTAAATGATAAATAATTTGGTAATCATTTTAGAGTCGTGTTATAAGAACCAAATAATAGAAGACCCAAACCGATTTCAAATTTTCTGCAGAGCAACGTTTTCTCAGACTCGATAATTAATATCTCAATTATAGGTAAAGAGAGAAATTTATTTAACTGTCATTAGAATAAATATGTACTATCCTTCGCAAATACGCAAAAGTGTAACGAAATTTGTTCTTTAAAAAACAATAAACTCTCTCAAAAAAGTATTCGCGTGGCGTCATCGCGGGAAGAATAAACTAAACATCTATTCTTATATGTTAGCCCATTAGAATCAGATTTGAATTTTGAAGGTTTCTAGCCAATATTTTGAAATGTTTGGTTCAAATTTTACGCAAAGTAGCTTTCATTTGATTAGAAGAGACTATTATATTTGGCCGAGTCTTGTATCATTAGGTCATATAAAAATAATCCATTACTATCCGTTTTATGACACAGTGGTTCATGCTAACATTTTACGAAATAGCATACTGAAAAACTTCATAATTCCTGGCTTTTTTTTTCTTTTACCATAAATTTCCCAACTTATCTCAGTCCGTTATTCCGCGTTTTATTTACACAATCTGTGGACCTGGTAAAAAGGGAAAAATGTTTCCCGCACCGTCGTGTGATATATTATACTGCAGGGAACATTGTAAAAAAAGTGAAAGTTACGTGAAGGTTTTCATCCCATATTTCCAAGTACCTGCATTTTCCACATGTTACAGTCTTCATATTGATCGCAAATACTTTTAAAAGTGAGTGAGAGTTTGCAACATTCTAATAGTTAAGTATTAAAAATTATAAATATGTCCAGTTATAATCCAATGTTGATAGTCTGTTTTTAGCAAGTTATTTCAATAATAAATTAATTTATATACCGTCATGATCTTTAAATGAATAGGATAGTAAAATTTATGCAACATTGAATTTTTGATTCATTGATACGGAATTTCCCTGTCGAATAGCCTCGGAAAATGTTTCAACATAAATTGTTATATAAATAATTAGATAGTTTAATCTTATTAGTCCCAACTTTTAAGTGGCCAGTAATTAAAAAATACTTGGTCATTTTTATGCGATAAAGTTTAGGCGATATCAAATAGTGAGAGTTTTTCTTTCGTTTTTTCAACAACCCAGTCTTAAAATGTAGCCTATTTTTGTTTTTCCCAGTAGTTTTCTGAGGCAGTCATGTGAGAAAAAAATATTATCTAACCTCTAACATATTCTTCATAATCTCACAAATAACTAATGGCTAAACCTGCGTATCAGCCAGTTAATCCCATTACCCGGACTACAGATTTGTCACATAGAAAATTAATAACGAAAAAAAAAAGAATTTGACAGTTGAAATGATATTAGGATATCAGGGTCTAATTAGGCATAAAGCTAAACCTATCCGTAATATAATACTGAATGCTATAAGAGCCATTGTGTGTTTTTCTGTCAACAGTATTAAATTTAAATTCCTTGACATAGTTCAATATTATATAGTTCGTTTTATTAGTCATTTGAAATAATATTTTATTTTATATATATATATATATATATATATATATATATATATATATATATATATATATTATAATAATGAATAGGTTTTAAAAAATAAAAACAAGTAGTTTTTCATAAAACTTGTGAAATAAAGTTTATGAAATGATAAGCTTTGACTTTTGTATGGACGAGTGAATTTAATAAGGTCCTAGATACAGTGAAACTTTTAAATAGTAAAATATTTGTGGGATGATATGCAAAAGAAATTTCCTTAAAGACAGTCTTCATATGAATACGTGAAGAGAAAACTTTGTTTCTCCTATCAAGCATATTGCACACGAGGGAATGTGAAATTTGGCATAGTTTAAATTAATATGAAAAAGGACTGCAGAAAACAAACATTTATGTATTATGTGTTACAAAAACATTAAATTATATTCAACAAATACATTAATAGACTCATTGTTTGCGTTCATACTGTCCTCGTCAAACACATTATAGTCTGTTGTCAAACTGTCGACAGAGTAGAGATTGTCGTCAAAGAATTTTTAAAATGTCCGATTGCCTGAAAGAGTTTCGACCTGTGAATTTTGCGTTATTTCAAATGTTCCTTTTCAATAGTATGTTGAGTGTATGTCAAGGCAACAAAACGTTTATTTTATATTTTTTTAAAAGATTTCTGTTAGATATTTGCTAACATTAAATTTCAAATTTCATGGGTATTGCAGGGAATTAAGGCAAACAACACAGGCTAATGACGTATTTTCATACTTTCATCCTACGTAAAAAAACAGAATTCAACAAAATTACATACAATGATTATAAAGGATTTGACTATAGAACTCTTCGACAATAGAACCTTAATAACTTGACTTAAAGATTTTATGTATTACGGTCGAATTTCGAAAATTGGGCGACCACTAGTTTATATTAAACTTACAACTAATTTGGTTAGATAATTGGATGAGTGGCGTTAATTCAGATTTTTCTATGAAGATAATCTTTAACCTGATTTAATATATTCAAAATTATCATTATAGGTATATGATAAACTAAATTATTTAGAATATATAAGGATATTGGAAGCATTGGATTGGAAGATTGGAACTATTTATGATCTTTCTGGAGATTCCAGGCATTGGATATAAATTTTTAATATACTTTAATATTTTTTATTTATTTGATTTCTCAAAATAAGAATAACCATTTCATACTCGTATATCATCGATGTGCCTTAATCTGTGTCTATAAATCGTTTGTCTATATTCCATAATTCTAGTTTATCACCATTTTGGTACAATGTATAGATTATTTTTTTCGTCTTATAAATAAATTAAAAGGAAGCACGGTACATAGCATATTTCATAAAAAAAATGTGCTTTTAGAAAGGAAAAATTAATATTTATAATAATAAAGATTACGGGATATATTATGACCTGAAGTTTATATTAATAATTCATCAATGAAATTTATATCAACTATTCATAAATAAATTTTTATAAAATAAATATTAAAAGACGTTTCAACTTTGTTACAGAGAAAAGCTTCAAAATATTATATAACTATTACCTGTCTGTCGTAGTTAATAACAATGACTCGTAATGTTTATCCGCCTATTAAGTTTTTAGAAATGCTTACGTGCGAAACAACTTTAATATTCAAAGCAAATTATTTCAATTTTGAATGAAATTTTTTTTTATGAAAGTATTTATTGAATATCACGGTAATTTTTACTGCTTCGTTTTTTTATTTTTATACATTTAGTATACTTTTCTCTTAATAAATTGTCTAGTGACGAAAACTTCGTTTTAAGTATTTTTCCTGCGAAATTTACTTATAAGTTGCACGTGTCTTATATTAATATTTCATACTTGACATGTGTGTTAATCCTTTAATATTTTGGGCATCAAATTGACTTAAACAGAAAATCTAATGAGTTTACAAATCTTAAGAATATCCTCATCATCCTTCCTAGAGTTTCATATCATCCATGCATAATAATCCTATTAAAATTTCTTTTCATTCACATATTTTCTTCATTATTGGAACTCTGAAATATCTTGAGTAAGTATAGACAGATTTAATGGAATATTTTTATTTTTATTACATTGAGTTAGTGTACACAACAGTCTATAGTAAAGATATAAAATTACGTTACAATTAAATTATGAAAAAGAATATTTTTATTGATTCCCAAAACATAAAAAGTAATAGTTCGATTTTACATATTAGATGAAATGGATAGAACGTTTTTTGTCTATTTATTATACTCAAAGTAATAATATAATTTTAGAAAATTTGTTTTGAAATTATGCTCTTTTTCTAATATAATTCCCTATATGAAAGAAAAACTAAGTATTGAATATAGTTATGACGAAAAAAGCCAAGGTTGCTCAAACATCAAATTTGAAGGTTGAGCAACCTTCAAATTTGTAATATTGTTTCCATATTATTTTCCAGCGAATGGCATTACGTGTGAAATTAAATTTACTGATCCTAATAGATACCATCAAAAACGTATGTTGTGATCCCCTGATACATTAAAAAATCCTGTAAATTGAAATAATATGACGAATGTAAAAAATTCCAGAAAAATAAATATTAGGATACTTCCAGAACTTCATTTCTTTTCTAATAAAAACACACTATTTAAAGTGAATACAACTTTTCAAAAATACTTGTCCTTCCATTTTACATCTATCAATTTTTATTAAATTTCTGTTAATTTTGGTTTATCGGATATACGATCTAGTCATAATACTAACAGCAATTGATTAAACATTGTTAAAAAACTATCCAAAAACGAAAAAAACATATAGTAGCTAACTAATTCGCTTCATAAAGAAAGTTAAAAGAACCGCTTTGAAGTTATGATTTTTTTTATTATATAATCATCTTTTGTTCTATATTGGACGTGTCTGTCATTAATTCAACAACATGGGTGACACTTTCGACAAAGGATTTCGTTACTGGCTTTATGAATTAAATAAATTTGAAGGTATAATTTTTTAGTATGTAATCCTCTTTTGTTCTCCATATTCTCTAGTGCCTGTCATAAATCAGTAAAATTTCCAATCAGTTTCAAGTAACATTTTGACCAGTAACCCAGAATTCATTTTAAATTATGCTTATAAAATCTTTGAACTCACTACGTTTAATGGCTTAAATAAAAGTGAGATCCTTATAATGCGGGGCCGTAGGATGTTTTCGCCAACACGGATGAGTTTACCGGCTCACTTTACTTCCAATAGCCACTGCTTCTCGTAGCGTGATGTTAACCAGGGGAGAAGCCTTTACTAATCATTTTATTCAGAAGGAGTTTGTGACTTCAGTAGCTACGTAAAAATTTACTAACTTAACAAATATTGACTAATAATATTAACTTAATGTATAAGTTATTAACTTAATTTACTTATGTTTTTTGTTGAAAATACTAATACAATAATTTTGTCATATAGAATGCGGCGGAAACAAATTTATACCCAAAATTGAAATTAAAAAATGTTTATGGAGATATTTCAATATCTGATTGACGATTTTTTGTTAAAATTTTGAATAGAAAGAAGAAAATAATGAGATTAGTAAATAATGAAAAATATGTGGAGTGACGTATTAAAAGGAAGGGAGAATTTAAGGAAACTTTAATATTTTTAAGTTCAAAGTGATAATGAGGCTAACTAAAAACAATTTTTTTTTTCTATGTGTCATATCAATATATTTAAATCGGACCTCTAAAATTATATATTTTGGCTTTTCTGTCTATATAAAAGACTAAAGGAGATACGCGGACGAGGATCATACTCAAACAAACCTCTGTACTCTTTTTAGACACTTTGTTTTCCTGAAACTTATTAATGACACTCAGTATCGAGATAGGAATCCAAAATATTAATATAAAACGAGATGACTTTTAATGCCATTATAAAGGGCTACAAAAATATATTTAAATAATTAATTATATATAATTTATTTCGTTAGTTTGCTTCTAGTGTTTAAATATTTTATGAAGCGTAGTGACTTAGGAATATAATTAAAGTACAATTCTTAAAAAAGGGAAAAAAATTGTGCATATCTATGGTAATGAAAAACCAATATTCATAATGTTAATAATCTTTTTTGTGTCAATATCACCTAGGATTAAATATTTGAAAAGTGTTTAAAGATTAGAATTACTAATGAATATATATTTTGTGATTTTTCTCGTAAATTTCTCCACGTAAAATTGTAAAGTTATAAAGGCATTATAAAAAAATTAACATAAATAGCTTTCACAAAAGTACAAAGAGTTATTTCTTAAAAAAATATGCATAAAAGTGAGTATAAGTTATGCAATCTTTATGAAATAAATAAATTTAAATGGAAATTGGACGACGCTGATCAATTTCTCTCATAGTTATATCGAAGTACTCTCATGAATACAATATTTAAAATAATTCGTCAATAAGTATTTTTAAACATTTATAATCTATATTAATATCGTCGTATATAATACGTTGATATCTACAAACAAAGGGTGTATTTAATTACAAAATTTTATCCTTGAGCATGTCTATAATTAATACAAATTTCACAACTAGAAAGAGAAAGAGCATAATGTTGTTAGTCAAATGGTTAAATCTTTGTGAAAGAGACTTGTTTGAATACAATACTGTGTACCTACTAATTAATCCAAATAGAAATTGATTTTGATTAGATTTACCTCTTAAGATTGCATCACTAAAAAAAGTTTGACTCTGGTGTGGTTATCTTATACAGATAAAAGATGAAATATGATAGTTATGATTAATGACATTTTCTTGTCTCAATATACTATTAAACCAAGATTATATTCTACACTACTTCAACGTTACCACAAGTTAAAAATGTTGGGGAGCACTACACCACATATCGGGTTTCCGTAGCATAGTTCAAACATTACGATGCCACACGCGAACTTCTTGTCGGCATTTGAATAGTTAGTGAAACACATATTTTTTCAAAGAAATAAATTTAGACTACATTGGTATTTCCACAATTTTTTTAAAGTTTAAATAAAGTCACATATTTTTCATATTCTAATTCTTATTCTGATGTAAATGTAATCCAGAATAAGACTTAGAACTGAGACCTGAGACTTAGAACTTAGACTGAAAAATATATTATTTTAATATAAGCAATTTATCTCTAATAATAGCCGGAACATTAAAATAATATAGATTATTTTCTTTTGCTATTTTTGAGAAAATTCGGAAAATACCTTGCCAAACTAATTAATGAAAACTCATATATTAAGAAAAAGACGTATCAGAAATTTTCATAAACGGAATCAAATAACATCATCAAACCTTTCAAAGAGTCCTTGTTTGTTGTTATTTTCAAATCCTTCGAGGAAAGACTTTGTGTACAAAAATACATGTATGTCTATTTTAAATGCATAGTATTTAGAAATATCAAGTATGAAAATGAATTTGAATTAAGTGAATATAAAAAAACACATATTTGGGAAAGTTGATATTATTTTGAGACTTCTATTAATATTAAAAAATGTTAATGATCAACCAACTAATTCCACCAATATGTTTCTCAATATCTATATGTACATAAAATTCCATATTATGGACGTAAGTCCTACCGAGATCCACCGTTTTCATTGGTTTTGTAAGTGAATAATGTGTTTTATTTATTATAACACCAGACGGATTATATTAAAGACATTTTCAAATATAGCAATATTAGAAGAATGAGAAGTAAAAGACTGATATTTTAAAATACATAATTGGCGAAAATATTAGTTATATTTTTTCGAAAGGAAATTTAAACACACTAAAATTCGTAATTTACCTGTAATTTTGAAAATTAGGGGGTAAATGACATAGTTAAAAAAATATCATACTAACTAATCAAAATACGTGATAGAGTATCATATATTTGGTTATGTAATGAAAGTAATCCAACGGCTGACACTTTCCACATTTGGTAATAAACATCTATTAAAATTCAGTCAGCAAAAACCACAACCTCTTCTGTCTCACAAATTATAAATGTCCTCAAAGTTTGCGAAAACTCACAAAGTTTTTGCGTCTACATCGGTGTTGATTTTCAATAAATTTTGTTATCTTTATTAATTAATATTTAACAAAGATAGATAAACTAGACAGGAGAAGATATTTTACGAAACTAATTTATATAAAGGTCACGTATCAAGGTCGTTATCATTGATAACGACCTTGACACATGACCTTTATATAAATTAATCATGAATAATACTTTGTTGATAGTGTAATAGATTTCTATAACAACAGACTATGTATGAGACACGTAGAGATATAAAAATAATTTTTATTAATATTTACTTACTTTTCCTTTTCTAGGAATAAAAGAGGAAGCTTTATAAGATCGTTTTAATACACGTTTTTATATTTGCGCATCGGAACCATTTTCGGCAAGAGCTAGACGTATCATGCTCAAATTAATAATAATTAACTACATATCCAACCCCATAGTAATAAATGATACTGATTGACTCAATCAACAAAATCTGTGATGTGTTTATATTAATCTAGACAAGTCGTGGGAGAATGGAAAATTAATTTCTGTTTCCGTATTTAATTATTGCGTGACAGTGTTTTTTAAAATTGTAGATTTTTTAAAAACTGTTTCGTATGTCCGTAAAATATGTAATATATAATTTCAAACTTACAGAATATCTTAAAAATATTACCGGCAAAATAAATTAGGTATTAAATTTATAAAATATTTCTTAATAGCTTTTCTTTTTGTAAGCTTCTTAATTTCTAGACCATATATAAAGCAAGTGTAAATTAATAATTTGTAAATCCTTGTACCTTTAAATAAAACTATTATTATATATATTATATTATAATAAATTATAGAACTTATGAGGCGCTCGTCCGCTGCACGTCAGTCATGCTTAATATGAAACGCATTGTTTTTCTTTCCGGGATCTAAAAATGTAACTCTAAGAAATTGTAATTCTAGACCATAATTACAAAAATCTAAAGAGCGAATTTAAAATAATTATTTATTAATTCATGTACCTTCTAAATAAAACTATTATTATTACAATAAATTATCGAACTAATGTGGCGCTCGATTGCTGCATGCCAGCCATTTTCAATATGAAATTCAATGTTTTTTTCCGGGACTTAATTGCAAGAAATACAATTCTAGACCGTAATTATGCAAATCGATAGAGCAAGTGTAAAATAATAATTGGTAAACATACTTATATCTTAAAATTATTTTTATTATAATTATAATCAAACTAATGCGGAGCTCGTTCGCTGCATCTCAGCCAGGTTTATTATGAAATTCTTGTTTTTCCGGGACTTAAATGCAAGAAATACAATTCTAGACCGTAATTATGCAAATCCATAGATAAAGTGTAAAATAATAATTGGTAAACATATGTACTTTCTTATATCTTAACATTATTTTTATTATAATTAAAGTCAAACTAATGCGGAGCTCGTTCGCTGCATCTCAGCCAGGTTTATTATGAAATTCTTGTTTTTTCGGGATTTAAATGTAAGAAAATGCAACAAATTCTAAAAACCATTTATTTACCACTAATATTAAATTATGTTAATAAAAGGCGTTAAAGAATGCATTACATTGAAAGTCCTTACTAACGTAGTATGGTTAATAAGCACTCTCCCAAAAGTATTGTGCCGATGGAACGAATCCGCATACGAGACGACACCAATAACATATATTTTAATATAGACTGTTCCGCCTGACTGAAACCTTTTTAGTCTCCGGAAGCAGTCACATTTAAGATTCAAAAAAATTATAATGTTATTGCAACTTATATTATTATGGGTTTTAAAATTTATCAAGCCATGAAGTTCAATTCAAAAAGTTTTGGGTACCGATCGATGTGTGCGAAAGTTCTACGCGCATTTGGCGCCTTTATTTCTATCAGATATTATAATATATTTCAATTAAACAGTATATTTAAGAAAACAAGTGCAATATTCTTGAATAACTTATTTATGATTTTAATCAGTGAATCTTTAAATATTTTCAGAGAATAATAATATTAGAAACTAACTCCCTGCGGTGACTAGGTGGTCGTAAAAAAGTAAATAATGGTGGTATAACTGTAATCTTTAAATATTTTCAGAGAATAATAATATTAGAAACTAACTCCCTCCGGTGACTAGGTGGTCGTAAAAAAGTAAATAATGGTGGTATAACTGTAATCTTTAAATATTTTCAGAGAATAATAATATTAGAAACTAACTCCCTCCGGTGACTAGGTGGTCGTAAAAAAGTAAATAAATGGTGGTAAAACTTTAAAATAATATTATTATCAAAAATATTTCTTTGTAAGGCGAAGAAAGAGTGAGAAAAAAAAGAAACCTGTACTTTGAAGTAGATAGACTTGGATCGATATATTGCCGTGATATGTTATAAAATACTTATTTCCACGCTCTCAACATCACGTTCTTATTCCCAAGGGAATGATCTTTTTTTATTTGCCGAAGAAAGTTATTTCTATTTTGGTACATAAAACGCCATATTCTTATTTGCATTATAAAAATGATTCAGGCATATAATATTATTATATATTTAATACACTTATA
This sequence comes from Druceiella hillmani, assembly GCA_039881145.1. Taxonomy (NCBI): domain Eukaryota; kingdom Metazoa; phylum Arthropoda; class Insecta; order Lepidoptera; family Hepialidae; genus Druceiella; species Druceiella hillmani. The sequence continues at coordinate 19,543,575 of JAYKKI010000010.1, read as the reverse complement.
TCATATATATCATCGTCATCATCATCATCATCATATATATTAATACGCTAAGGTTAAGATGTTAGACTCCCTTTTTAGAAAAAACCTCACAACTAATCCACATAAATTATATATCATTTTATAGATAATTGCTTGCTCTACCGGCATCCACAACTAAAAAATTTATTATGGCTATTGTTTTTTCAAATTAATTAATTATTAAAATTATATACACAAAACAGCAATGCTGCCATCTAACGGCTCAACGTCAATATGATTGACGGTCGGTAAAATTTTTGTTTAATTTCAAATCCACTCACGTATAAATAAAGTGGCGCTTTAGCTCAATGCTTTTGATACTTGCGCCTCTATATGTCAATTTTATTAAAATATTTGTTTGATCTGTCATCTGAGCTTCATAATGGAATAAATAATGCGAAGACTTCGCACGGGTCACGCTAGTAATTAATAATACATCTATGATTATCCTTAGACTCGCATTTTTATTTGTTAGCCATCGAGGTATTTAGTCGATGTTTAATTATTGAATAGTCGTTATTAGACCAACACATTTTTCTACATTGAACTACCTACTTACTAAATAAGTTATAAGATAATATGATATAATTATACGGAATATTCATGGCGCCGGTTCTATTTGGCTTGATCACCTTTTGCTTTATGCCAGATAGTTCTTTAATATCGTAGAATGAAAGAGTGAATTTTCTTTTAGAATTTGTTTATAAGTTTTTATTTACGCGGTGATAAGCAAATTCCACTCGTTGACGCGTGGAATTTCTATTCTAAATGAACTGATTTCATAGCTCGTGTGAAGCAAGGCAATTTGCTTTCTCCGCTACTTTTTTTAGTTTTTGCTAACAATGTGTTTAAAAACTTCAATAGCCATAATTTCATTTATGGAGACGATCTGAAAATTTATATACATATTGATTTTAGTAATATTCATGCTGCAAGTAACTCCCTGAGTTTATATCTCAAATTGGTCGGACAACGGGCTAAAAAGTTATTCTATTAGTAAATCCAGAAAGGCTGAACCCTTTCTGGATTTTATTACTAGCCATTATTATTGGTAGCAAGAGACTATTCCTAAAATAATCGCAAGTTATTCACCCAAATAATAATTTAGCTATTCTGTTCAATATTTTTCTAATACTGTTAAATACATGTGTTTATTGATCCATCTAAGTTGGTAGCTCCATCTTAGTTGTCTTCTTAGTTGGTAGCTTCAGTTAAACGATATCAATCGTCAATTCCTTATTAGCACACACCGTTTCAAATATTTCATTCATTCCATTTTAAAATCAAATCTTTATATCAAACTTTTTAAGGTTTTTACTTAATTATGAAACCGTACGATATTTAGATTTTACTAATAAATTATTTAACAAACTAGAAAAACCATATTGATTCGTAATATAACAATGCCCTAAATGTGATCATATTCTTGAGTTCAGATCACGACTGAAACAGGAGGTGATTCGTAATGCAATTTTTATACTTGTCCCCTGTATCTACATAAAAGTGAAATACTACTTCCTTCTTAATTAGGAAATTTTCTGAACTATATATATATTTTCTGGAAATTTTCTGAACTATATATACGTATATATATGTAAGGTTGTTTAATAAATGTTTAACCCTGAGTTGCTTTCAAAAATTTTGTTAAACTATTTATATTTTACAATAAATTAATTTCAGTAGGTATTCACTACTATTATCTACTACTTGTCGCCATCTAGTTAGTAGTAACAATATGCTTTTCTTGTAACATTCCGGTGACTTCGATTAAAAAACTGTGCGAGGTCGTTTTGGAGATATTCTTTAACGTCGATTTTTTTTTCCCGTGAATGGTTACTTAGAGCCCTGAATAAAGGGTATGAATGAGTAGAACCCAGGAGAGCTCCTCTAATATAGTGAACGAGCGAGTAAAACCCAGCGGAGCTCCTCTAATATGGTGGATGAATGAATAGAACCCAGGGGAGCTCCTCTAATATGGTGGATAAGTGAGTAAAACCCAGGGGAGCTCATCTAATATGGTGGATGAGTGAGTTGAACCCAGCGCAATTTTTCTAATGTATAACAAGTACATTTTGCAACACGTGGTCTAGCAATTTCATAAAGAAAATATACTCGATCCTGTTGACTACTTAATTTGTTAGCTAATCGGACCAATTGTTCAGAGTAAATATTCGAATTAATTGTTGATCCCTCTGGAAGCAACTCCACATTAATAATGCCCTTGACATTCTACGAACAGCTGATCATCACCTTTTTAGCATTTATTTCAGATTTGGTTACTAAAACTCCTATTTGTCCGACACCCAGCCATTGACGTTTGCATGTATCGTTAACAATATGTAGCCCAGTTCTCATCGACAGTCACTATTTACTTGCCCATCGCATGACATATATTATTGTGGTAGTATTTCCATCGTGACATCGTATATATATATATATATATATATATATATATATATATATATATATATATATATATATATATATATATATAAAAAAGATTTTCTGCGCAATTTTGTGAGAATTTATTATTATCTAACTAGGTATTTATTTCCATTTTTTGCAGTTTAGTGTCAGTTAATGAATATGATATCAAAATATAAGATCTGAAATTGTCGTGGCAATAGTAATTGCACACAAAAATATGGATAAACACATTGTTATGAATACAAAATGAAACCGTCATAATAGGTGAGAATTTTAAGGAAAACAAATTTGAAATGAAGCCTTTAAATTTATTTTCAATTTGAGTTGTAATTGAATAAAATATCAAAGATCAACCTGAAGTAAAAGAAAATTTGATGCAGAAAATAAAATTGTTTAAAGCTTGGAGTTTTGAAAACATTTCTTCTTGTAAGAAAATCTACAGAAATTCAAATAAATTTCAGATGATTCAGGAAGAATATTTTTTTCAAAGAGATATTTACTTAGAGCTTTTATACAGATAGACAACAAGTTAAGATAAAGCATCGTAGCCTTTATATTAACTTATAATTAAGGAGAATTAGATAAAGTTGCTCATAACATAAAATTTATACAGACGTTGGACACTTTTTCCTATATTCATTATTGCAACAAATTCATTGTTGCAATAATGATTAAAATTAGATGAACGCCGATTTATTCAAAAACACCAAATTTTCGTTATAACAGATCGGTTTTTTTTTCTCCTGAATCTCTAATCATATAAATCCGTGCATAACTTACGCATAAGTTTTTGATCCGCTCAAGAGAGATTAAATATTTCTTTTCATTAGGAAATTTTACATAACGCGAAAAATATTACAAGCCAAAACATTTCTTCAATAAAGGCATCAGAATTCGCATCCAATATACTTGTAAATGAAGCCACACACAGAAATAAATGTTTCTCTACAAATAATATTAATTAAGCTTATAGAACTTTAGAATTATTATATAGTATGTAGTCATAAATTAATAATGATAAAAACCCGTCAGCAAATTAACATAAATTAAAACGTAAGTCGAAATAAAAAGATATCAAAAACTATAAATTACCGTAAAAAAATATAGCACCATATTCCTTCGTTAAATATAACTTTACCTTGAGATCTTCCATTTATCATCTATTTATTCTTATTATAATTTCAGATCTTTAGATTATTTCTTAATATTTGCAATATACAGGATTTTATTAAATTTGAAAAATTATGAGTTAATTTATTAATATTGTTCGATTTAGAAACATATATTATATCCCCACTATCATATTTGGTAACAGCTTTTCAACTATCACTATATTAATAAAAACTTGTAAAAAAGATAATTTTTATGTAGTAATTTGGGAAAAGATTTTATTCAATAATTACAGGGAAAAGTCATTAAAGTCAAAGTTTACGTATGCCAATTAAAAGGAGACCGGAGAGTAATAAAATTTTAAATAAAATAAGCTTATTTAAGGTTAATTTATTGGTTTTATTAAAATTGTCAGTAATATTTTCATAGCAACCTGGAAGTTCCTCATTTCAAGAAATAACTTTAAAGTTTTTGGCTATATTACCAACATGTAACATATTTTCACAGAAGTTTAGTAAGCTTCTACTTAGTTGGAACTTTTGTTGATATAAGCAGTAATCTTATGTAATTATACTTTGGTAATGAAAAGTAACAAGAATTAAAATTATTGAATAATTTAGAAGGTTAATAAAAATTCTCAAGCTTACCATAATATTACATAAAAGAAAATTAAGTTCAACCTTTAGTAGATGTGTAAAGAAATTTTAAAAACAAAGTAAAATAAAAGGTTTTTTTCCTATATGTAAAATAAAAGGGATGTAGTATTATTTCTACTTTCTTTAAGTTCTTTACCACGACCTAGGTTTCGTTTTATTATAACAGTTTCAGGTGTTTTTTTTATTTTACTACTTTAAACTAGCAATAATTTTGCACATGTGCTGACAATATTTCGGAGTTCGGTGCGGCCTTTCGCTATCTTTAATATCTATGTATATATATATATATATATATATATATATATATATATATGTGTATATTTCCCTAATATAATAAGCTATTTAGCAAAAAATTCTTTCCAACAGTTTTCCATATTATTTAAATAATTTAAAATGATTTAAATGATTTTGTATTCAGGAATTTGTTTATTTCTTCATATTTTAATGAAAATACTAAGTGAAAGTTTGATAGATGAGTAATAAGTAAACGTCATATAAAAAGTCATTTTAACATTTCACTGATAAGACCTAAAAGAGAATTTGTGTGTCATTTGATATTAATTGCTTTTCTCTTTTTTATGTGACATTTAAATTAATACCGCTTTCCGTTAAAGTGGTATTACATAATAATACCTAAATTTACACAGGAAAAATACATTAAAATTCAAGGAATATTGTAAATTCTGAGCCTAGTTAGTTTAAAATTAGCAAACAGTTTTAATAATGAGCTTTCAATTACTGTAAGACATAAAGCTCCCAGTAAAGTTTACGTAGTTGTAAAGCATAAATTAACGGCGGTAAAATGTTGACTCGCCCGGATAGCTTTGAGTACGTCGGTTAATTTATGTTTTGTTAGCTTAATTTTTATTAACGATCAATAAGTTTTCAGACGAAAATGTCTGTTTTTATATTAGTACATATTTTTGAATGTCTTTTTTATATTAGTACATATTTTTGAATGTCTGTTTTTATATTAGTACATATTTTTGAATATCTGTTTTTATATTAGTACATATTTTTGAATGTCTGTTTTTATATTAGTACATATTTTTGCAGTTTTATGAATTCATAGTAGCATAAATTTCGTAACCGTGGCGTGTTGGGTTGATCACTTTTGCAACACCAAAAAAGGCTACTTTAATAAATTGAATAGGACTTTTATTTAGATGATATTTGGGTCACGGAAGGAAATAAAGGTTATTTTTTCCGTTTTGAAAAAGCTACAGATTTTATTTAAATGGGACGGTCATTGAAAATATACATAGCTTTTAGAGTACACTATACATTTCTTTTTATTCTTTGCTCAGTTTAAAAGTACTTTTGGGCTACAGACTACTATGGTTTATTAATGGAAGAAAACTCCGCCAAAATATTGGAAAATCTAGCTCAGTAAAGCTGCGAGAAAAAACTAGTAATAAATACAGTGTAAATTTCGATTGTTGTGCAAAATGTTTTCTTAATCACTTAGGTAAGGTTAATAACTAACTATATAATTCGCTTAAATAAAACTCTCTTCTGAAACTGGATGAAAATTTGAGTAAAATTTTTGAGAGCAAAGTCAAACCCCAATCACAAAATTATAATACTAAATATACCTTTTTAACTAGCTTTACCCTTGAATTCTTCCAGGTAGAATTCGGAATAAGAAAAGTTACTAGACTAATATAACCAATATTTAATTTGTTAATAGTGCCATCTATCGCAAAATAATATTACTTACTATATGACAGATATTAAAGGCAAATTAAAACTTGATGATTTTTGTATAGAATAACCGTCATACGTAAAATTAGTGTAAATTGATGATAGATGGATATCTAAATATCGAGAGACATAGATTATCCAACCTTTCTATATTTGTAGAAGAAAAATCGTTTTAAATTACTGGATTGGGAAAGCAAAGGTCTTATGATATCAGATGCACGTTTGAATGACTTGAAGTGTGTCAACAATGTATTCCGTTGGCTGATAAGTCAGAACAATTTTGGTCTGGGATCTGCACAAAACTTCGCTGGCTCACTGGAAATGAGTGTTGAAAACACAAAAACTCTGCGACCATAAATGTGGACGCTAATACACTCGAGCGTATAAATAAATATGTGTACCTGGCCAAGAATTACGAATGGTAAAAAGAACCAGGCTAGGCCCAAAACTGAATTCGTACAGTCCAAAATAGAACGCAGTGAGCAGGTTGAAGGACTCTTTATTTACACGAAAGTCATAATATTGCTACACATATTATTATTACCCATATTTTTCAGTGTATCAATACATTGCATGATGTGTTTTCAGTAAGCAAACGAAAAAACAATTAAATGAAACTATGTGATGTTGTATTATTTCTATTTTCTTTAAGTTCTTTACGACGACCTAGGTTTCGTTGTATTACAACATCTTCAGGTGGGCTATTATATATATTAGCAAAGATCTTTGCTAATAGCCCACCTGAAGATACTGTTATACAACGAAACCTAGGTCGTGGTAAAGAATTTAAAGAAAGTAGAAATAATACTACGTGAAGTTTCATTTAATTGTGAATAATGCATTTCTACAAAATTAACGCCAAATATATTCAATAAACGAATAAGAAAAGACTTGTTTCAAAACAAAAAAAACACCGCATTTCCATTTTTTTAATTTACACAGATTGTAATATGTTACCTATAGGTATAATTGAATTGTGTGAACACAAGAAAATTCAGCAAAAAAGAAATTTAATTTTTTGAACATTCCTTATACTGGGGTATCATTGAAGAATTTGCGAAAAAAAAACAATTGAAAATACCGAGTATTTTTTTGTTTTGAAACTAGTTTTTTTCTTTGTTTACTTACTGAGGACGCAGCATGCAGTGTATAGCCACACTAAAAATATAAGTAATAATAATAAATGTAACAATATATGACCTCTGTAATAATGAGTCGTCCTTAAACCTGCTCACTCCATTCTATTTTGGGCTGTACGAATTCAGTTTGGGCCTGATCTGGTTTTTTTACTATTCTTAGTTTTTGGCCAGGTACACATAATCATCTATATGATCGAATATAATACCTTCCACATTTATGGTCGCAGAGTTATTAGTTTTCAAAGTCAAGACTTTTGTGTTTTCAAGACTCATTTCCAGCCCCTACCACAGCGAAACTTCGTACAGATTGTAGATCATATTTTTTCCTACTTATCAGCAAACGGTATATTTTGTTAGGAAACTTCAAATCATTCAAACGTGCATCTGATATCATAAGACCTTTACTTTCCGAATCCAGTGATTTAAAACGGTTTTTCTTCTAGGAGTGTAAACAGTTTGAATGATATGGTTTCCTCCTACTTACGTACTGAAGACGTTTTAAGTTCTGCTTGCCTTTTGGTTGGTAAAAGTCTAACTTGATGTATGATTTATTTATAATTAACTTTAACAATAGTGCATACACTTGCGAAAGAAGGCATATGAGTTTCTGGGTATTTAAATAACTTTTACATATTTTATTGATTAGCAAGAACTGTTTCCTACTTTTTTGGTTACATTTAAGAATAATTATTTATTGAACAGGATTACCAGATTGGTTAATAAACTACTGCTATATTCTCGCAGCGTTTCGGACATTAAACATTAAATATGTACTATGATTTTTACGCTTCTGGAAGATACAGGAAGAAATATATTTTTATTATGAAAAACTAATATTAGTAAATATTTTACTAAAAATTCTATGAGCCCTGAAATATTTATAATTGTATAATTGTGTATCGAATCATCGTAGTCCGAGGTATACTCATGCTTGTTAAATTTATTTATTAAGGTGGTAAATGGTTGAAATATTTAACATGAACCTGAGTTTCGTGGCACTTGGAATGAAAAGATCTGTTCGCATTTATAGAAGCAAAAAATTGGTGTTATTCCGTACAAGTAGAAAGTCAGATTTTGTAAGTAAGTTAATTGTTAAATTTCAATTAAATAAACATTTTGAAATTATAATAAAATATTATTTCCATTTTGTGACATGTACAATAGTCATTTAAAAATTACACATCAGTATGCCTCCTTTGAAATATTGATTTTTTGTTTAACCATTCGATACTTCTGCGCAATTGAACCGAATGGCTATATTAAAATTAGCGTGTGGTGTGTTAATATATTGTAAAATATTTGTAAGTTCATATATTTTTGAGACTGTAAAGCAGGAAAATAATAAAGAAGCAGTAACCATTTAATAAAATTATTGTGCATTTTTCCAGTTATAAAAAGTCGTTCGTGTTTTTCTTCACGTAATATACACACACATACACACACACACACACACACATACACACACACACACACACACACACACATATATATATATATACATATGTGTGTGCGTAAACGCGTGCGTGCGTGCGAGCGTGTGTGAGTGCGTGCGTGCATGCGTTCTAGAGTGCCTACTTGCGTGTGTACCTGTGTGTGTGTGTGCACACATAGTTATAAATAAATGGTCGTATCTGTATTTTTTTCTGATTTCTAAAAAATTAATCACAGTATTTTTTACGTTAATTTGTATCTCAACTTTACCAACTTTTTTACACAGTGGGTCTTTGAGAGTTGAACAGATTTTTTTAGAATTTCTTATTCTATAAGAATACCATTGGGGGTGTAAAAATTAATGTACCATTATTGAGATGATATTGCTTATATAAAAATCACTGTTTGGTGTACTTTATGGACTGGTGGAATCATTGACCCGTATTTCTTCAAAGATGATGCAATCGAGAAGGTTATAACCAATGGAGAACGCCTTAGATCAAGTATTACTAACTTGCTTGTTCCCCAATGGAATAATCAAGAGCTTTGGTTTCAACATGACGATGCAGCACGCCATACAACATGCGACACAATCAATTTATTACAGGAAACATTCAGTGAGCTGTAATTTTGCGTAATGCGGTCGTGTGATCGTGTGATCACACACACACACACACACACACAAACACACACACGCACATGCACACGCGCCGCACGCACTCACGCTTGCACGGTCGCACGCACGCCCGCACGCACGCATGAACACACGCACGCGCGCATACGCACTTTAGTATATTCATCACGAGTATAGTGATATATTCCGACATTTTCTTTAATTTTTTCGGTTAATATTCCAAAAGAGATTTTGATGCTTAAAAAACTTTACGTTTTATAAATGGTTTTCAAGTGGAGTTTCTTAAATGTAAGTATCTTAATTGTCGAATATTGAATATATTTGGCGTTAATTTTGTAGAAATTCATTGTTCACAATTAAATGAAACTACGTGATGCACTATTATTTCTACTTTCTTTAACTTCTTTACTACGACCTAGGTTTCGTTGTATTACAACATCTTCATGTGGGCTATTCTATTTTCATTGTATTACAACATCTTGAGGTGGGCTATCATCTTTGCTAATAGCCCACCTGAAGATGTTGTAATACAACGAAACCTAGGACGTGGTAAAGAACTTATAGAAAGTAGAAATAAGACTACATTACGTAGTTTCATTTAATTGTGTATTTTAATTGTCATTAAATGTACGTTACTTAAAATAAAACACAAATTTTATTTTAAGTAACGTAAAAAAAACACTGGTTATTTAACAATAAACATCAAGGCTTTTTTAGCCGCCACAAAAACTTTGTGTTACTGAAAAACCATGATTTTTGATGCCTTATAACATTAAATATAGGTTGAAACGAATATCACAAATATATGAAATTCGAAGGATGCAAAATACAATTTTTTTTTTGTATTTAAATACAAAATTTCTCTTGTTTAATGTGCTTTTTTTTGAGATACATTATGACATTAATTATTAGCATTCTTCGGTTCTTTCATTTCAGTAAATCTATTAAGTTCAGGAAAATTTAAATTTATGTAATTTTACTAAAAAAATTAAGTTTAAATCCATCAAGTTATATTTCGATTTATATTGTTTTACCACGCATTGAATCTTTGGTGTATTTACTTGTACATTAAGAATTCATTATCGCTTATTATGCTAACTATACAGGGTTTCGTAGTTATTGTCCAAAGTATATATTTTGTCATAAATATTTTCTAATGTTTACAGAAATTCATGTGAGGTAATTCATATACAGTTATGAAGACCACTATATTCAAAAGTAAAGCGTACCTTAGGTACGTGAGCTGATGTTCACTTTCAGTGAGATTGAATATGTAATAAAATTATGTAAAAATTGGAGTTGAAAACACCTATTTGACTTATCTTAGAAGTAGAAGGTATATCCGTGTTTTCCCTATTCATTTTTGAGCACTTTCAATAATTTCATTATGGGCACTCCACAAGATCTTCTGTTTGAGTTAAAAGACAATTTTTCATACGTAGCAGGTAAAAGGCGATGAAGACATAAAAATCACGTTCACTGCATATAAGTCAACAATGAAGGTTTTTAAGATCAAATAAAAAAAGCTCAACTTTCGGTCTTCATAATAATAAATGAAAGTCAACTTAAATGTCTTTCAGATACGTGTATGTTATATATAATTTTAAATTTTGTATCTTTCTTAGGAATTTTAAAATGAGTTATAATATATATATATATATATATATATATATATATATATATATGTATATATATGTACATATATTTATATATATATTAGATCAATACTGTTAATTATTTATTCGGTTATCTGTATGGTATGTCTTTCTTATTCGTCGATTATATACTAAAAACCGTTTCGGGGGTAAACTTTATTTTTATAAAGATTGATGCCTCATTATAAACTATTAAGACCACAATTCACTAAAAATGTTTCGATCTAAAAAACTGAAAAATAACTTTCCTTTTTATGGCACTCTTTACTTCCCCCCTTAAACATTGTAAACAAAATTTTATTAAGCATTGTTTATATATGCAATCTCCATTTTTTACATACTTGCGCAATTTTAGAAATTACATTTTATGTTTCATTATTTTGGTAGACCATAATACCCTTTCCTTAAAACAAAAATATTTTGTTTGAAATAACATAATATTTCGACCAGTAATAAAAAAAGTGGATAAAAGATATCACAAAGCTTCTTACCTTAGCCCACATAATATATTGTTGTATATGCATTCTGACCTAGTATTCTACAAATGATCATAAATCCTTTGTGGTCCTGGCGGACAGGCTTGACCCTAGCGCCGGAACGAAAAACAGTCGTATTTGGTTAGGATCTTTTCAAAAGTACAAACGAATGGGTACTAAATATAATCACGCAAATATGTACACACGTTTGTAGCTTCCTAAATAAATACTTAGATAATAATTAGAAATTACCCACTACAGTTATATTTTATGAATAAACGAAAAAACGATGATTATATGAATAAACGAATAAACGATCGAAGTTATCAGTAGGTTATCGTATATCCAACTAATGGTAAAAATAATTAGAACCAATAAATAACATTAGTGTTGTATTCTAAATTCTGTAACGTTAATATTTTGTGAATGACGAATAATAATTTATGGCTTGTTATTTGTCTCTTGTAACATTTAACCTAATATTAATGAGATATTGATATAACGGGATACGCACTCTGCTGACTAATCTATTGAGGATTTTTTAACTAACTTCTAAAGTATGAAGAAATATTTAAGGATATGCATTCAAAACTAAATTTCCTATGTAACGGTAATACTCTGCTTCCTCTATGATCATGAAAAATAAGCCCAAAGGAAATTTGGTAACGGACTTAAGAGGATATGAAACCAGAAGTGTTAACGGAAAAAGAAGAAGAGACTAATGAATACTACGGATGAATAAAACACGCAATTAAAGAACAATCTAAAATAAGACCAAGTCATTTAAAAAGTGTTAAGAAAAGAAGTTATTGCAAGAGGAAATGTAAAAATATAAATGTACATTTATTCAAAACGTTTCTTTATATTCTAATATATCAATGTACGTTGAGGAGAGGTCCATCACAATCCTCTAAACAAATTATTATGTAACGGGGTTGCATTTTATGTGCGAGCGGGATAAACTTGTCAAAGCCGCCATATTTCTGGTACTTGTTATTCACTTTATTAGTCATAAACACTGCGAAGACGCGTCTCATTGTAGACGAATGTATAATATTAGGAAGACACATTTACAGTTTATTACATTATCATATTCAACACAGACTTATATTGTGCCATTTTTACTTCCATAATACCAAACTAAAACGATTCTATAAGTTTGTTTACTATTCGATAAAAAAACTAACTCGTAAAATTTGGCTTTGCGATCATAAAAGTTTCTTCTTAAGATAATTTGTAAGTTAATTAACTATTTTGCCCCATCTGTGCCTAAGTCTAATTAATATTAACGAAACAATACCAAAATATCCTATACTGATGTCACACTTAAGCTTTCTTTCTATTCTCATCATATTAACTCTGACATAAAAACAAATGTTTCTACAAAGATTTAACGGGAAATCTCTTGAAATCCAACCATTATATATATAAATGCTACGCTTGCCTTTTATAATACCTTAATTTTAGCATCCTAAGCTCTATCAGCAAATGTTAATAATTTATTATATTCTTCAATTTCCCAAAAGTTCTCTCTCTTCCTTACTCTGCTACTCTTTTTATTCCAATGTTTAGTTCTAGTTACAGAAATAATAACGGCTAGAAGTAATGATAAGATAGCAATAATATGCGATAAAATTGGCGAACAAAACATAAGCGTAAAGATCTTATAAAATGACGTGAAAGAAAAATGCGATGGATTAATTCTGGTAAATTTAATGTTATTTTATCGTTAATCCCATTAATATATGGTGCAATTATTATCTAACCTAGCGTGACCCGTGCAAAGTCTTCGCATTATTTATTCCATTATGAAGCTCAGATGTCAGATCAAACAAATATTTTACTAAAATTGACATATAGAAGCGCAAGTATCAAAAGCATTGAGCTAAAGCGCCACTTTATTTATACGTGAGTGGATTTGAAATTAAACAAAAATTTTACAGACCGTCAATCATATTGACGTTGAGCCGTTAGATGGCAGCATTGGTGTTTTGTGTATATAATTTTAATAATTAATTAATTTGCAAAAACAATAGCAATAATAAATTTTTTAGTTGTGGATGCCGGTAGAGCAAGCAATTATCTATAAAATTATATATAATTTATGTGGATTAGTTGTGAGGTTTTTTTCTAAAAAGGGAGTGTAACATCTTAACCTTAGCGTATTAATATATATGATGATGATGATTCGATCCACTCCGGCTTTGTACCAGTAGGCAATATATTGATAAATTAAATATACCTAAGCATGAGTTAATATATTTCTTAATGAAAATCGAAATAAAATTCGTTCCATGGTTACTGATCAATTGCGTATACACAGATTGGCAAAGGTAGCGTAGGATCTTGCTCTTTAATATGAATAGTTTTTATTAACTACAAAGGTAAATTAGACGTTAACTTTGAGTTCTATTTTTACAATATACTTCAAAACTATTTCTTCCAATTGATCAGCCGATGACTTTCTGGCCAACGTCTACTTTAACTTTTTGATACTCGCGCTACAAATATACAAGTTCGGTTGAAAGTTCTAATAAATGTAATTAATTTGTAAACAAGATGATATATTACGTATGCACTGAATAAAGTTAGAAAAGTATTATAAATATAATTATACAAGATTGTTTCTTGAATCTTATTAGTTTCGAATGCGTGACGAAGCTTTCAAGAGTACTTCATCAACAAAGGAAATATATTTCTCAAGTAAAACTCGACAAGAAGTGTGTCGCGAATATCGGAACAAACACCTCATCAATTCACGTTCAAAGAAGAAAAATATAATTTCAAGGTTCTCATTTGATGTCGAATATAAAGTTACATATACGTGTGAAAACAAAGAAGTGTGTAAGATACTTGCTTTTGTGATAAAATTATTTATAAAGATTTACGTAGGGAATATTAAATATCGTAGATTTTCAAGATATTTACTTAAAATTTATAGGCAATGATGTCCGTGGGGGTCATTCATTGTATTTTATGAACTAAAAATAGTTATTTTTACCCAGTTTACAAAGCCTTTGGAATATTATTAACACTGTATTGGTTTCAGTTATTTTTTTAAATATTCTGAATTCACCTAAATAAAAATTTTTCATTATTACTTTAGATAGTGCTTAATTATGGCGCCCGAAGCTTTAATTTTTAGTAAAATAATGTGAATAGAAATCTCAGATAAATAGATTAGAAACATGTAGTGATCATAGTAGGCATCTTCGAAAGCACCGTACAAGCACAGAAAGTAATTTTAAATATAATATGTGATTTTAGACATTAAAAAAACCTGTTCAGTTATTGACAATCAGAAAAGAGCAAGAAATAAACAAGTTGGCAAAAATTATTTAAAAAATGTATATTCATAAACTCACAGATATTATATTATCAGTGGATCAAAAATGTTAATAAGAAATGAGAATAACACCAGCAATCTAACGCACAACCCAATTTTTCTTAGAAACGATTACTAAAAATAACCTCTACCTATTATTTTTGTAATTTGTTGTCTGTGGTGAGTAAAAAATCGTTCAATACAAGCACGTAAGAATAACAAGTAACGAAGTACAAGAACAGTAACCATAAAGAATAAGACTGGAAGTCGTAGCAATTCGAATAAATATCAGTTGCGATTCACAAAAAAACTACATAACCCAATTCCTAAGTGGAGCATACAAAAATTCCCAAATGGAGTTTACAAATATGTTTAGAGTGGGTGTTGTTTAAGTTGAGTTATTACAGCCTTATCTTCACGATAGGAATTCAAGTGCGTACATGAGTTTCCTGGTAAACAATCAAAATTCTAATGGAAATAAAATAAAAATATTAGGAATATTGCATCGCACATAGATTGGACATTCAGTATGGCATATATTAAAATAAATGATTGTAAAGAAAACAATGTCAAAAACATCTCCCACTTAGTGAGTAGAGTTCTCGAAATCTCAAGAGATACTACATAGAAAAAAATATCAAAATATTCGGTAAAAGTATGATGACTACTTAAATAAAAACTTTCTTTAAGAAACTCCTCCCTACTTAGTTAAGGTTTATGAGATTCAACATGTCTATTTCTCCGTAGTCGTCTGTTTTTACTATAGACTCCAAATTAAACATTACAACACAGACCAACAGGCATGTGCAAGTATACGGTATGAGCGTGGATTAAAACAATACCTTGAGACAATATCATCGTGATACTACTCTAATTAGAATTATTCCCAATAGACACTTGAATCTTTGCGTATATTATACATTATTATTTTCTTACCCATTTTTACAAAAATACTGCTTATTTTACTTGATAAACAATAACAAAACCCTTACACCTACTCGACATATAAGATCATATCGATAGCAGTCGTCTCCATAAGATAAAACTCATGTATGCATGATACACTCATGTATAAGATAAAACTCATGTATAAATAGTTGAAAAATACCTTCGAATTAGTAGACTTATTTTTATATGTTGTGCTTTGTATTCCAAAGTAGTGTCCGGCATCAAGTTATGATATTGCTTATTTAAGGAATAAATTATATGTTCATATAGTTTTTTGATGGCGTATTCGATGTAAACTCTCACAACCTTTTCTATAATATAAACCGGCAAAAGCTTTATCATAAAACTATTGTTAGTCTAAGTTAGTAATAACAAAGTAATTACCCAAGAATTTCCAGTATTTTGCTTCAATGGATTCTCAATTAATAATTTACCAAATGCCATTCAGATAGGATGGCATTCCGTAAATTATATTTTTATAAATCTTCATAGAAATTTTAGTTTCTAAGTATAAATCGAGTTAAAAAGTATAAAGCCACTTTAGATATTAAAAAGTACGTACATACACCCACGGGTGTTTTTTTTCAGTATAAGTTAAACCCTAATAAGTTTCAAAGTGTTTTCAAGAAATGGTTAGACAGAATGTGTATTCACGACGAAATGGATGCTCACACACAACACGATTGTCTAGCATATCAATAACAAAAACAATCAGTAGACGCCTAATCGAGTCCTGCGTCTCGAGTCCGGGGAGAATAAACCTTGTCGTTTGCAAGTGAAATACTCGTAAAACTTAAATCTCCAAAGCAAAACGTAAAGGTGCGACGAATGAAGGCGAAGACCTGCGCAAGAGACAATGGAGCATCGTTAGTCTGCTATTGTACTTGCACATAGCTCGGTATAACTGCCTTTCTTTTTTTTATGAGATCTGTGCGAGTAAGATAGCACTAGTAATTAGTCCTTTCCACGACAAACCGGACGGCGAAAACAAACAATTGTTGCCAGCCAATGAAAATAATAAAACTTATTATCACGCCTCAGAATCTATCTTAAGTAACCTTTATTATAACGGTATTGTATTTTAATTTCTTTTCAATTGTTAGCTGGTTTGTAATTATTGCACTTGATCAGGATAAAAAGCATGTGTAGACGCAATACCATAAATAGTTGAGAAATAATTAGTTTTTAAAACAGGATGTAAATACATGGGTTAGGAAATTGCATACTTTACACATTTAGCCACTGATTTTGAGAATCATATATATTGGTTATTTTATCACCTGACTTTTCCTCTTTCAGCCTTTCTCCTTTCTTTTATACTAGAGAATTAAAATGTCCACGGCCTTAACAGAATCAACGGAAGACATTAACGAGATTCATTGAATTTTGAAGAATTAACATAGTAAATGACTAAGTTGGTTACAACTATGAAAACCATTTCCGCATATTGTGTAATCATTTTTGGAGCTTAATAACACATAGATTCCAAGTAATAAGTTGATGATTATGACATAATTTTGTGTAATTTTGAATAATTTAGATAAATTTGTATAGCCTGCGTCGTCGTTTTCTCATGTGTTTTCCTCGCCAAAAGTTATGACTTGATAATTCCATCTTCTTAACATATTACATATGCAACTTAAATAAGGAAATTCCTTCATTTTTTACGTTTCTTAATTACATAATAATAATTATGTCAGATGATATATGTGGCGAAAATATTGATTTAAATATAACGTCATTTAAAAAGAAATATGTAAATAAATATATAAGTGGGTGATCCCGAAATTAATTTTTTTTGAAGACATTTGTCTATTTTTACTACTCAAAATAAATGAAAAAAAAAATTATTTTATCATTATAAACTGTTTATTATTTTATCATTATTAAGATTTCACCAATAGTATTTTTAAAACAAACAAATTAGTAAGATTTGTCTCGAAAACCGTGTATCCTAGAAACTTTATTAAATTTTCATAAGCTTCTATCATGTTCGGGCTAAAGTTAATGTAAATTTACTAATTGTGGAAAAATTTCCAAAACCAAGCTTTTATTTGAATGAAGTAAATAGATTAAAAATAATTCCAGACTTAAAAAAAATGCTTTGACCACCTTAATTAAAATTTACTAAATTAAACTTTTGTACATATCGCGGCTAAGTGACTCAAAAACTTGTGGCGATGTTCTTTGTCAGCCTCGGTTGCTCAAGGCTCTTGACTTCTTATGACAAACATTAGATGAAGCAGGATAACTTTAAATTTATTAACATCTACGAATGCATTCTAGTTGTGTGCAATTCAATTCGGCAATCATAAGACCATTCTAAAAATGTACCCTGCTAAGAGGAAACAGGTCCGAGTATCAGCAAACATCTTCGTCTCCAAATAATGTTTTTCAAAGTCACTATTGTTTATCAGGTGCCCTTGCTTTCTTAAGGAATTTTTTCTAAAGTAACTTGTTCTTGGCTGTCACTTCGATTTTTTGTAGCAGTAACTTGTATATGACAGATGTTCCATATCAATCTGGAGTATGTCAGAATCCATTTCTATATTCCTGAATTCGAATTAAATGTCGGTTACTATTTATTCGTTGTATTTTAATACAATTGTTAATATAATTTTCTTCATGTCGTCTGTATTGTCTCAAAATTTGATCTCCGACATATTCTATTTGTCCCAATACAAGCAAAGATGTTTCTCATCATTTTTCTCTCGAAAGTTAAGAGCACGCTAAGCAATATATCAATAATATTGTTGTTTAAATTTTGTAAGGCAGGAGCCTTAAAGTAGTTTGCGATGGCAGGAAGGAAAGAATAGAATAAACAGGAATGTCATACCAAGGAGGTAGCTTTCATCCGAATACTAGATGCCATAATAACTTAATTCTAAAATTTGTATTGAAAGGGATATTTAATATGAATAATTTCTACAGATATAAATTAATATTAATATTTTGTGTAACGTAAGCGTATTTATTTAATGAAAATTATGTACATTTTTTTGAGAAATAAAGGCTTATATAAAAATATTAAATGTTGAATGATTGCTTCAACTTTACCGAGACGTTTGTGTGGGAAATTAGATATTTGGGTATTATATATTGAAAAATAAACGAAATTAAAACAATATAATTTTTAGAAATGAAACGTCTACATTTTTTTCTATTCAAATGTAACTTATATTTTAAACTAATAAACGATTTTAACGTTTTAAAACAGTATAATGCAATACACTGATATAAACGAGTAAACTTTAAATTTTAATAAATAAGAAACAATGCTGATACACTAACAACCACGTAAAGTACCGTGTGTCTGGTAAATTACAAAAGGAAGCATTAAGTCGGAAATACCTGCAAGACGCGAAGTTGACTGATTAAGTCGGAAAAAAACTGACAAGACGCGAAACTAATTGACTAGTATAGAAAACCCAAATCTGGTCGAATTAAGCCGAAAGAACCGGCAAGACACGAAACTGGCTGAATGGTAAGACGCGATGTTTAGCTCTTATCCAAAGGCGCCATTAGATGTTTCACATCAAAATTTTAATTTTGAATACTTCAACTTCATGCTATGCAGAAATTTTGAAGTTATTTAGGAATAAATGATAAAAGTATCTGATCTTCAATTAAAAATTCTGGAATAGTATTGTGCCAGCACACTTGTTTATTTTCAGTTTCGAAATATATTTTCAACACAAGGTTAGTTAGCCCCTATCATAATATAACAAAACGGCTGATATTTAATCTTTATTACATAAGCTGAATGAAACATTTATTACGACACTCCAATATGTTAGTTTAAAGTTGTCGAAAAACACAGGCGTTTAGTAAACCAATAGCAAACAATTTCTTGTGAAATAAAAGGAAAAAAATCCATAATTTTCGACGGTTCCTTTAATCACGTCATGCGATACGATCATGAGATACTTTTGTTTCATTTGATCAATAACTTGAATTTGTTATTTTCGTCAAAATAATCAAATTATTGCGTTAAAATCGAATAATAATTGGTAACATACATTAAAACACTAATAAAACTTTAAAAGCAATGAGGGAATAATAATGGATAACACGCATTAAAACAGTAATGAAAGTTTAAATTCACTTGAATTTAAATATGATTATATAGCGGAGAAAAATTACGACTAGGTTTAAGTACGAGCTTTCAACCACACCAAAGCTTAAAGCTCTCGGCCATGTTCACATAGCTGTGCAAAATAAATTCACACCAACGAGACTGTTGACTTACTTGAACCGTTTTACTACGCTTGTTAACTTAAGCTTCATGATTTTAATTAGTGTTCACTATTACAAAGGCTTGTCGGAAACGATGCTACATAACGGCTCGGAAAAAATAATTATATAGGAAATTGAAATTTAGTATTTGAAGAAAAAATTATTTTGAAAAAGCAAAGACTACATCGGAACCTGTGAGTATTTATATCTGTTTATGCCTATGTTGGTATGTACATAAGTGTGTATGTACTCTCCTTGCGGTTTAAACGGCTTGTCAATTTTTTATCGAAATGCACATTCATTATCGAAGTGTACTTTACCAATAATTATCGATACACTTATTGTTGAAAAATTCGTAAGCAAAACAGTGCAGAAGCTACGAACACCAAAGCTTAAATCTCTCGGCCATGTTCACATAGCTGTGCAAAATAAATGCACACCAACGAGACTGTTGACTTACTTGGACCGCTTTACCACGCTTGTTAACTTAAGCTTCATGATTTTAATTAGTGTTCACAATTACAAATACTTATCGGTAACAATACTACATAAAAATCTGGGAAAAATAAGTACACAGGAAATTTCCAGCTATAAAAATTAGTATCTGGGGGCAAAATTATCATGAATAGGCAGATACTAAATCGGAGTCTGTAAGTTTGTATATCTGTTTATGCGTATGTTGGTAAGTATATAACCGCAAGAAGAGTACATACAAACGTATGTACTCATCTTGCGGTTTAGATGGCTTGTCAGATTTTAACGAATGCACATTTCGTGTACTTACCAATCTTTTCCATCATAACGATTAGAACTATACTCATTTATGTCGGTGTATAGCATTAAATTGTTCTAAAGCTATACTAATGTGAAACTTTTAAAACGTAACTTTTTATTAACGGCCGAAACATGGTTTGCTGATACATTTAGTTTCTTAATTTAAGTTATTTAAAAAATTTTGATATTTCACATCTGCCAGGCATCCCATGACTTTTTATATTTTGTGAGCCGTCTTGGGATGTCTGGACTATGCGAAATATTTATTTTTATTTTTTTTAGATTGTTATATTGAAGTGTTTTTATTTCAATGAATTGAGAACGAAAAAACAAATATTCAGATTGTTTTTATTAATAAAACTTGAATTTAAATTTATTATCATATTCTCATTAAATAATTTACCATAGACATATTTCTTGACCACCTATTGAAAGTATATTTTTCATTTTATGATTCTGTTAGCCGAAAAGACGCACAGTTAGCCAAATTAAGTCAGAAAAAACCCATAAGACGCGAAGCTGGCCGAAAGACACGTCGCGACCTGCCATCACAACGTTTTAACTCTCATTCAATGATGGCGCCTTTGGATGATAGTTAAATTGGATGTTTTTTAAAGAATAATTTTTAATGTTTTCTGCATACATTACTTTTTCCAACGTTCATAATGAATGCTAGTTTTATTTGAACCTGTATAATGTTTTCATAAATATTTAATTTCATTTAACTTTGCAGTAATATGTTTTCCCTTTTTCCCAATAAAATATTTACCAAAAAGTTTTCATATTGTTTAATGCAGGGATTACTATTGGATACCATTTTTTGCGTTCTTTTTGTCTCCTTCTTCACTTTATTAACTTCTTAGTTCACACAGTTATCAGCGACTCTAGTCAATGGTTAAAAGAATGAATTTTTTCATGCTTTAATTTTTGACGTCTTGTATAACAAATAAATTGTAAAATATATCTAACAAACAACGCATACTTCAGTTTTTTTCTTAGACTCCATTTAGTATATACAATGATGAAAATTTATTATTTTAATAGATTTTGCACCGTATAAATACAAAAATACACAAAAAGTCTTTATTTTTTATTTAATCATATGGTACCAGATGTACTTCTGCGGTTCCAAACTATATAAAATTTTAGTTGAATTAATAATAGATTTAATATAATTATTATATATTTATTTAATAAGTTGACTTGCAAATAACTGCTACTAACAAAACTAACAGACTAATAAAATAGCATCACTTCTAATTGTTGAATCGTCATGAAATTATGCAACTGTGTGCAGTTCTGATGACAAAATAATAAAATGGCACCATCGTATTGATCCCATGAAACAAAAAAGAAAATCAGATCGAAAAATCGGAATGTTTACCCGAAAGACGCCTTGCAATACTGATGCATTGACAGAAATGGAAAGGATGCGTCCACAGTCACCCACAGAATTTAAAAATCACACCTCTAACTAATGAACTATGCCACTCTGCGAAGTTTAATTACGTAGAATTTGTTTAATAATGTTAATATTTGTAAAATGTATGCTATTAGAAATGCACTAAAAAGCAAAAAAAATTATTATTGAACCTATTTGTTCTGTCCACTCTCTGAAGACTCGTTTTTATAGAGTATAATATCTGAGTGTAAAAGGGCGGGGCAGTTTTTCTCAAAAATAAATTATTGCTTTTCAAATAAATATAATGAGAATGAAAATGCTTAATATCTGTTAGATTTTAGGAAATAGCTCCCCACGTATTTACATTCAAATGTCCTTATACAGAAGATAGAAAAAAAAACAGGTTCAGTGATTCTCGTTCACTTTTTGATGCGGTATTTGTAAAAGCGTGCTGCATTTTAGTTTTTCAAACTATTAATTTATTATAAATACTTTCAAAGTCTTGTATCTCGTTATACATATATATTAACGTTATTTAATGGTTCGTAAAAATTTCTTTCTATAAATATCTTAGATTCGTTTGTGTAAGCAAATGTGAGGATGTGACAAATAAATATGTTAAATACGAGAGAAACCTACATTACGATAGTTCCGTATATAACTTTGCATTTGGACACAAATTTAATTATTTCTAGTAGAAAGTATTTCTTATACTAATCCCAATATTAATGTAATTTTTTCCTATTAAAATATTTTACGTACCATATCTTTCACCGGCGCAAACTCTCATGATTTTTTTTCAAAACACTTTTGTTTTATTATTCGTAACTTTTTGTACTTTGTATTTAATTCTCTTTAATATTTTGTATTTCAACGCAGGATATCAAGAATGTAAGAACCTAATAACAGCTTTTCGGGTAAGACCAATTTTTATCTAAAAATTGCTACTGGTGATAACATCATAACAAATCAAACTTAAAAATATAGGAAACGACTATTATTAAATTAAACCTGGCAGAGGTTGTAAAAATATGTGAAAGATATGTGTAAAAATAACACTAAACTACCAAACCACACACATGCACCCACGTGTTATGAACATATCGTATTACCTTTTGAAGGACCTGCCTGTTTACGTAGCAATAAATATTTACTGCCCATTCACCCAGTCAGCACATCCGGGTTAAAACGGTTACAAAGGACTCCTTTCATTAGATTCAAGGAAGTGCCATTTCAAGTTTAAATATACAAATATCCAGAGATGTTTTATTGGCCATCTACGTAGAACAAAGCGCCCCTTCCATAAAACTGAAGTGTTCTGCATTGCAACTCCACACATCGATAGATATAAAAGCTGTCCTCAACAAGCTTAGGTGCATTATTATACAATACTTTATTAAGGCGACACCTTTTGTATTTACCTTTTTTTTAATAAATTTATATATACAAGTTAAACAAGTTTTATTTATTTTTATTCGAAATGCATTCGAAACATAATTCACGCAAGCGCGCACCCACACGCTCGCGCACTTATGCGCGCTCGCAGCTTGCACACATCAGTGTGTGCATGCTCGTAGCGTGAGTGGTATAGCCATTTACTTCTACTAAAAGTAGTAGAATTGGAGAAATCATTTTACATAATATTGTTTTCACAAGCAACGCTGATCTGGAATGGTCGCAGGGATAATTTAAACATCTTCAATAGGCGACCGTTATGTTGAAGTGCCTATTTGCTATTGCTCAGAAATTTTTGAGCAGAATAAATTTTTGAAGACAAATCATTTACATTAAAATTTTTTTTTTCTATTTACAATCAGCCAGATAGCTATAATTAAATTGTTTGACATCTTGTGAACGATTTCAGAAATTGAGCCATTTCAGAATTGATCAATGACGTGACATTTCTCATATTAGTATAGCTTCAGAATCAGATCAGAGCTAGTCTTGACCTTCTCAATCGGAATATACTTTGATCAGCATCCATAAGTGCTCTAGCTAATTGGTTTGTGTGTTGTTTCAGTCTTTGTAGTCTTTGCAGGATAAGTTAATTTACAGTGTTTTTTTACAGTTAATTTACAGTGTTTTTTTACCTGTTTTTTTACAGTGGGCATCTCAGTATATTCGTGTATTTCTGTATTTTTAGTAAACCATGGGGCATTTATCAAGGTTTTTAAGACTTTATTTTGAAAACGCTGCAGTATCTCAACATTGGAGTGGCTTACCGTTTCCCAGAGCTCAATTCCATACGTCCAGACTGGTTGTATTAAAGTCTTGTATATAAGCAGTTTATTTTCCAAGCTTAGGGAGGATTGTCTGTCTCTATTAGCCAGTACATTTCTCCAAATTTTGTATTTGCTTGTTCTCTCTTGGACCTGACATGTTCTCTCCAAATAAGTTTCCTATCTAGGTGCATACCTAGGTATTTAAATGTTGCTTTCTGTGGTAAAACGGTTCCGTCAAGTCTCACTGGGGGACAGTCTCCTCGCTTCAGTGTGAATGTTATATTGTGTGCGGAATCCAAATTGATGATTCGGTATCACCTTACATTCTTATATTTTGTAGCGCTTGCGTTCATTCTCCACATTTTAAGCCACGTTTCTATGTTCTTAAGGTGTTTTTGGAGTTTCATAGATGATACGTTGGGATCTTTATTACTTGAGACAATAGCTGTATCGTCGGCATAAGTGGCAATCATTACCTCATCTGAATAGGGTAAGTCAGCAGTGTAGACTGTGTATAGTACTGGGCCCAGCACTGACCCTTGGGGAACTCCAGCCTCTATTTTGTAGATAGAAGAGTAAGAATTACCGGTCTTGACTTGAAACATACGATCTTGCTAGTAAGATTCCAAGATTTTGTAGGCACAGTTTTGTAAATGCAGTTTCAATTTATATAGGAGGCCTTTATGCCACACACGGTCAAAGGCCTGCTGTACATCCAAGAATACAGCAGAACAGTATTCCTTTTTTTCTAACGTTTGGTGGATTGTATAGGCCACACGATGAATCTGCTCTACAGTACCATGTTGTGTGCGGAATCCAAATTGATGATTCGGTATCACCTTACGTTCTTCAAATATTGGGTGAAGTCTTTTTAATATTAGCTTTTCGAAGAGCTTGGATAGTACAGGGAGTAGGCTTATTGGTCTGTATGATGCTACTTCTGTTAGTGGCTTCCCAGGTTTAGCAACTATATTTATGATGGAAATTTTCCATAATAGTGGGAAGTACTGCAGTCTTAGTACTGCATTAAACAGAATGGTAACAAGAACTATTCCTTTTCTTGGCAGCTGTCTGAGAATCTCTCCTGTTATGAGATTAAATCCCGGTGCCTTTTTTTATTTAAGTTGAAAGATGGAGTTTATAACCTCTGCTATATATTTATATTAAAAGTGTCATTATTTATTTAAAAATAACAAAACATTTAATATAGGAAGCATCTCACTCATTTATCACTTCATTCCTGTGTGTTGGTTCACTATCAGACTAAAGTTATTACCAGAAGGAATGAAAAACGAGGATTTAGGACACAAGCGGTAGGGAAAGTGGCCACATTTTAGGTTCCATCAAATAACAGCTCAGTATCTTAAAAAATTATCAGAATCTCCATTGCTGTAATACTAAAGTAATTATTAATTAAATTTATCAGGTTAAGTTAAAAGAATTCAATAATTTTTCATTAAACTAAATATCTGTAATTAAATTTCAGGATCTAAAAAAAACTTCATTTACGGTTTCTGTACAATGGGGACAAAAAACATAAAGAGTACAGAATTAGGTTTACTACGCGATCCTGGAAAGTATATTTATATAGAAATTTTATTAAAACGTTTGACAAGTTGAAATTGAGACATGAGTAAATGTGGCAGTTTAAAGAACAAATAGGAACAAAAGGCATGCTAAATAACCTGCAATAATTAATTCAGTAGTGATGATATAAACATATTATATTACCTTTCATGTTTGTTGTTTCATTTGTAAAATATTTAGTTATTTTAATTATTATAAATAAAATGTTAATTAGGACTTTTATTAGAACTTGTAGCCCAACTGCTTTTTCTGCAAGTGGGAGGAATATTAAACACAGAACATATCAGGAAATTTTAAAAATTAAATAGAAAGATGAGAAAAGGCTAAAGAAAACCCAAGGTTTCCTTCCAAACCAACTTTTGCTATTTTTTATTTTTAAGAAATGAAACAAAATACCTGGACGATTAAATGTAGAAATATGAACCCAAAGCAAATCTAAACAAGAAAATTGGTATGAACAAATTGTATCCTCTCAATAGTTTATTATTTAACTTAACTCATTTTTAACGCACAACAAATTAGTTTATCCATGATCAAACTGTTATAAAAAAGGAACAAAATATAAAGAAGAAAAATAAACAATTTGTTTAGGAAATACACGTTTAGGGAATTTAGATAAAGCCACTAATTTTGAAATGGGTTTGCCGATACTCATAATAATGGAATTGTGTTTCTCTTTATGGGGTTCACTGCAATAAACAAGAATAATAATTTAAAAAAATTAGTACATAACCCATATTTCTGCAATTATTTATTATTGACATTTAGGTTTAGTTTATACCCTTTTTCATTTAAATTTCTTAAAAATAATGAAGTTACACACTAAAGGGTTGATATAATTACATAGCAGGTGACCCGAATTTAAAAATATCAAACGAAAATTATGATTGTTTATATTGTTCCTATAGCCTGCATCAGAATTATTAAAATCCATAAGAGAAGATGACATGAAAATAAATTGGCAAAATATCTCAACTTGTTTAAATTACTTTAAATTATCAGAAAAAAAACGTTTAATTTTTCACAAGTCCCATATTTTTCAAGAATTTTTAATATTTAAAATAAATTACTCCACGAAAAACACAATGCCCTCCTTAAACAAACGATTGCAGAATACCGTTGAATACTTTGAAATGGTAAATAAATCATCAATTTGGGAACGCAACTACAGTCCCTGTGTGGATAAGGATGTGAACCTGATTTGCTTTAGTACCATTTTAGAAATCTACCACTTACTCAAGCGAATGGCAGCTGGTATTATCTAATAATGTATTGATCCAATATTTTTCAAATGTCAATACTATCATTTACCTACGAAGATATAATATGAAAATTTATTCCATCTTCGTGTACACATTACGTATTACGGAAAAATTGCCGGCTCTGCAGTTTACACGGACGAGGGTAAGGATTGTTAGACACTTTTTCTTTACTGTTATTGAAAGCTTACGCATAATCTCGACGTGCTTGGGATATGAATATTATAATTCGTGTAAATAGACCTGTTAGCCTTGGATTACTTTCCTTTTATGGAGAGTTTTATATATATATATATATATATATATATATATATATAAACTAGAAATAAATTACAAAGATGTTCTTTTTGATAATGGGAAGCAAAATTTAAAAAAAAACACATTATTATTCAGTTGAATTTCTTGACGTTATTTTTGTGGATATTGTAGAAGAAAATTAACAAATTACATCCAATATAAGTTATTACAGTCAAACATTAATTTCTATGCCACCTTAATTTAATTTTTCAATTTTTATTTTCATTTTCATTTACATGTTAAAAAGGGGTTGAAAAATAATTCAGAATTACACAGAGAGAATCTCAATATTGATATCAGTGGAAAATATTGTTAAGCTCGTCACTTTAGTTTTTTCATTACACATTTACCAAATTAAAAGTATTAAGAGAAATCTCTGAGTATCGGTTTGTTTAATCCTATGCCATATTGCAGAAATATATACAGCTACAAATATGTACACATGTATTTATTCATTTCTGTATGATAGGTACATATGGTGAACTTATGACTGTGAAAGCGATCTCTTACAGCCAAACAAAACAAACGGGTCCCCGTCGTGCACCGCATGGTCAAAGGCTGTATGCTTGTGATCAACACAAAACACCACAGCGACGACTATATACATGACAGCAATTAAAAAAAAAGCAGGATATAAAAGAGATAACACTGAACATTTTAAAGATATAAGAAAAGAAGCAACTAGGAAGATTGTGACATATTTATTGCTCTTCAATATAATGTCAGTGCCACTTTATGCATCTTTTTATTACTTGGAATCACAAGTGAAGCAGTTCATTCACTCTTGATTAAATGTCTTTCCAAGGCCTTTTGACGTCTCAACGCTCCTTCAACACTGTTCATGTTTCAATGCTGGCATCCGGGATTCATAGTTCTGACAGCATATCTTTATTATTGAGAATAAATAAAAATCGCACAATTCGAGGTAAGTACTGTATGATGGATGATCCACAATTTTTACACCTGATATCGTCAATTATTGGGCTATTTGTTTGGTAGAGTATGCAGAAGCGTATTCGTAATGAAGATGAATTCTACTGTAAGAGCGTTGCTTTCTCAGTTTGTCTAAAAAATCATATAAATAATTGCCTGCATATCAGTATAAGGGAACAGTTTTTTTTATACCAGAGTATCCTATGCATAATGTCCGCCAATACGAAGACAAAGGCGACCAACTTTTTGCCAACGAAGTTTTGCATTCATAATAGTATATCCAGTTTTTGCTCAAAAAAACTATTCAAAATCGTGACGATATAGACAAACACAGGATTTGAGTGGACTCTGTAAATTTTTTCTAGTATTTTGTGATAACAATGATCGTAATATTTTGGTTTTCAATAAAATCTTGGGGTAACCACTTAGCACAAACTTTACTAACGCCTAAATGTTTTGTGTATAATTTTCCTTATTTGACTCATACCAATGCCCATACTTGCTGGATTCTGCTGATAGGTTACTACCTGTTCAGTTGTTATCATGAGCTTCATTGTATTGACCATATTATAAGCCAATTAAAATCAATCCCTACTTAGTTGCTAAAGATTCACTTGCTAATCCCGTGTGAAAATAGCACGTGAATCTTTGAAGGAATATAGAAGCAACACTTGAAGTTCGATATTTTGAAGCAACTTTGGAAGCAACATTTTAATTTTGATGTGAAAGGAGCATGTGCTGAGGAAAATATATAATATATCAATAATTTACTAATGTCATATTATTTTTATTACTAGGGCTGATAAGAAGCTTCTCAGAGAGTAATTCATAGCCTTGAGTAAGTTTGAAATAAGTTATTTATAAACATATTTATGTATGATTTGAAAACCTTGCGCAGAACTTGTACGTTGCTGGACATCTGCAAGCTTCGAAGAGAAAAGGAATTGTCTTACAAAAAAAGGCTGACATATGACACGTTCGTCAAAAATTGAATTTAGAGAAAATTCGTTACTGAAAAGACCACCTAGCGAGTTCATCATAAAGTTCGTAAAATAAAAAATGTAATAAAATTAAAGTTAATAATAAGATGGATGTGACGTATAAAATTTCAATATGTTTGAAACATGTTATATCAAAAACTGAACGAGCGAAAAGTTTCATTTGTCTTTTAATTCGTTGTAAAGTTTGCTAAATAAAAGCCATTAAAATCAAGACCTCAGAAAAATGTGATTTACTGTTTGTGTTGTATAAAAATTGTAAAACAAAAAAAATTGGGTTTACTCTGCATCTCCTAAAATTATTACTCTTTTATATTCACGGTCTATTTTAGTACTTCACCATGCAAACTAGTAGGATATTTTTCAATAATTGAAATATTTGATCTTGAACTCTAAAATTTGTAAGTGTATCAAGGTACTTTTCGACCATCTTTCATACTTCTAAAAATTTCAAATTAAATTCCATAAGTGCATAAAGGTACACAGAAAATCCTTGTTTTCTGTAAGAAAGTTGTCTGGATCCATACTGGGTATGAAAAAGTTATATGCAATTTTATTTGCTATTCTTTGACTAACGTGATCTGCCTGGGAAACTAAACTTTTATTAAATATGTTATATACTAATATGATAGTTATGAAAGTGAGTTTGTTTGTTTATTTATTAGTTTCTCCATATCTACTATACCATATCTCCATGGAATTTGACCTATATATATTCTGTGTCAAAAAGAAGTATATAACGTATAATTTTACATCAGAAGAAAAATAAAACCACACGAGAAAAGCCGCCAACAAAAATTACTTAATCTATTTCTTCGTATAAAAAATTGTAAGTGCTTTTTAATAAGTAAAAAATATTATGATTTTGACTTGTGGTCGAAATTCAGAAGGCTCCAAAATAAAAGGTAACAATATTTCGCGTATTTTAAAAGTGTCTCTGTCTATACATATAAAATTAAAAAAATTAAAAAATGAGATCATTCCTAATGCTGCTAGTATTTTGAAATAATAATTTCCATGACGTAAGAAAAACTCGACTAAAAAACTGAACTCCTCAAAAATTTCCATCAGAAAATTTTGTATTTTATCTTTTAATTATCTTATTTTTATCTTTTAAATTTTATATGTTATTAAGAATATTAATCTGTACAAGATTAATGTTCTTTATATCTATTATAACATTAATTAAAGCTTCTTTGTCGAATGATTAGGACTTAAAAAATTAGTTTCATTTCAAAAGTTACATTTTAAATCCTTTAACCAAAAACATATTCTCTATTTAATAATTGATCTGATCATTTCTTCCCAAATGAAAAATATACTGCAATTTAAATATAAAATCAACTCTTTTCTTTAATTTTGGTTAATAATGAAATAATTTTTTTTATTACAGTGAATACATAAATACCAATACGTCATATAATATCCAACGAATCTAAATTAAAATTACAATCGACCACTACTTTTTATGAGATTGACATCATTTTACACTAGTCAATATTACTCAACTACTGAAGAAACTCCACTAATAATTATTTTCGACAAAGAATTAAACACTCATAATTTAAAGCGATAAAAGGAACAAGAAAAGAATTTATATTTTTATTGAACGGATTAATATTGAACAGATAAAACCACATTTAACTAAATTTCGAAATCCCTATGTTGCCATGGGAACTTATAAATCAGGACCCACCCAAAATAAAGCAGTAATTTAAAACATCTGTAAGTCCACACCGCAAGGTCATAAATCGTGGGATCATCGTGCTCTACGCGGATCTGTATTTGTTCAAAAGTAGGTTGTGGGAATTAATACGTCAAACGCGGTCCGTCGTGCATACGAGCTGATATTAGCGTGAAATTAATTACGGGCGTACCGAGTTCGTGCGTTCATTCGATTTCTCGACCGAGTAATTCATAATTTATTAAATTGTTTATTACTCGCGAGTTTTGAGCACCAGCGTATTTTAGAGAACGAGAGATTTTCTATATCAGAGAACGAGAATAATAAAAATTTCAGTATAACAATTTAAGTCTACGAAATGTTAATTTTGATGATAGACGTAACAACTTATAAGATTTGAGAATGTTAGTTTGCTTATTTATTTATTTATTTACAGACTTTAATATGCACAATTGGTACATGTAGGTCTTATTGTTACGAGGAAAATCTCTTAGAGCTAACTAGGAATATCAAACCATCCACGCTCGACGAGAGGATTGGATTCGAAACAGAGGTATAGGTCATAGGTTCACTTGCGTATCCGCAACGATAGGTTCAACTCTGTCCGTTTATCTCGGCTTTTATTTCAGGATAAGTCCTTTATTAAAAAAAGGTTTTCATATCTCGCCTTGGGAAAATTATACTGAATGAAAAATTTTTCTTTTTTTCTAAGCTGACAGTTACTCTTTTCTGATATTTGTGTATATTGCTTTTGCATATATTTTTGTCCGTAACCTTTATGCGCGTAAACATAGTCCGTTTTCTTCTATACTGTCAAATAGTCTTATTTTTTTCTTCTGATAATACTATTACTACTTCTATCATAACATTAGTCGCCTTATTTTAATTTTAACTGCTATTTTTCCTTGTCTTTAGGTAATGTGTAATATACGTCATAATACTTTTCCATTGATCTCATAAAATAAGTACTGTATGACTGTAAAATAATTAATCGATTATTACATTTATTTATATCCTATAAAAAATTTTAACATATTCCATTTCCGCCAACAAAAAATTATTCCAATCTGACTGAATACTAAGATAAAAATATAACGCCGCTCAACATTACCTTGTGAATGTAATGCTTAAACGCTTTGTCTGGATAAACAGAAACAGTGGGAGAGAGAAACAAAGAGAGAGAGAGAGAGATAGAGAGAGAGAGATGGAGGGAGCGACCGAATGAGGAGGAAAAAACGGGAGGGGTTGAGGTTGAATGATTGTTATTAGTTCTAAAAAACAATATTTTCTTGTTAATATAAATTTCAAATGTACCTTTTTAGGCATACTTAATATATTAAAACTGTTTTATGTTAGTGGTGATATCATTTGATGCTTAATTAAGCTTTGTTTTAAGTGTTGGTATGAAATCCAAAAGTCTTTGAGCACAGGGTTACTTAAACTCTAAACCATGATGAATTTATGACATAATGACCAATATTTAAAAATTTAAATATCTATTTAGTCAACAATTTAAACTAGAACTTATAAAAGATTACATTTTTCAAAAATTTTAAACGTCTTTTTATCTGCCTTTCTGGGTCACGTTTCAAGTATCTATGCCGCTAAGCTCCAGTTACTACAAAATAATTATCTAATTTGTTGATAGAGAAAAGTAAAACAACCGTATACATAATATTAACAAAAAAAATGATACCAGATGGTTAAGTTTTTTTAAATTTTTGCTTTAAAACTGTAAAATAAATCATATGTAAATAGTTCATAATGAGGACTTTTGTAATATTTTGCGCCCACTATACCGCTAGGTATGCAAAAACATTTAAAAGCATTATCAACCTTACATTGGTAACATTTGAAATATAATATGGTCATGTTAATTAATGTAATATCAACCTGAATCAAGATATCGCGATTGGCTAAATCATTATTCCGCCACAAGACAAGCGACCTAAAGACGCAATGACTGATGGCCGCAGTCAGATAGGGAGTCGATTCGCTTTGGAAACACCGTCTAATTGAAACTCGTTATAGGCTTTGCTATATGCTACTGACGAGGTTAATAATCTCTAAGCTTTTGATTAATTAAACATTATTAGTAATAATAATATTGATTTGTTAGGACACTATCGGTTTATACTTGAAATTATATATTTGGAAATGTTTCGTCGTTTAATAATATTAAACATTTAATATAAACCTTTTCAAATTGTTTATATTAACAAAAATTTGTTCACATTTAATTGCAATATATACACTGTCTGATTTATTTTTAAGGTAAAGTTTGAGATTATGTAAACATATATATTAGTTTAACTAATTAGATATAAATTGATTTAAAACTATTTTCTTGTGAGAAATAATTATTAAGGAATTCATTAAAGCACCCCAGATGATACTAAACTTATATTTACCTATCATATCATTATAACTATATATCTGAAAAGATGTATGACATGTTCAATGTGCGGTGTAAATACATATGAAAGTATGTTCAGGTAATTAAATTGAAACTAAAAACTACCATTTTGAAACCATATTTGAAATGAAACTATTTTTTAAGTCCTAATCATTATATCCAGGACAGAACTAGCTTCACTAGCTTTGATACCGAAATCATGTTATATTCTTTTTAAAAATGGAAGTAATGTTTCTAAGCTATTAATAATTCTCTTAAAATATCGGAATCAATCGAATCTCGTCTTCAAATAATATTTTTTCAAAAAATATAGGAAGTCAGTAATTTTTTCCATATTTATCTATGATTTGTCGCCATGTTGAAAATAGTGGTAATACTTTCAACTTAAAAATTTTGTGAAGTTGATTCTAGAAATTGGCTACAACCTGTTAAAGGACTTCCTATATCATATATATTTTTTTGTTATGTAAATGAGGTTAGAGCTCTCAAGAAGTGAAATCAAATAACGTGCTAGGAGATGAATCTCCACTTGCGTTTTGATGAGTATATTTTATGAGTAGTCAAGAATTACCAGGGATAAAATAAAGTAAGTCCTTTTGAATATTCTGTTTATTATTTAGTCGATTAAACTGCTGATAATAAATCCTTGCATCCAACCTAAATCCCTCAGGAGGTAATTAGTAATGAATAACGCCCTTAATATTCCACCAGCAGTTCAGCCTTGCTTTTCTTACACCCAATTAAGGTTTGGATACTTAAACTTTAATATTTGTACTTAACTAAGTTATTGGCGTTTGTGTGTGACTAACTTATGTAATCTACTTTGCTTACTAGTTACTAATTGCTTCGGCCAATTCAAGTTTTAATATTAATTATTTTTGACAATCATTAATATATTAAGCGTAGCCGCCCGTACTTGAAGTCGAATTAAACCCATTTTATTTATTGTAATTTTCTCGACAGCTTGGCATTTGTTATCATAAGCCGAGCTCACTTCAGACTATTTGTAACATATAATAAAATGTTCTGAAAAGTTTGACCAATTTTCTAAAGAAATTTTAAATTCACGGTTAAAAATTAATTTGACAAAACAACATATGATATTAGTTATTATTAAACCCTTTTGTTCGCCAACATATTTAATTAATACAAATAAAGGAGGGGTAAGTGGGGTGGCGGATTATTTTAACTATTATTATTCTTGTAAAGTATTTAACTTTTTGTAGACAATAGTAAAATTAGCTCAATCCGGCTTTTTTATAACTTTTAATAAAATGTTCTGAAAATTTGTATATACTTTCTAAAGAAGTTTCAAACTCGCGGTTAAAAACTTATTTAACAAAATAATATATGTTGTTATTAATTTTACCATAAATCTTTTTATTTGCTACAACTTTAATTAATACAAACAATGGGAGGTAATGGCGAGTGAATTATTTTGACTTTAATAATTTTTCTAGGTTTTGACGACCTGTTACTAGAGGATTCTTAATTACTTCGGTCACATCGCTCGCTACGAAGCAGATAACCTCTACAGGTGGGTTGTGGTGGAACAAATCGAAGAAAAGAAGCCACGTAGCTGATTAACTAGCCTTTAGTGTGGCCAAATAACCGCTATTACAGATCTTTTTGTAGCAACCGCCCCGAGGGAAACTGAAAACCGGACAAAGTGGAGGAAGCTTATATATAAAGCCACGAATGCCTTTCAAGGACACGAACTTCAGAAATGAGGAAGGCGACAAAGAGAGAAACATTTACAAGTAATGTTTCCTTAATACAAGCTTCTTAACTGTAAATAAATATATATATTATTTAGAGTACTTTAAAAATAAATGTTACATAAGATTTTCCAAAATCAATGCCTTTCTTTCAGCAGCCTCAATAATATGATGTGTGTGATTTTTTAATATCTCTCTTAGTTTTTGAAATCTTTTTAACGATAAATAATGATGAACAATACCTTTTTAGGATCAAATGCTATTAACGAAAATCATCATTACATAAGATTAGGTAGAAGCATTCTTCAACGAAGATGCTATGAAAAGCGGATATTGCCTTATCTATCATCGAATTTTTATTTCCTTCCCACATATAGAAAAAGTTTTAATGTATTATGTCAGTTTAAATCTTGAGTGACATGATATTCCATACTCAAAAATAGACCGATAACAGTATACATATTTAACAGATATGTAAAGTGCAAAGAAAGATATGGTAGATTAATTTGAATATAAATTTTACACATTACGACGTAAAACTTTTTATAATATTTGTATTATTTAGGTCTCTGATAGTTATTATAAGATTAGAGGAAAGTCACCAATTATGGAATACCATTTTGTTTTAGGGATATAAAACAAAAACTTATTAGAAATTAAAACAGTTTAATGTTATAACAAATTAGTCATACATTTATAAGTAGTAATTAGCAGCCTTCTATGAAGCATCTCAATTAACAAAATAAAATTGAACTCTAAAACAGAATCACAAATTAGTAACCAAATATGGAATAGGTACCCATATATGGAATATATGCAAAAACCAACATACTAATGACAAAAATAGACATAAACATCAATGAGATCAAATAAACTTAATTATTATTATAGGAAAATTGTAAAAAAATTAAAGAAGTAGCTTCATTTACTTGCAGAAGTCACAGATCCATGTATCAAACTCTGGACCAGCACAATCACAATGAGCCCAGAGCCCACACATTATGCACTTAATCCAGTTTTCTCCACTGGTATCCGTGGAAAAAAGTCTTTGGCAAAACATACACTCAGCATCAGGAGAGTCAGGAGATTCTTGGCCCAATAACTCATCAGGCTCACTGTCATCAAACTGGATAACGTCCTGTTTCTTAGGGTCTTCTTTTTCAGAATCAGTCTTATTTTTCTTTGTTCGTGTGTTTCTCTTCGCAGTTTTCTTTTTACTCTTCGTCTTTGTTAATTTATTTTCTTTTTCTTGTTTCTTCAAATGTTGATTTACTAAATAATTCTTGTAAGGTGAAGATGTTATCACAGCTGCTACGGCAGGTTTTCTTCCTCTGTTAGACACTTTTCGTCGTTTCTCTGGCACTGGACTTATAGCATACGGAGACACCAGACCTAGAGTGCTCCGATTAAGCCCGGAAGTTGAAGGTAAAGGTTCAGATTGTAAATTAGTACTGGTTTCTGGTACAGGTCTTTCTATCAGGGGTTGACCAGGTTCAGATCTTGATTTCTGTGTAGTAATGTTGGTTGTACAACCATCTCTTACAGCTGCAGTAAGTGCAGCTATCTGCCGTTTCCCTTTATGACCGATGATTTGTGGTATTTTACTTTGTACTATTGTAAGGCCAGATTCATCCACGTTATATATACGATTCGGTGGATAATTATTTTTAGTGTAATATCTTCAAGAAGGTTGAAAAAAGCATCCACTTTTTCTTTATCAAATCCAAATGCTCTGGCAAAAGATGTACCAGTTGGCCTTCTTATCGAAAGTTTTTCTTTATGCCGATTTAAAAATAACTTCAACCACTTTTTTCCCGCCATACCTGATTGAGTAAAGGGATTCTCCAAATTGTTTCTCCTTGCATATACGCCATACGGCGAAGATCAGTTCTTGTCAAACCGTGAAATTTGCTCTCCATCATCAATATGTATTCTACCAGCTGACCTTCAAGTTGGGAGCCCAATACTGTATGTCGTCCTAATGTTGTGACTGCTGCATCTTGTGGAGACCGTTCATTTTTTTGGCCCAAGAGGAATAAAGTTGTCCTAGGCACTTGAAAATGCTGTGCCGCTTTCAAATATCCCATTTTCTTTTCCCGGACGAATTTTATAGCTTCCGCCATTTTTTCTTCATCCCAGGTTTTTCGTTTCGTGGTCGAATGTGGAGCCGACATTCTAGAAACAAATATAACACATAATTTTTAAAAGAAATAATAACAAGTACCTAACATGTGAAAAAAGCGCCCAATTATGGAATATTCCATAATTAGGCACCAACGACTGTCCATATTCGGATTTTTATTCTAGTTCAAACTAGTATTAATATTTTTTTAAGACACAATATTTTAAATACAGAAGGTCACAAAATAGTAATATAAACGTAATATCGATATACTCAATAGAATAACAAGTCTGTATACATGCATAATAACTGATAATACTAGTTTAATACATACCTTCAAAAATTTCTGCGCGACGATAAAACAAAACACACCTATCACACGCGTATCGTTGGCGCAACTGGCATAAACGCGCCAGTGCGATAGTAGAGAGAGCGAGTGAAATAGAAGATGGTCGTAAATTGCGTTTCAAATTTATATTTTCGGAGAAATCAAGGTACTCCATATTATGATAATATTCCATATTTGGTTACTTTCCTCTACATTATAAATCTCCGGAATTATTTCTTGGATAAGTAGTTGATTAATTCGTACCAAAAGTCAATATAATAAATTATATTATTTTCCTGATTACATAAAATACTTAGAAGAACTATTAAATTTATGCCTTTTACTAAACATATTTAAGCTTCAAGGGCTAAAAATTATATAATAAAAATATTTCACTAGGCGTTGAATTACTTTCTCAACTTACGTTAAAATTAAATTAAAATTTTAGTACAAACACTAATTTAGTATTTTTTAGTTTGTGCATTAAAATCTTTATAATTAAATTAGTCGCCGTGTAAGACGCGATATCTGCGAAATTGGCTTAATTCTTTTTATAATATTTAAACTATAAATATCTAATTTATTTTGACATTTAATAAATATCTAATCAATCTAAATTGATGTTGTATTAGAAATTGGAAAAAAAATATTCACGTTTATTTTTCGTATTAAAACGCTTTTAAACATTATAGCCTCAACAGTACAAGTACATACAGAGGTAGTTTCACCACACTTTTTATTTTATTTAAAAAACGCGTTGAGCGATTTATCTAAAACATTGAATAATGAAAGGTGATGTTTTATTAAAATTTAAAAAAATGATTTACCGTTTAGTTTTAATAAAAATTGCTCTACAAAATAAAATAATTAACATTATGGGAAAAGTAGATAGTTCACCTCACTTCAAAAAAACGCAAAAAAATATTAAAATTATGTGATATTAACAGAGTGGGAAACAAAAAAAACTTATTTTCTATAAATAAATTAACAAAAATTTTTAGTTTACTGTTACAAGACAACTACCTTATTAAAATTATGTTAACAATAAAGCGTTTCATAAATATTACCTAAAACATATCATTTCTCGCAAATATTAATTAACATTCAATGAAATAACATTAAACATGGTATAATTAAATACACTCACACGTGTTGAAAATAATACGTCAGTTAGATCACTCATGTTGAAAATAAATTCGTTTATGTACACTGGATCTGTACATGACCTCACTTTTGATGACATTGAAAATAAAATTAGAAAGATATGACAATTATTTGATCCTCTTTTAAAAATTGAAAGGGTTTTTCAGATTATTTTTTGAGTGCTTTCAGTAATTATGTTGTGCACGCTCTACCAAGATCTTCAGTTGGAATTGTGAAGTATGCCCATTACCATTTTCTCCTCGGCCACCTGTAACAGGTAACGAATGAGGGAAAATAATTAACAAATTAGGTTTACTGCCTATAACTTAATATTGAAGATGTATTAAGGTCAAGTGGAAAATCTTAAACTTTGCTTTTAGTCATTGTTAATAAAAGATCCTCGCAAAATCCCTTCTAGATACTTGATGAACGACGTTATTTATTAACAATATAAATGATTATTCTTAGACCAGTAAAATAAATTAAGTATAATTATTCAGCAGTTAAATTACGTATAAAAGTAATCGTGTCTACAAAGTTATATTAATTTAAGATGCAGTAGTTTTTTAGAACCACTTTTGCAATTCATATCTCACCATACTAACTAAAAATATTTCGGTTCCTAACGTCCAAAATAATCCTAATTTTAGAGACTATTCTTAGTTTATCGTTTGAGATATTTTAAATAAAACTTTACTTAGAATTTATGTATACATACTTTCTAACAACTTTTCCGCTATTACTTAATTTTAAAAGATACATTTTATACTTTTTATTATTTTGATACAACAACGCCAGCTTTCCTAAAAACATACATATGCCCATTTTAATTATTATATGTTATGTTAATAATAAAAGAATGGGCAATAAATATCAACGCTTTTCATCTGAGCCTTTACAATATAAGGTTTCATATGCATTCCGACTTTTTGTTGTGGAAAACTTATAAATCCTCTCTTGCAATGTCGAACAGGTTTGACTCTCGAGGTGAAACGAAGGTGGTTCCACCGCCAGGATCAAACCTGTTTCCCAATAGGACTGACAGGTGCGGTTTAAATAATACTACATAAATAAAGACACACGTTTGCTGCTTCATAAGCAACTATTTTAATATTATTTGGAAACTATAAGTTTTAGATATATTTGAGTTAAACGTGTAAATAGTCGAAATTAGGAGTAAGTCTAAGCCCTGAATCTCTAAGCCCTGATAGCAATATTAAAACCTAATTAACTATATGAGTGTTGCATTCCAATTAACGTCACGTTTATATTTTATGAATGATGAATAACAAATAAAGGCTCGTCAGCATTATGTAGGAAAAATAGCAGTAAATTATACAAGTATCTTTCTACTAGCTTGTGTTATATCTCAAAAGATTTAAACGGTTTATTAATCAAGATATTATCTAATTTTTTGGTCGTGTAAGATAGTAGGATTTTCTGAATTATTTCGTCAAAAGAGAGATATTCTTAATGCAAATATATGTACATTTATAAATATAAATTTATTAATTTGAAACGCCTACATACGCTACAATTTTGATTAGGATTGGGTTACATATGAAGACTTTTCATAGGCATGCTGTAATTTATTTTCATACAGCTTATTTCTCTTTAAAGTTTGTCAAAATATTTATTCTTTTATTAATTGAAGGATGATTACATTTTATGTAAGCGTTTTAGAATAATTTCCCAGAAATACAATATTTTTGAGATGTTGACTTTGAATATTGAGATGATATCGTATATAATTATCAATCATGGTCCTTAGACATTGAATCCAATTTTAACGGATTTAAACACACACACACACGCACGCACGCACCCATGCA
This sequence comes from Druceiella hillmani, assembly GCA_039881145.1. Taxonomy (NCBI): domain Eukaryota; kingdom Metazoa; phylum Arthropoda; class Insecta; order Lepidoptera; family Hepialidae; genus Druceiella; species Druceiella hillmani. Next base: position 19,503,101 of record JAYKKI010000010.1, on the reverse strand, counting down.
CGCGCGAGTGCTCACACACACAGACACACACACACATTGTGTGTGTATGTGCACGCGTGTACACGCAAGCACACTTCTATCAGGATGCAATTGTGCCAGAATGACACAATAATTGCTAAGATAAAAATATAAATTAAGTTCGTAGATTATTATTAAATTCAAAGTAAACTTAGTTTTAAATATAAAATGCATCTTGCAACAGAAGTATACAATACACACTATGGAAAAGAGAGGTTTGGAGTTATTGTAACTTTGGTGTAAAATGTTTTTTAAATACTAAAAAACTAAACTGAACTACGCCCACGCCATTACATAACTTCATTTCATTATGCACAATAGTGCACATTATACTCTAACGAAAATATTACACGTTAACACAGATATTTACAAAACCTCACTAATTATTTACATGATCTAATATTTATTTTTTCTCTTGCCTTAAAGGTGGTTACCGCATCTAAACTTTATATGTAGGTGACATCGTAATACAAAATCGATGGCTTATATAATTTCTACTAGAATATTAGAAATTAGATTAGCCATCGATTTCATATATTGCTATGTTTAAAAATCATATTGCTATGTTTAAAAATTAACGTGTTGTCTGTTGGCAAAATGAACGAAAATTGTTCAAACGACCGCATAGTAGCTAAAGCAGTATAATGAGGGATGTATCTTATTAAATTAGCAAGCGTATTTAATAAATATACATTGTTCATTACTACGTATGAAAATTATTATCTTATCTGTTAAGGGATCTAAGAAGTTTCTTCAAAGTAAAAATGATTTTCTGTGTTGATCACATGCCAACAACACGAGTATCTTATTAAATTAGCAAGCGTATTTAATAAATATACATTGTTAATTACTACGTATGAAAATTATTATTTTATCTGTTAAGGGATCTAAGAAGTTTCTTCAAAGTAAAAATGATTTTCTGTGTTGATCACATGCCAACAACACAAGTATCTTATTAAATTAGCAAGAGTATTTAATAAATATACATTGTTAATTACTACGTATGAAAATTATTATTTTATCTGTTAAGGGATCTAAGAAGTTTCTTCAAAGTAAAAATGATTTTCTGTGTTGATCACATGCCAACAACACGAGTATCTTATTAAATTAGCAAGCGTATTTAATAAATATACATTGTTAATTACTACGTATGAAAATTATTATCTTATCTGTTAAGGGATCTAAGAAGTTTCTTCAAAGTAAAAATGATTTTCTGTGTTGATCACATGCCAACAACACGAGTATCTTATTAAATTAGCAAGCGTATTTAATAAATATACATTGTTAATTACTACGTATGAAAATTATTATTTTATCTGTTAAGGGATCTACGAAGTTTCTTCAAAGTAAAAATGATTTTCTGTGTTGATCACATGCCAACAACACGAGTATCTTATTAAATTAGCAAGCGTATTTAATAAATATACATTGTTAATTACTACGTATGAAAATTATTATTTTATCTGTTAAGGGATCTAAGAAGTTTCTTCAAAGTAAAAATGATTTTCTGTGTTGATCACATGCCAACAACACAAGTATCTTATTAAATTAGCAAGAGTATTTAATAAATATACATTGTTCATTACTACGTATGAAAAATATTATCTTATCTGTTAAGGGATCTAAGAAGTTTCTTCAAAGTAAAAATGATTTTCTGTGTTGATCACATGCCAACAACACGAGTATCTTATTAAATTAGCAAGCGTATTTAATAAATATACATTGTTAATTACTACGTATGAAAATTATTATTTTATCTGTTAAGGGATCTACGAAGTTTCTTCAAAGTAAAAATGATTTTCTGTGTTGATCACATGCCAACAACACGAGTATCTTATTAAATTAGCAAGCGTATTTAATAAATATACATTGTTAATTACTACGTATGAAAATTATTATTTTATCTGTTAAGGGATCTAAGAAGTTTCTTCAAAGTAAAAATGATTTTCTGTGTTGATCACATGCCAACAACACGAGTATCTTATTAAATTAGCAAGCGTATTTAATAAATATACATTGTTAATTACTACGTATGAAAATTATTATTTTATCTGTTAAGGGATCTACGAAGTTTCTTCAAAGTAAAAATGATTTTCTGTGTTGATCACATGCCAACAACACGAGTATCTTATTAAATTAGCAAGCGTATTTAATAAATATACATTGTTAATTACTACGTATGAAAATTATTATCTTATCTGTTAAGGGATCTAAGAAGTTTCTTCAAAGTAAAAATGATTTTCTGTGCTGATCACATGCCTGTTCCATACATTTTTAAATAGCTGTAAGGTTACGAGTGTTTTGATTGTGTATCGTGTGTAAATTATAAAGACTGAGAATGAAAAACATGTGGCCTTATTTTGTGCAGGAAGTAGAATCTCTCCGAGTCTGTTTTTCGGTGCCATATTTGTGTGTGATATATATTATTATATCACACACAAATATGGCACCTATGGCACTTAAAATCTTCATCAGTTTTTAATAATATATATAAATATATATTATTAAAAACTGATGAAGATTTAATTTAAAAATCGAAAAGATGGAGAAGTAACGTATATTTCGCAGAAGTAGTGCATTTATTTATTTTGATTTTTTTTAAAATTAAAACACTAAATTCAAAAATGTATTAATGGATAACCTTAATGCAAAATTTTCCCACCCATACACTAATTTCAATTATTGTTTTTTTCTTAACAACTTACACAATTTACAGAATCTCAAACTACGAAGTTCATCTCTGCAGATAGTAATTACTATCGGCGTGACATTAAATGTTTTGATGCGTTATTAGTTTAGGGATACATAAACTGTAAAAATCCGTGAAACAATTTTAATGTCGTGTATTGAAATTTAAAAAAAAATCAGTTAACCCCGAACTAATTAAACTTGATTAAAAATCGTTCGCGAGTAAAGATACCCATTTACTTTGTTCTCGTTGACTTTTAATATATTTGATTCTTAAGCTCTTTTTCCGCATCTTTTCTTAACTCTTTTCCCGTATCAGAATAGCAGAAACGGAATACTAATGAAATCACTAGGGTGTCCGTCCGTCCATTAATCACAGGTGATTTTCTCGGAAACCATTCGGCGTGAAAATGTGAAGTTACGGACAGAGATATAGTATGGTATCCTAATTAGAAACATGAAGTATACATAGTTTAATTTTGATTTTAAGGGGCATTTTCAGGGTGAATTGAAAAAAAATCTTTCAGGGTCATCATTTCAGATGTGAAGTCAAAGCTAATTAATGCACGAATTCAATATCATACAGGTTGTAGTTTTTTTATGAATGCGTTTAAATATTTTGTAGCAAAACTCTTAATCATTGTTATTTTCTCACCATTATCACCAAAAAGATCGATTATAAAATGTGAAAATTAAAATCATGAAGATTAGAAATTAAATATAGACTAAACCAAAACTTTTAACTGCTAAATCGGCTTTGCATAAAAACTTTTCAACCTAAAATATTTATCTCCAGGTAAAGAAATCTTTTTAAAAAAAGTCTTACATATTTTTCATAATGTTTGATTCGGTTCATTCGATACAGCTTCGCGTATATGCAATGTGACACGGCATTGGTGCGGTCGGTGGCGAATATTATGGCGCAGCCTTTGAAACACATATTTGGAGTACATTACTAATAAGATTTGAATGGGATGGGGGAACTAAAGGCACGGAACAATAAAAAAAAATTTTCTCATATTAAAATATAAATAACTTCTTCTGCACCAAGTTTGAAACTATGTACCATTGCAGATTTGATACTTTTGTATAATCTTGGTTGTATGTACATTTAAACTCTTAAAGTTTTAATTGGAAATTTAAAATATTGAATTTGATATGTAAATTGGTTTTAATTACCATTTACAATTTTATTCCTTTTCTGGGTTTTATGCCTCAAAAAGAATAAAAAATATGCCAAATTATTTACGCATCCGTGACTCTGTGTATAGATATTTATGTTCATAAACAGATTAAAATTTGCATAGAGATAAAGTAAAGTATAACACAAATACCTATTATAACCTAATATTACACAAATACACACCAACATTAATTGTTTAGGTATTTGTGTGTTAACCTCAACAATAACTGTTGAGGTATTTATGTTGTAAGACACAATGATATTTGTATGGAAATTCTGGAAAAAGAAAATATTTAATAAAATGTTTCTCTTTCTGAAAATGCATTTCATCGGTTTATAGATTAGCAATTAGGATTACAAAACTATTTTTTTCACAATTTTATTTAAGATATGGCTAAAAACCTCCACAAGTATTTTCCTCCATCCTTAAAATTGTAATTTACAAATTTAAGAGTCACAGAAAATTATGGATCATTTCTTTATGAGTGTATTGATACGCACTCAGCCGGTTTCATCTTCTATGGTTTAATTAAATTTGTGTTATTTTAAACATAATTCCACCGAACCATTTACAATCAATGTTTTCATTTTTAATAATTTCTAATTTTTATCAGGAATTCAATACAATATTTCCAATTAATCGAAACACAGTGAACAGCGATTTCACATGTTCATATTCTCTGTTATTGGATCGCTGGCCCAGTTTTCCTCGTTGATATGGTCCAGTGGGACGGTACCAAATTAATGCGTGGAAATGATGTGTGTTCGACAATTAAGGGTTTTGTTTTTCATCTCTGGGAATAATTATTGTTTGCATCGTTTTATTCATTGTAGCGGTTTGTTTGAAAGGACTTATTTCGTGTATATATCCAGGATATTATACATTTTGTATATAACTTACTTTATGTAAAATACATTTTGTTATTACTTCGTCATTTTTGGTCGTAAAAATGATGATAAAATTTTCCCTGCGCTTGCAATTTTATGCGACAATTTTTCCGGGACTTACGTCCTTTCAGAAATTATTATTTATTTCTTAAAATAAAGATTTCTAAGCTATATTTAATTGAAAATAAAGGTTTTTTTTAGAATTTTTATTCTACCTTTTGGATTTCTGTCGAGTGGTATGAAAAGTGTATATAATATCAAGTATTAATTAAGTGTATATAATATTAAGTATTAATAGATTAATACACTAGTATTAATCTATAATATAATATCAATAAGTTCAACACGAATAATTATAATCTGTTTCAATGAAAGTATTTTTGAACAGATAATTAAGAATATAATCGGAATTATAAAACAAAAATGTGTTCAAATTTCTTTTTAGGTAATGATACCATAAAAAAAGGCTAGGCGAACTCACAGAAAAATGCGTGTAAAAAATTAAGAATATATTTACCTACTTATAGAAAACTTAAAAACCATCTCTTGAAAAAATTAAATGCTCGACTAATAAACCGACAATCCTTAATGGAAAAAATACAAACTTAATTTCTCACGGATTAAAAATAGTAGATATATATGAATGCGAGTCGCCGACGCTCATCCATATCTATTTTAATCGGGTTCAAGCTGTAGAGTTACGATACCTTAATTAAGTGGAAAACAGAATAACATAGAACCCTGTTAGGACAAAAAACAATTATAAATCCATTCGCCTCGTCACCTTAACTCCACACTGGAATTAGTTTTTAAATTAAGCTGCATTAGCTTGATCATTTCTTTCAGACGCCACCCGAGAAATCACCCTGTCTCAATGGAAGCCACCGCAGTATACGAAAAGACTCAGGGATCCCAAAAGAACGACGTATAAGAAAAACCCTTCAGGGGGGGCTGAAAGATAGGGATTGGGCCAGAATGCTCAACCAAAACCATACATTATGGGGTCACCTAACCACGGTATAAGATTTGGACACCCATCTATTAATTTATTGAGAAATAAAAGTGATACGAGTAGAATGGAAAGTATGAAGAAACCATCAGCAGTATGCAATGGGAAACTAAGCTTTTTCATAATTCTGTTGCCCTTTCGGTTATATGATCATGAAAAATCCGGCCAAGACAAAATAAAAATGGAGTCTTGAAAATGAGCGTATTCGATGTGGTGGTGAATGTGGCAAACTTGATGTAACGCTATATTTCTAGTTCTCGTTATTCACTTTATTAGCTATAAACACTCTCAAGACGCTGCTTTTGTAGATACGCGTTTGGTGTCAAAAAGACACATAAATTGTTTATTACATTATCACATTCAAAACATACGTAATTTACGCCGTTTCCACTTACGTAATACCAGACCAACACGGTTGTATAATTTTGTTTATTGTTAGTCATAAAACAGACTCGTAAAACTTTGCCTTGGATTGTAAAGGCATCTTCTTAGGATAATTCGTAGGTTCCAACTGAAAAATTAATAAAGCAAAATGTGCTATTCTCATATATAAACTAATTAATTAATACCGTAATATGCTCTATTTATATATAATCTCTAAGTTTTATTTGCATCCCGTCGAAAATGACTTCGATACCGACTCAGGTATTTTTTCAGAGATCTAAAAGAAAACCCCGTTAAACGTTAATTTTCCACCCGTTTCTTATCAGTCAGAATATTGACTTTCTAAACACTTCTAGTCAATGTTGGCTATTTTATTTTTAACTACTTTTTCTTCTATCCGCTTCCCTTTTTTAATCTTCTTTTATTTTTATCTTCTTTTGTCGATTTTTTTTATTATTAAATTTCCATTGATGGCAATCTTAATTATTTGATGTTATCACCACAGAGATTTAGTGCTTAAAATATTTTTTATAATCTCTATACGTTTTTTCATTGATCCCATTAATATACGATGGCGACATTGATTTTATTATTATTACTTATAAACGAACTGCTACGACTTCTCACCGCTAGGCAAAATATTTATAAATTAAAAATATTACTGGCAAAATGTCATATTTCAATCTTCCCCATTAAACAATATATCTATTAATGAAAAACGGATGTTGGTGCGGGAACAATGAAAAACGGATTGATGGTGCGGGATGCTAAGATAATAAGATGATTCACATATTATATTATATAAAGATAATTTAGATTTTCCCTATCAACGTCCATCAAATCCTATGTGTACTTAATTCTTCAAGATTGCATTTACCATATAAGCCATCAATGACTTGCTAGCTAATGTCAAATTTAATTATATGATATTCGGAACAAATAATATACAAGTATGGTTTAAAGTTCAAAAAATGGAATGAAGTTATAAATTGAATGAAGCATGCATAGAACAATAATAAAGAGGTTTTCGAAACGTATTTATTAAAGGTGTTTCTAAATTGGAAGGTTCATGAATTCGTGTTGTCACGCCTTCATCAGTAAAGGAAAAACATTTCTTTATGAGTGTACTGACACGCACTTTGTACTTCATCAACAAAGGGAAAACAATTCTTTATGAGTGTAATGACACGCACTTTGTACTTCATCCACAAAGGAAAAACATTTCTTTACGAGTGTAATGACACATACTTTGTACTTCATCTACAAAGAAAAATATTTCTTTATTAGTATAATGACATGCACTTTGTACTTCATCAACAAAGGAAAAACATTTCTTTATGAGTGTAATGACACGCACTTTGTACTTCATCAACAAAGCAAAACATTTCTTTGTGAGTGTAATGACACACACTTTGTATTTCATCAACAAAAGAAAAACATTTCTCTATGAGTGTACTGACACGCACTTTGTACTTCATCAACAAAGAAAAACCATTTCTTTATGAGTGTACTGACACGCACTTTGTACTTCATCAACAAAGCAAAACATTTCTTTATGAGTGTAATGACACGCACTTTGTACTTCATCAACAAAGCAAAACATTTCTCTACGATTGTAATGACACACACTTTGTACTTCAACAATAAAGGAAAAACATTTCTTTATGAGTGTACTGACACGCACTTTGTACTTCATCAACAAAGGAAAAACATTTCTTTATAAGTGTACTAATACGCACTTTGTACTTCATCAACAAAGGAAAAACGTTTCTTTATAAGTGTACTGACACGCACTTTGTACTTCATCAACAAAGGAAAAACATTTCTTTATGAGTGTACTGACACGCACTTTGTACTTCATGAACAAAGGAAAAATATTTATTTATGAGCTTAATGATACACACTTTGTACTTCATCAACAAAGGAAAAACATTTCTCAAATAAAACACATAGGCAAAAAGTGTGTTGCGAACGTGGAAACAAACATCTTATTATCTCAACCTCAAAGAAACAGAAATGAAACTTGAGACTTCAATTTGACGTGGAGTATGTTTAAAATATGTGTGAAAACAGTGGAGTTTATTATTTTTAGAATTCATAAAACAATCTTACACTTGATATAGCCGATACATTAAAAATCTTGGTTCCAGTTGACTTTATTAAACTTGCTAACCTAAGTTAGAACTTATTATAATAAATATTTAATTTTAGACTTAATAATGTAAACATAAAACTACCTTAATTAGATTAAAAAAATAGTAACAAATGTTATTATGTAACTATAAACTGTAAAATTGACAAAAATATTAATATCGATTTTAAACTAATATGTGTAGTATACATATTAGTAACCGAGGTGAAAACTATTAACACCAGTTTTTTATAAATTAATTGTATCAACCATTGGCTATTGAAAAGGAACCGAAGAATACTTTTTAATAATGAAGATTTTAAATTTTCTTCCGAAGAAAATTCGGAGAACTTAGTTTTATGTATCTATATTATACATCATCATATGAAAATACGAAAGAAATTTATGTGACTGTGGGAACACTTTACACGTGTTTTTATATAGTTAAAAGGTATATTAAAGAATTAACCCCGGTAGCGAGATTATTATTTAAACTATTTGATGTAAACATAATAAAAAGCAACGTGATTTGAAAAGTAACAAAATTTTCTATTCAGTGTTCATTAATTCTCAAAAGATCAAAGAAGCTGTTGGAGCTCTGTCATCAGAAAATATGTCAAAAGCATTTTGGTGAAGCTGTTCTGATATCGTTAAAACATAGTAAATTATTTGATCTAACTTGACTTGGTACCGGTCTTAAGATATATATAGCATATATTACGAGGTCTCTGTAGACGTACCTAAAGAGAATTTCTTTATTAGATAGGTACGTCACACGAAACAGTGTCAGACATGACTTTGAGATACGTCGTGACGTCGACTATGTACATATATATATATATATATATATATATATATATATATATATATATATATAACTAATAAAAATTATAACTATATCCATGATATTGGCTTTATTGAAAAGATAATGTTATGTCCTTTATTATTTTGTGTTTAAATATGATATCACGCTTTTGCACAAACCAAATGAAGCGCTATCTGGAAGTCCACTTGTCGACCATTTTTTCGAGCAATATTTTTTTCAGCGATGAGACTTATTTTTGGTTGAGTGACTATGCCAATGAACAAATTTACCAGGTTTGGAGTGAAGAAAATCTTCTTAAAATTATTAGGAAGCCGTTATTTACTTAAAATATTACTGTTTGGTATGCTTTGCGGGTTAGTGGAATCATTGACCCGTGTTTCTTTAAAGATGATGCCGGCAACAATATTACACCCAATGGAGAGCGCCTTAGATTCCGTTATTACTGACTTTTTTCCCCCTATTGAATGGCATTATTTTTTGAGAGTTTGGTTTCAACAAGACGGTGCAATATGCTATAAAGCATGCGACACAATCGGTTTATTGCAGGAAACATTCAATGAGAACTTAATGTCGCGTAATGCTCTTGCGAATTGGCTTGAGGAATTGTAATATGTGAAATCGCTGGCTTATGCCGATGAACCACAGATGTTGGACCATTTAAAAGACATCACTCCATGCCTTATTGCTCGTTTTCAATTGCACTACATTCGAGCTAGCTGCTGTGCCGATATACCTAAAATCGTATTTTGAACAAAATGCAAATTGTGTTTAATAAGCCGAAAAAAGTGTACATTTGTATACCTCTAAAAAACATCCATTATGTATATGTGTGTGTGTTTTTGTGTACATATTTATGTATATATATATATATATATATATATATATATATATATATATATATATATATACGTATAACAGGGGGGGAGGGGCATAAGTAAAGTGAATGGGGCTGTGGTGAGGAGGAAGAGTGTGGGAAACCATTTTTCAACTAAGTGTCCGTTAGGGTGGTGCCTCCTAAATCAGTGTGCGAAGTTGTGTCGCTATGAGTGCATTGGTTTGCCCATGAGAATTTCTTTACTAAAACAACTTTTTCCGTTTCGGTAAAAACATGATGGCTGATTGCCGAGAGCAAAGCGCAGCTGTAAAATTGTGTGTCCTGTTGGGGAAATTGGACACGAAAACTATTGTAATGCTTAAGACTGCTTATGAAGATGCTGCTCTAAGTAAAACCAGGGTCAACGAGTGGTTTTTTAATTTGGTTAGTTAATTTAGAAATGTCAATTCAAGACCAACCCCGTTCAAGACGCCCCTCAACGTCCACTACTGACTTAAACGTCGAAAAAACAATGCCCTCATTCGTGAAAATCATCACCGAACCACTGATTAACTTTGTGAGATATCTGAAATTTCATAGAGTTGAATTCAGAGAATTTTATATAAAGATTTGCACATGAGAAGGGTCGCAGCCAAATTTATCCCTCGCCTTCTCACAGACGGGCAAAGGGAGCGTCAACTTCAGGCATGTTTGATCTTCTAAATCAGCTTGAAGAGGACCCTAAATTTTTTTTCATGGTGATTACTGCTGAAGAATTGTGGTGTTATGGGTATGACGCCAAAACAGAGCAGCAATCAAGACAGTGGAAGACAGCTGTCTTTCCTCATCTCAAAAAATCTAGCCAATTGCAATCAAACATCAAGAAAATGATGATTTCTTTCTTCGAGTGCAGAGATGTTGCGCATGCAGAGTTCGTTCCCCTGGACCAAACGGTCAACCAGAAGTTTTACTAGGAGGTTTTGAAAAGATTGAGGTTGAGTATCGAGAAGAAAAGGACAGATCTTTGGCGCATAGGCGACTGGATCTTCATCATGACAACCCGCCGACCCACACCGCCCTCTCATTGAAGCAGTTTTTGACCAAAAATAGCATGACACCAATTTTTACCCCCTTATCTCCCTCCTACTCACCCGGATTTAGCCCCCTATGACTTCTTTTTGTTCTCAGATTCAAAATAGTCATAACAGGAAAGCGTTTTGCCACTGTGGAGGGGGTATAACAAGAATTGCGGGAAGGCCTAAAGAACATCCCGATACCTGAAATAAGAAACCATTTTGAACAATGGAAGAATCATTTGAAATGCATTGTGGTGAATGGAGAAGACTTTGAAGGTGGTCAAAATTTTGTGTAAAAATATTGTGAAATAATGAAGTTATGACGAAATTCCCCTTTATTTTTGGGTCCCCACTCATATACGTCTATAAAGTTACACGTATGAATAAATTGATTCATTAATTACGTGTATCATAATGACAAATGACACATTTATTTTATCAGTTTTTTTAGATAATGCTATTTTTTGTAATGCTGTTCAATAGACTACAATATATCAGGTCACTTCTTCGCATTTATCCGAAATAGTTAACGAGGAACTGAGTGAATCTGCAGTGAAGTTCAGCTCGCCCTGTTACCAATTAATATAAACTTCACATAAAAGTTGCAGTTTCATTGTAAGGTAAGGATATGAATCTCACTGCTGTTATAATTTCATGGAAGAATATATTCAAGCAGCACACATTTCGATTTATATTATTTTTAAATTGAGAAGTATTGTAAACTGCTTTATCGTTTTTGAAATAACAATAATGTTTAATTATGTTATTTAAATTAATATTCCGTTCTCAAAAAGTTTTCAAAATATTCACTGGAGTCATCTACGATGCAAATTTTAAAATATTCCTATTTCATACATCGATCACTTTTAGTCGCAATTTTTCTAAATGTAATGGCAGAATTACCAATAGCGATTTCTAGAAATTAAATTAATACAATTCAATTTATTAAAATTTCGCCTTCGTGATAAAGATTTTACTGCGTATCACAATTAGGTCGTAACTAATCAAAATCACAATGAAATGTCAAATTTTCTGGACATAATTTCATAATTACCAATAGCAATCTCTAGAAATTAAATTAATACAACTCAAGTTATTAAAATTTCACCTTCGTGATAAAGATTTTACTGCGTATAACAATTAGGTCGTAGCTAATCAAAATCACAATGAAATATTAAAAAATATTGTAAAAATCATCATTACGCAGAAAATGTAAGTTCAGTATGGTACAGAGTGAAAGTTATTATTTGAAAAAAAAAACAATATCCAAAAATGTATCCCTTCAGTAAGAATAGTCCTTGAGACCTTAATAAATACTGTATTCGAACAAGATCAAAGTATTCATTAAAAATGTGATGATTTCTTAATATAACTTGACTGTATGTTACGCCGTACTCTCATTATGGAAATTCTATGAAATGCAATTTCCTTTTTATTCTGTATACGGTAAAAATGCCTCCCTGCTTACGTGTACGAGATTCCACATGTCTCTTTTTTCACCGTTATCCGCTTTTACTATAGACTAGGTGCCCTTACGAGTACAATCCAGATTGTTTCCTCTGCTCAAATTGGGCAATATAACGCAGGGCTGCGAGCATATTGTATACAATAGGAGAGTAGATGCCGACATTGTTTCGAACAAAATCATTGCAGTATTGTTTTAATTTAAAGAGTACAATAGGATATTAGCACCACGAAGGCTAATAGATATGGAAATCTGCGTGAACTGGGCACGTGTAGATATTACTTACGTAACGTTTTATTATTAATGCACTTGTTATAATATATTTCTCTTGATAGCAATCGCCTCCGCAAGGTGGAAGATCCGTAAATGCACATCGTTTTGTATTAGGACACATATTTTTTTATGATACCCTTTATAGTTCATAGTAAGGACATGATGTTGCTAACTTCAGTAGAAAAATATTTATTGGTACAATAACGATACTTGGACTCTACGTATTTAAGAAGTTACCTTTTACAATAATATTTACCAAATTTTAAATTAAGGCTAATATATTTATAATGTTGCTAGTTTTGGTCTTATTATAAACACAACCACGTTCCTTTCTGCCATTATATGTATGTATATATATATATATATATAGTTTTAGGAAAATGTTTATAATTTCAAGTTTAAAAGCAAAACTTTTTAATGAACTCTCACTATACACCTGTATACTCCACATACCGGTATGTAAGTATATGCCTTACCAATACCAATAAAAAAATAACTTTACTGACTAATTCATTAATGCAGATTCTAAATAAATTAAGTTAGAAATACAGCAATTTAATATTTAATTTGTTTGTCACCTTAAAAATGATTAAGAAACATATAGCTGAAATTTAGTGCGTCTTCGGGTGCAAAGTGTCACAGTTTGTTTAGGAGGCCTCAAGCAAAGCAGGAGCCCATGCATTGACATAAAAAACCTTTAAGAAATTCAAAGTGTCGCAATCGATAGGAAAGTCATGGAGAGGGTATCCAGACACAGAGTGTCAGTAAATTTACAGATAAAAGTGTGTCAAAACGGGAAAGTACTACGATGGTCTACTGGAGTAGCTCAAAGAAGCGTTGCAGAAGAAAAGATGAAGAAAATTACCAAACGATATGCTACTTTTATACAAGAACAAAACTGTAGTTTGACCATCTGCAACTGCTATTTGTTCACAAAAATGAAAAAGGAAATCGTGGAAAACAAATTAGTTATCATAAAGGAGTCAAGTCTTCAATTGTAGCTTATTTTCTAGTTAAACATAAAACATTGCTTTTTTGCGGGTAAAATATATAATTTGGGTAAAAAAAAATCCGTGAACGTTTTGACCCCCTCGGTAAAGATGTGTATATATATATATATATATATATATATATATATATATATACATATATATATACACATATGTAGAAAAATTTTCCTCTACGATGTTCAATTATTTATTTTATTTTAGTATTTTAATGTACATTTGACCCATATGGCGTACGTATTGCTACAAGAGCAATCTCTTACAGCCGATCAGTAATATTTCGGTGATATGGGTATATATGCCACAATATATGTATTTCTGCGAAATTCACCTCAAATGCTGATAGGAAATTTTAAGAAAGCGTAAAGAGAAATAAATTGTATGAGAAGTAATTACCGCAAACATATGTCACCTCACTGTAATTAAAATTTTACCATGTTTAATTAATTTTAAACGCCTACGCGTTTGAAATTAATCAACATACAGTTATAAATATACACCTCAACGAATTAAGGACATAAATAATTTAAAGAAATAAGTTCAAAAGTAACCAGCTAAAGGAAAATCGGCACGACGTCAGACGAGCTGTTTTATGTTATTCGTCGTTCACAAAATACTAACATAGCTTCATTTACAATATAATAATCCTAATAAATATTTTGGTTTCAATGTTTCAACCATTGGTTAGGGATACGGCAACTTCCTGGTAATTTCGTCCATTTATTCGTTTAACCACAAAATCGCCAATAAAACTAAAACATGTAATTTCCAATTTTTGTTCAAGTGGTTGTTTACAAAGCTACAAAAGTATGACCATGTTTATGTAAACAACATTTGTTAGTCCTTTCAGGAAAGTCCTAATCAAATACGACCGTCCTTCGTTCCGCCGCTGTCCACAGGGTCAAATCGGTCTGGCAGGACCACAGAAAATGTATACAATAATAAGTCAAAATACGTAAAAAACCATATATTGCGTGGGCTTAGATAAAACCATTGTGATGTCATTTATCCACATATTTATTATTTACTTAAAATATTATAATAATTCAAATAAAAATATGCATATTTCTAGGAAAATGTACGTTATATTATTAAATTAATGAAATGTAAAATGTCCATTTTATAAAACATTTTCTTAAAGAAATTAAGCTTACTTCAAATAACCACCGAATAAAAAGCACATCGTAAAGTGTAAAATAACGAAAATACAAGTACCCAATTGAGTACTACTAACTACTGCGTTAAAATATAATTACCAAATATAAACCAATTTGTAAAATTTTGCTGCTGTAAGACATTTTTGAAATTAGTGCCAAGTGTACAGTACTCGTGTGTCTCACATATATGCATATCCACACTCACACGAGTGCTGCATTTCACTTTTCTTGCAGCATCATCATTGTATGCTGATTGTGTTAAAGAGCAAGTTTATGTCACCGCCCTTAATCGAGTCTCGTTGGTCACTACTTCTTTATCTATCGAGATTGTCATTACTCCTTTATCTCCGATGCTCAGTCACGTCACTGGTGCTGTTCACTGTTGAGGAATTCTGTGATATAATCTATCTTAAATTTCTATGGTCACATTCTAAATAAATTTGTATGGTACCGTACTAAGAGTATATATTTTATATCCCTGGTCAGATTCTCACAAAATTTTCACAAGATCATACTGAAAGAATAACCTTTCAAATACTTTAGAATTGCACAAATCAGTTTAGAATAGCCAGAGCTATCCGGTAACAAATATAAAAAAATGCGGTTGAATTGATCATTTTTTCTATTTTTTAAACACGGTTAAAAATAAAATAATAACGGGTAATAACGATAAACATGTGTGGGAAAATGCTTAGTAAAGTTTTATTTACTACATCTCAGACGATGACATAAGTATAATCCCTAAAAGCAGAATTATTTTACTCTTGGGTGGGATAAAAATATTTTTTATGGTCTAAATAATACTACACAATGAAGCATTAATCTTACTTAATACGACAAAAAAAGTGAAATGTTTTATAAAAATGCTGACATTAAAATAATTCACTACCACACTTTTTTTCTTTGCACTAATTAATGATGTGGGCGAATAAAAGTATTTACTACGAAATGATTAATAACGTATATCGCTTTGGCAAATAAGTTTTTAGCCGCGAGTTTGAATCTTCTGTAGAAAGGCAAAATTTTAAAAAAAATTATCAGAATGTCGACTATCAAATTTTCCAGAATATTTTATTTCAAGTTATAAAAGGCCTAAATGGGTTTAGCTTGACGGCTTATATCAAGCCGTCAAGTTAAATAATTTTCTTAAATCGACCTCAATATCGAAAATTTTTTCACGTTATTGTTTGGACCTAAATACATTTCTGTCAGTAGATTTATCAATAAGTAGGGTTTAAATAACACAAATAAAGCTACGATGTGGAATATGGAAAAAACATAGTAAATCAGCTTAATTGGAAAGCAATTGGATATGGATTATAGGTATACGTGCTATTTAAAGATAATTGGATTTTTTTTATAATATCTTTATGAAATATGTTAGGAAATAAATAAAATTAAAAATATTTCATGTCCTCTTTCATATGTGATCACTGATCCCAAAAAGACTTATTTAAACTACATATATGGGAAAAATTGTGAACTAAGATAATTTTTTTATATGGAATTATTCATTTTAATAAATGTCACATGATTAAGCGACAACAGATTTCAACATATATATTATATACATATACATATAAACACACACACACACACATACACACACACATATATATATATATATACATAAACAATACAGTATAAACAAAAAAATTGATGTTAACATCAATTGGCGTTATTATTCAATCAAAAGCTTGGAAACCATTAGTTCCAAAAGGTGATAATATATTTCAATTACACCGTATTTCTAAAGCGAATGTACTTCCTTTCTATCTAATCTCACTCCATCAATCATTGCATCATTAGGTCGTCCGTCTCGTGGTGGAATAATAAATTAGCTAATCGCGATTAAGGGCGATGTTAAACTGATTTCAATTTGTTTATATTATCTTTTAAATGTTATCAATCAAAGATTGATACTATTTTCGAATGTTTTTTCCTAAGTCAGTCGCAATTTAGTTCAGTCCTATAATATTGCAGAAGTTGTCCATTATGAACTATTTATATATTTGTTTTTATCATTTTTAAAGCTTGATAAAAGTTACACCAAAAATTTTGTTAGTATTACTTGGAATGTCTCATTTTTACGTAAAATGTGAGACAAAAACGTGTACAAAATGAACGCTCAAATTTTTTACAAATATAATCTGTAACAAGTTTTAATATTAATTTATTATTAAATTAAACGTGAAAATTATACAATTATTGTCATTAGTTTGTAACTTCAGTAGAGTTCAGAGTTTAAGTAACACTGAAAATCATTCAAAACGTATTTGCGGACTAACGACAAATGTTAATGGAAATATGAAAAAAAAGGTAAACTTAATTGAATCTACCTGCTGTATGAAAATAAATTTGTGGTTAGCTGTTTAAACTCAACTGCCTATTCTGTAAATACCGATCAGTACTGAAAATGAACTTAATGTGACGTTAAACTTGGCAGTTGAGAGACACATTAAGTTACTATTTTCGAAACTTCTTTCCGTAGCCTATAAGAACATAACAGAGAAAACGAGTTTCACTAAATGTGATAATGGCAGCGCCATCATCTTTTCAATAATTATATTCTCTTTCTATCTCTCACAATCTCTCTCTGTTTATCTTTCTCACTCTCTCCCAGCAACGTTACTTTCTTTCCTGGAAACCTGTCTGTGTGGATATGAATTTTATTGACCTATGTACTTTTCAATATTGTGTATAAGAAATCGAAAAAAGGTTCAAAATTGAAAGTATTATAAAAAAATATCGTTAAGAATATTTTAAAAAAATACTTCAACCGTAATGGCGTATAGTTTAAAATGCTTAAAAATAAATGTAAACAATTCCCAGCTCCGAAGCTGGTATAGTTAAAAGTATGGATACTAGAAATGCACCGTAACACTATTATACTGGGTGTCCAGTGGCAGATTTCAAAGTTTAAACAAACATACTTTCTGAACGCAAAACATAAGAGGGGCGCGGGGGGCGTCATTAGAAGCGCAAGCGGTGCGGATATTTTAGTAGCCATGGAAGAGTGGAGTGAAGAGCACCGAGCTTTTGCCGTCCAGGCGTACATTTCGAGTGGATTTTCGCTGTCTGTAGCACGCTGTCAATTTAATAATCGTTACAGTATTCGTCGATCACGTGATGGACCATCGATTAACCTCATTCAGTTATGGGTAGCAAGGTTCAGAGCTACAGGATCAACATTAAATAGGCTCAGGCCAGGACCTATCGAGCACGAGCGTGTTATGGTTTCTGTCGTTGAAAATCCCCGTTTATCACTGCGTACACGTTTATCGATATTGGGAATTCCGAAATCAACTTTACAGGTAATAATGCAAAAAAAACTCAAGTTCCATCCATATAAAATTCAAATTGTTCAAGATTTACCCGATTCTGACTTTAAATTAAGAAAAACTTACGCGAAGGTGATGTTGTTGAGATTTCGTACTGCTACCCGGACGGACAAAATAGTAGTCTTTAGTGACGAAGTTCACTTTCACATTGGAGGATATGTGAATAAGCAGAACTTTCGTTACTGGGATGTCCACAACCCAAGACAAATGCATCAAGAGCCTTTACATAAGCCTAAAGTAACTGTCTGGTGTGCCATGTCTGCATATGAA
Source organism: Druceiella hillmani (assembly GCA_039881145.1). Lineage (NCBI taxonomy): Eukaryota > Metazoa > Arthropoda > Insecta > Lepidoptera > Hepialidae > Druceiella > Druceiella hillmani. The sequence goes on along the minus strand of JAYKKI010000010.1, from coordinate 19,484,571 downwards.
ATCATAGGGCCATATTTCTTTAAATATCAACGTGGCCAAACTGTAACTGTGAATTCGGAGAGATATGCCCAGATGTTAAATTACTTTTTCAGAGTAGAACTACAGAATAGTCTATCTTTCAACCAAAACATATGGTTCTAGCAGGACGGGCCACAGCTCACACTCCTAATGCGTCCATGAATGCAGTGCGGCAGTTATTTCCAGAAAAAAACATACCCCGAAACGGTACCGTATCGTCGCCACCTAGGTCACCAGGTTTAAGCCCATCTGCCTTTTTCTTATGGGGATACTTAAAATCCGTTGTTTAAAAAACAAATCCGAGAACTGTGACACAACTTAAAGAAAATATTCGAGCCGAAGGCAGTTGGTTATCCCAGTCGCTCTGCAAACGCGTTTTTGAAAACATGCTTGCTAAACTCGAAGGGTGTGTCAGACTCGATGGCCGCCATTTGGAAAACGTGGTTTTTAAAAAATGAAATTCACATTTGCTGTTATAATGTTAAAATAAACCTATTTTGTATTAGAGGTGTAGTTTTTTTTTAATTTTTCAAACATTGAAATCTGCCACTGGGCACCCTGATATATAAAACTACTATATATATACACAATTAAATGAAACGTAAATAATTACACAATTAAATGGATATACTAAACTACTATATATATACACAATTAAATGAAACTACGTTATGTAGTATTATTTCTATCTTTAATTTCTTTACCACGACCTAGGTTCCGTTGTATTACAACATCTTCAGGTGGAATATTAGCAAAGATTAACTCTTAGGAACATCCAACAACATTTATATGTTTCAAATACAATAGCGGAAGCCGGGTTTGTGCGGGTTTTTCTACTGCTTATGTTAGTGAGTTTATTGCAGGGGCGCGGTGTAGGTTTTATTATATTTCCGAGAGTTATACGATATACCAGTATTTTAGTGAGAGTAATAAATTCAATTGTTGTTATTATGTGAGGTTATGCAATGCAAATGTTCCGGTGCATGTAATAAAATTAAATGGAAGTTATTACCGGTAATATATTTATACAAAAGCAAGGGTATCTGAAAGTAAGGACAAGGTAATAACACTAATTCTACATACCTCCGGTTTTATTTATTCATATATTTATTTATTTATATAAATATCATCACCCGTTATTAATATCTCCTGGACATAATATAATTAGACAACATGGATACTACAGTACTATACAAATTGTTTTAGCCCAAACACACATATAAATATAAGTATATATAATAAAATTAAAAAAAAAATTAAGAGAAATAAATGAATAAATATATGAATAAATAAAACCGGAGATATGTAGAATTAGTGTTAATATCTTGTTCTAACTTCCAGATACCCTTGCTTTTGTATAAATATATTACCGATAATAACTTACATTTAATTTTATTACGTACACCGGAACATTTGCATTGTATAACCTCACATAATAACAACAATTGAATTTATTACCCTCACTAGAATACTGGTATATCGTATAACTCTCGGAAATATAATAAAACCTACACCGCGCCCCTGCAATAAACTCACTAACATAAGCAGTAGAAAAACCACCACAAACCCGGCTTCCGCTATTGTGTTTGAAACATGTAAATGCTGTTGGATGGTCCTAAGAGTTAATCTTTGCTAATATCCCACCTGAATATGTTGTAGTACAACGAAACCTAGGTCGTGGTAAAGAAATTAAAGATAGTAGAAATAATACTAGATCACGTAGTTTCATTTAATTGTGAATAATGTATTTCTACAAAATTAACGCTCAAATATATTCAACACTGTATATATAACTAACATTGCTTTCAGATCTTATAATTTTGGAGAAATTTGGGATTATTTTGCACCTATAACATACCAACTACGTGATTTTTACGTGGTGAGAAAATAATAACAGTATTAGATTTTCGAATATACCTAAGTGTGTATGTAATCTTTGTGGAGTAAGTGTATAACAGATTTTATCTGTTCATTCATAAACAAATTAGCAATATATCTATTCATATGAAGCAATATATAGTATTAAAATAATGATTTGTCTTTTCTAATGTATTCCCATTTATTCTTATATTCTGCTGTTTCCAATCAATCCTACAGATTTATGAAACATTTTTTTACGTGTTATTTTTTCATTTTTATTTACCACGTTAATCCAATATTATAAAAAAATATTAGACTTGAACCAATATATAATGACATAAATTCTCATAAAAATAATATTATTTACTAATTTTTCTTAGAGTAAACCAATTTTTTTTATATTTCTGAAAAAATATGTTTGATAATATATAAATTATTGAATATTTTTACTAATATTTTGCAAATGATACTTCAACTTGGACGGCTTTGAAAAAATATTTTGGATAATATATAAATTATTGATTACTTCTACTAATATTTTGCAAATGATACTTCAACGCGGACGGCTTGCTGATTAGAATCCATGTGAAACAGCTATTCAATGTTCAATTTCTTCCCATTTATTCTTTTATTCTGCTGTTTTCAGTCAATCCTTCAGATTTATTAAAAAAAAATTTACGTGTTATTTTTGTATTTTTATTTACCACGTTAATCCAATATTTTATAAAATATTAGAATTGAACCGACATATAATGACTTTTAAATTCTTATAAAAATAATATTATTCATTAATTTTTCTTAGAGCAAACCAATTTTTTTATATTTGTGAGAAAATATTTTGTTTAATATATAAATTATTGAATATTTCTACTAATATTTTGTAAATGATACTTCAACTTGGACGGCTTGCTGATTAGTATCTATGTGAAACAGCCATTCAATGTTCAATTAACCTGCAAGCTGTAGAGTTTCGGTTAGCTATTAAAATTTTTGCGTAATTCATTTCTTCAAACAGAATGCATGAAAATATTATTGATGATAAAATAGATTTATTGTTGTGTAAAAAAAACAAAAGACATGAAGTCTAATCGTTGAAATCTTAAGTAGGAACGGGATTAATATTTTACCAAACTAAAAAAATCAGCAAAGTATCCAAAACAGTTTTTTGATGTCACCTTATTTACATATAAAATATTAAAGAGAAAATTGGAAATTTTGATCGATTAGGGTTTTGTGTCTCTATTAATATTTAAAACATGAGACTTTAAAAATTGTCGAAAGCTTCTTTCTAAAACTAAAATATCTAAAAATAAAGTAGAAAGCCTCAAAAAAACGTTGAAATTATTTTGAGGAGGTATTTAAAAGAAGACACGAATGTAAATATTTAGGAAAACCCTTCCATCCGTTAGACACTATATATAATAATGTATCGTCAAAATAGACATTCGTACATTTCACGTCCATTAAAATATTCATCAACCAATGTTTTAGTTATTATGTAATGTATATTGGTTAATTTTCATTTATGTTGGTTTATTCGGTATTTTAAAAGAGCCGTATAAATGTATCAATAATACAAATTGTGAGAAAACTTAAACCAAGAAAAGTACTTTCAATATTGTTACTGCCAATCATTCAAAACTTTATGTCCAGATGTAAAAAATATTTATTAAATAACATTTAGCATACAATAAATATAACACGTTGAGGCAGCGGCATTGATATATTTCAGAATCTCCTTGTAATAAACCGTGGAGAAAATTGCCAACAGCTTAGTCGATTAAATCATGAAGGCATTGAAAGATTCATATTTTATATAGTAAAATTGTATAAAATGATGCGAAGAAGAACAATGTTTTTATTGATTTGTACCAAAAATATATAGTCATAAAAGCATTTGTTTTCATTCCATTCAATTCGTCCCAGGTTCCTTTAATTTCTCTGTACGGTAAATTTTATTTTTCACATGTATCATTTTATTTATACAATATCATTAACGATACCAGCATTTAAACTTCTCATAATATTTGGAAAGAAATATTGCCATAAGGCATAAAAATATGTCCCAATTGCTTTATAAATAAAGCGATCATAGATCGCATCCTTAACTTCCGGCCTTACCATTAAAACGGACTGTTTCCTGTATTTATATCTCGCCAAGGTTCTCCATTTCCAAGGACCGGCTTTTGTTTATTGCAATACAGCTTGTGCAATGACGGTGAAGTGGTAATGAATGAAGAAGGTCATTTTGTTTTAATGCGGTATTAATGAGATTAAATTAAGAAAGAATTGAGATAATGAAGTTAATTTGGGAAAGTGGGAATGAGTGCGTTAATATAACTCAACATTGGTTTAAGTTACATTTTAAATGTTTCACTTACTAATTTATTTATGTTCACATTAACCCTTATAATTTTGCGTGTCCGTTAACCCTGCATTACGAGCTTGTAACTTAGATAAGTTCCAATATTTTTCTACGAAATATTTGCAAATGAGTACTTTTAGTTAACCATAAGACAGATGTGATGAAAATAAATTTAAAAAATAGGGTATAAAATGTGATACGTACGCTCTTTCAAAATGTATCTATTTTTTTTTTAAATTTCTTATAATTATATTTTATGCAATAAATAATTTTTAATCCAGTAACTTTAATCATCAGGTTAAGCACCCGAAGTCATTTGCAATATGCAGGGCTTTAATATCTATCGAATGCGATTTCACTATCAAGTATAAGACTCGCCGACGAGTGGCTCTTCGATAAATTGAACTTGTTACATAATTTGAATATAATTTTTTAATTAACATCTTAAAAGTGACTTTGTTATAAATGGGGGATCTACTTTCTTTTAGATATTAATCCTATATAAGAGTAACTTTGCACTACGTTATTGATTATTTCTTTAAAAATATTTTGTACGTACTGAACTTTAATACGTAATCAGAAACGCATGGCATTTTATTCGTTAATATCTTGAAAATTTTTACTTTATTTTTTCATTAATATATTCAGTAATTTCAGAAGTATTCTCTAATATTCTTTTTTTTTGTAACTATTAAAGATATTATGTGATTAATTTATGAATCTCCTTAATATGGACGTAAGGTGTAAATATATGTTTTATCAGAAAAACAAAAATTTCAAAAGATACAGAGCAAAACTCGGTCAACGAATTCTTGTACTCTTTATTTACCCTGAAACAAATCGTTAACAAATTAATTAAAACTGAAGAAGGAAGTATATAAGCAACTTACTCAATAAAAAAACTTCAAAGGAAAATTCATTAATTTCATTATTTCATAACGTTTCAATAATAAGCGAAGGTCTTAAAGCTTTCCGTATTCAAAACTTTCTAACTGACCAAAAAAATTCAGCCTTGTATCAATAGCCGCTAACATAAGGCCCAGTTCGAAATCAATTCCCTTTTTTCTGTATCAATAAAAAGTAACAAAAGACGGCAATGAAAAACTCGTGGAAACTCAACAGCTGTTGCGACCATAAAGTGAAAATTTATGGCGCCGTTACGAGACCGGATGAGTTCCATGGTGAAACCGATAACCGGAGGCAGTTGATCAATACGGGTTAGGGTGAATTCCGACTTGCTGATTTCTGGTGATAATTTTTAATATATTTTTTACCACCTACGTTTGTGTAAGGTTATACTCAAAAGTTAAGTGTATTTTATTGTAAATAAAAAGGAGAAGCTTTTTTTTAAGCAGAAATTCTCTTCCCGTCAATTGATATAGTTTTCCATGCCAATTATTTTTCAATTAAAGAGTTAATTAATTTCATTTCAGAGATTGTGTTTTGTCATATTTTGGAGTCTTCTGAAAATACTGTTTTTGTATTTGTATTTGCATATTATAAGAAAAATCAGCAGAAACAGATAACCATTGGCGCCTACTACTATCACTTTATTTCTATGTATTGATGATAGTCAACTTAAGACAACGAGGGAATTGTCTAAGTCCTAATTTTTGCCCGTGACTTTTAATAAATATCCAATATTCTAAGAAAGAAACTAATTTTAATAGTTAATATTGATATATTAATCACTAAATATTCTAAAAAAATAAGTTATTTGCAATAAAGACCTAAGTTACTTAAATTTGAAGTCGGTGCCAGCACTGCCGATCAACTTAAACCAATGTAAATGTTTATCTTATAAATATGCCCTTTATGAATCTATTTAGCATTGTAAGTACATTAGAAGTTAAATTTTTAAATGTACGTTATAATTAAATTAAATTATAAATTTGTTTTAGTTGGTCTACAATGCTGACACCGACTTCAAAAATAAGTTTATTGCAAGTTAGTACCTACTAACCTAACCTAACCTATTTCGTATTAAGTAGGTACCTTTTTTGTAGTGGTTGATTAAAATATATTTTATAGCTTTATATAGTATTCCTCTATCCATTTTGACTATTGAAATCAATATAAACGTCGTCTTGTCATACCAGTCGTCAACAAATATACGAGAATTACAAGAAAATTTGTAAATTTATACAAATATAAAACCAGAATTACATTTAAAACCGAATATCAATTAATTATAAATGGATACATTTCCCTAATATCATTTAGTTTTTTAAAAATTACCTTTAATTTTTGCAAATTTCAGGGGAGAATTATTTTCTATGTAATATATATATATATATATATATATATATGTATATATGTATATATATATATATATATATATATATATATATAAATATATAGATATATATACAAAAGCTTTAGAAAGGCATAAAAGTTGTCTTTCCAAAGATATTTGCGATACAACACATAATTTAAAAATTTTTTTCAACCTTAAATTTAAGAAAATGAACTTTATTATCTATTCATTTCAATTGAGCAGATGTATTTTTAATTTGCAATTTATTTACATAGGCACGTTTAATAACTATCCTTTAATTTGCACTTTTATAGACTAAATTATGGTTTTCAGTAAAGCGACGTCGTAATTCAGGAACTTAAGTATTTCCATCACGAAAAAAATGTTATCATTCTAATTAATATCAATGTAAATAATTAATTTTTATATTTTCCAGTTAGTTCTTCATTTATAAATCAACGCATTTAAAAATTAAGTATATGTATATTATATGTATATTTAATAGATTTGTAGAAATTATATGTATATTTCAAAAAGTTTTATTAATACTTTTCTCATTGTGAATATATCTTGCGTAAACGAAGCTTTTGACAAAAATTTGTTCTATGAAAAATGCGTATACGACAGACGTTTAGCTATACCACTGTTAACTAAAACATAGATAAATTTGTTTTCAAATATTAAAGACATGTCGAATTCACCGAGATTTATTCAGAGTATCATATATTGTGTCAACAAATGATGCAGCTGTGTTATTGTACAATTAATGACTTCGACTTAAAAGTAATGTATCATTTCGGTGTTTCAATTGATTGATGACATATTCCCTTTATATTTAGAATATATATTGGATATTTAAATAAATCTGCTTTGTTTTGTAATCATGACCATAATCGTAACGGTAACCAACTGTAATCTAATTCAATTGTTATTGATAATGAAACTAAGAATGAAGGCTCTATTTCGTGTATTAGGTCTGGTTGATTGGTAATGCTAACTTGAGGGTATACAATTTAAAAAAAATTCTTCGAAGTAATATAGAAATCTGTCGACGGATAGTTAAAAATGTTTATTCTAAAGACTGGTATTTATTTCAAACCTAAGTATTTCACATTTACCGGAGACAATATTATTGTCCTGGTTCTGCAATGTACTTATATTTTAATAATTTAAGTAGCCATCGCTACAACGTTTTCCATAATTCTAACATATTTGTTTTAAATATTTCTGGCTTAACCTTAATGATTAATTTTGAATTTTATCATATTTCATCACATTTTGAAACGAACATCATAACACTATACTGTTTACCTTAAAATCGGTATAAAAAGTAACTAATTCTGGAAATTCCATAATGAAAACGTTTTTACATATAATATTAAGTACATACGTGAATACCCGTCCGCAGTATGACATCTTTACCCGTTTCAATGAAATGAAGTGTTTGTGAAAACTCTTTTAAAATTGCTTTACGGGAATAATAATATTAACAAAGATAGTTTCATCAGTTTTTTTGGTTTAGTCGCAGCCTTACGTCGTATCGACATGAATTGCCTGTAAATACACAGACGCTTTTATTGTCAACTTAGCGCCATGTCGTTAAATCTGTCGACATTTAATCTCTTCTATATTCTTACGTAATTTCACGTAAAAACAATAATAATTTATGAAAATGACATTAACGTAGTTTTAATATTTTAATAATTTAAAAATCTTCTAAAATTGCTTTACGGGAATAATAATATTAACCAAGATAGTTTCATGAATTTTTTTGGTTTAGTCGCAGCCTTACGTCGTATCGATATGAATTGCCTGCAAATACACAGACGCTTTTATTGTCAACTTAGCACCATGTCGTTAAATCTGTCGACATTTAATCTCTTGACGTAATTTCACGTAAAAACAATAATAATTTATGAAAATGATATTAACGTAGTTTTAATATTTCTATACATTTTGGGGTAATGTAATTTTCAAGGAAGGCTCTGTTTAATTCAATAAAAAAGTCTGTGCCTTTTTTTCTAAGATTGCCTTTACAGAAAGGAAAATATCGTCAAAAACTTCGTTAGAAATACCTTCCGACCTTCTGTTTTTTACAACTTAGAAATGACAATAAGTTGTAATGTTTATGGATATTTTGACTTTTCCTCTGTAAAAAATACTAACATTAAAATTAATATTTTCATCAAAAAATTAATTTGAGATTTTAGTTGGTATGGCTTTTAAAGCATTAAATAGAAAAATCTAAGTAGGTGTTTGTAGTTCCATCGTAATGTTAGGCTTAAACTATTCATGATTGGTTTGGATGAAATTTTTTGTTTGGATATTTTTAATCTATAGGAAAAAATCGAACCCTGATAATTTCTCTCCCTTTGGGTGCACAAGTCACAATTTCATATTCTTTCAGCATAAAACTGATTAAGTTTATGTGAAGACAACGTTGAAAATATATAAATGTAGAAACAAACCTATTTTAATACTTTTTTTAAATACCACACCGTATACCGAAATGGGGAATAAAACTGTTCTCCTTGTGGTCCCTTTACTGAGCTATCATTGAAGAAATCTGTTAATATGCGATTGGAAATGATTGGCAATAATTATTTATAATTTTTCATTATATTGGTGTCTTATATTAATCTCGAAAACTATTAACCGTTACGATGCAATGCAATAAGTCCATATTTTGATTTGAGATTTGGCCGATACATATGTTATTAAAAAAAAAGAAAAATCAATTAAAATATTAATTCGGTTTTTTTATTTATTTTGTGAAGTTTCTACTTATTACGTAAAACATTTAAATACGATTGTGTTTGAGAAAACATTGAAAAAGAAATAATTGTTATTGAAAACTACATACCGAATACCGCAGCTACCAGTAAGGAAGTATTTTAATACATTTTATTATTGAATATATTTGGCGTTAATTTTATGGAAATTCATTATTCACAATTAAATGAAACTACGTAGTGTAGTGTTATTCCTACTTTCATTAAATTCTTTACGATCTAGGTTTCGTTGTATTACAACATCGTCAGATGGACTATTAGCAAAGATTCTAATTTAAATAGTTTTTTCTAAAATATTACCCCAATATTTTAGAAAAAAGTAGTCTAACGATATCGCATATAACGAGGTATGTGAAAGAAATTCACTGTCATTTTACGTGTACTTTAAAAAACTTATTAACAAAACTATTCATACATAGCTTCAAAAGAGTTATAAACATATAAACATTGCCAAATTTTAGCTTTACAAAAATCTAATACCAATATGTAAATAAAATGACGTAACATACACATGGATACACAAAGAAACACACAAACATGATGAATCTCTAATTGTTCCTAGTTTGGTTATGAAACCCTAAAAATAGGAAACAAGATTTATGGATTTAAAAAGCCCATAAAATATTCTCCGTGATTATAAAATATCAATAAATATTCAAGTCCATTTTTAAGTCTTTTACACCAACTGACTCGCGCAATAATTGTGTAGTGAACAAAGAAAATTTCAAAATTTGAAGCAACGCGCTTTTCTCCAAAAATTATGATGTTGGAGTGAAATCATTTTCATTATGAAGGTGCGACTATCACCTACATAGGATTTAAAATTAAATTCACTATGAGTGCAATGAGCCAGATAACATAACAGTGACAGGATGGGAGGGTTTTTAATATCATCAAAGTGGGACTAGTCCGGACTGTGGTTTCCTCGATATTTCTATGTGCCTCGGAATCGTGGTCTATTCCGTCATTGGGATGAAAGAAAATTGAAACCTTTGAGATGTAGTGCTGGAGAAGGATGCTTCACATTCCATGGACTGTCCAAAAGAATTAATAAGCCTATCCTTGAGGTGCTAAATATCAAAACTTGACTTTGACCGACCTCTCACCAAACAATTTTCAGTTACTTTGATTAAATTGTTCACCGGCAACCACACGACCTTGCCAAGTTGGTTATGATGGTATTTTTTAACAAATCTACGACTATAAATCTGAATAAGTTTCTAGTGATAAAAAACAAATGAAGGAAGAATTCGATCTGCACACAATAATGTAATTGATGTATAATAAATATGTAGTAATTATTTAAAAAAATCCACATTGAAAATATGGACGGGGTTCTAATGGCCATAAATAAAATAATTAAAGCATTGAGGTCATGGATCAACAATGGAGCCATGTCTGTATAATGAAAACAATTTACACATGTATCAGCAATGTAAATTAGGTTTCTAGTATATTATTTTTTGTTAAATGCAAATGTGGATTTAATTTCAGAGAAAAGAAATAATTCGTTCTAAAAACCATCATCGACATTTTTGAATCTAGTAGGTATTTTTAAAAAAAATTAACCACAAAAGTATGAATTTGGTTCCCGTGATAAATAAAATTTTATGTAAACTGAGTATTGATCAAAAATGTAAATGATGTATCTATTAGACAATGTTATATATATAATAAATACGATACTGAAAAAGAAAATTTTTGCTCCTGACTAAATATCATATAAATAGAACCCCTTGGGCAACCATCAATAAAAGAGACCCCCAGTCGAACAATCAGTCGTTGGTGGAGCTAAGTAACCGCTGTCACTGGTTTTTCCTTAACAATCGCCCTGAGGGAAGCTGAAGAAAGGACAAAGTGGAAAAATTGTATATAAAACCACTAAGGACACGACCTTAAAAAATAAAGATTCCGTACACTTAAAGACAAATTATTATTTAATGTAATACAAAGATTTAATATTATTTTACACCACGGTGAAATATATTTTTACCAATATAAAATTATTCTGAATCTAGTAAATACTGGGGGATTTAAAATTGTTGCTATACTTTCCAGTGTACTTTTAGTAACTTTCTAGTCATGAAGTTTTATGCATAATTTTTACCCACAACGGAACGAAGAAGGCGCTCATGCGTGCAGGATGAGAGGTTGTTTGTTTGTTTGTGTGTGCAGTCTAATTTTCTCATTTATTTCTAAAACTGTTTGACCTATTTAGATACAGTTTTTGTGTAAAATATTTCTGATTAATTGGCAGTGGTTTCTAGATAGTTGTTATGGGTATTACTCACCAGGGGGTGTCGCAATGAACATTTTGTTGCAAACAAACGTTCCCATTTATCTTCAAAATGATTTAACCGATTTAGACACTATTTTCTACTTACACGTTTTAATTGAAAAAGTGTAAAATTAATAACAAATTTGAAAAAAAACCACGACGTATATCGTCATTGTAATTATAAAACGAATATGTAATTATTTTAATCCTCCCCTCTTTCCTGATTAAAATGAAGTATAAATCTATTAATATAATTACAAATCCAAGAAAATCCATCGGTGCTGCCACGCCCTGCCAATGCCTAAAATTTTGCAGTTTTATCAGTTCGTGACTAATTGAAATTCCCTTACGTGCGCACATAGCTTTTCTATGCTGCTACAAAATAATTGATATTGGAAACGAAAATGGCAATAACAACCCCGACGGATTTTCTTCTGATTGTAATTATATTAATAGGATCTTACTTTCTTTTAGTCGGTTTTAAAAAAAATACTTAGTCATTCTTTAATTACAATGATTAAATCTGTCGTGGGTTTATTTCAAAACTTTTAATTTTGGTTTTTTATAACTCTATCAACTTTGATAAAGTCATAAAATGTAAAATATCGCAAAAACCATTAAAACAGAATAATTATTGAAGACTGTCTGTCTTATTTTTACAACTGCTCACCCTTGTATAATACGCGTATGATAAATAATATTACAATATATCTTTTCCAAACGGATTTCATATTGTTTGTTTTCAAGCAAATTATTAGGTGTAATATTTTTTTTTTCGTTTACAATAAATTTATCCCGATAGCAATCGGGTCCGTCAAATTTAATTAAAATATAATTGTTTATTTTTTTGCCAGCCTCGGTATCTGTTATTAAAAACAAACAAGAAAAATACGACAAATTATTCAGACCGTGTCTACGATCTTTCTTACAAAAACGGCAAAGAAAAATTAATAGTATCGAATAAATTTGCAATTAAAATGACGCATTTTAAATAGAGAAAAGTGTTTGAGACGCTAATACTTTTTGAAATGCAAAACAGATTGAAGAATCAATATTTAAGTCTCCCGACACAAATGAATTTTTTTAAGTTGCTAGAAGTCTCACAAATATCCAAGACTTCTCTTGTGAAACGAATACATTAAAATATGGTGATAGAAATTGAAACATTTTTAAAGGCAAAAATAAAAATAAGTGTTGCACGATGCCAAAAGACATTGAAGGTTTTAAGTTAAGAAAGATTGTTCATTATGGTCTTCAAACCTGCAGTTGTGTTACAAATCTACAATTATGGGAAGAAAAATACAGTTAATTATATTAGTTATGATATGCCAGTATAATAAAATATGAAACGTTGATTATTGCCTACGATCAATTGTTATTTCTTTCTTTAATTTTAGGCTTATTTATAGCTATAGTAAAATACATGCTTACTGCGAAAAGTAAATTCATGCGAATTTATTATTTGCAGAAATATTTCGAAAATTAGTTTCATTTTAAAATTTAGTTGGACAAACGGCCGGATGCATATAGAAACATTTGCTTATATATATTTGCTTACATATTTCCATTTCTCAATTTATTCAACTCTAATCTCCCTCGTTAAAAGGTTATCAATTAAGTCGTTTGCAGCAATCTCGCTCCTACTTTGTTTGCAAAGCTTCACTGTGAGTATATTTTTATAAATAATTAAATTGTTATGATGTTTTGCATTACAATTTTGCAAAATATATAAAATAAAAAGCTTTTAGGCTCCAAATTACAAAAAATTATAGACATAATTTTATTAGTTTAAGGATTTTATAGGATAATCTTTCAATCTGTCTATTGACTTATAATAACAAAATGTATTGTAAATAATTTTGTATAAAAAAGTTGGTTGTAGTTTAACATAATTTAATTTTTAGTTGGAAATATTCTCAAGAAATTTTTTTCAGTTATAGCTAGAATCACGAATTTTTTTTCAAAATGATATCAAGACAGAAATTCAAAATAACAAACTCTGTTTTCATATTATTTAATAATGTACAATTTTACTTTTTATTCCATGTTTATTTTTAATAAAATTCCCAAAAGATCTTTGCTCCTCTATGTTCTCCAAAACTATCACTTCAAAAAATCTGAAAAAAAACGATGCAAACTAATGTGGATTAAAAATGATAGAGGATCACGACGTGAATGTAATTTTAAGATACAGGTATTTTCAAGAGTCCTCTGAAGAAAAGTTTTAAACTTTCTTGTCAATTTTAGGTGTCGTGTAGCCCGCACATAAGATTGCCAATTTTTTTAAAACCGCATCTTACTTTATAGTTTTAAATCGTTCAACTCTATGTAGTCAACAATGTTTTATACCATATTAGGTATATTATTGGTGATTTGCAGGCTGCAGAAATTTACATTTTAGCGTGTTCTGTTTTTAAACATGGCAATAAAATCTTCATGAACATCTATCTTGTCCTCATAGCTGTTTTACCAATTTATATAAAACTCAGGTTTAAAATAGCAAGGGCATTTTGTCAGGTTTATTTTGACAGACGTTTGTTTTATATTTCTGAGAGTAAAAAAAATTAATTAAAACATAGACAGTTGTGCTCGACAAAATTCTTCCACAAAAAACTAAAAATGTGTTTAAAAACTATGCAAATTTAATCGTTTTAGTTTTATGGGTGTAGGTTTTTTCTAACTCTTAGTTTTGAAACTTTGTAATTCTAAGCTATCATAGTCAATCTTTGAGTTATTTATATTCAATAATTAACTGGTCAAAAGATCCTGTGATTCATTTAAAAAGTTTATATCTATCTTCATTAAGTGCGAAATTTGAAATGTGGTAATAATTTAGCAATTAAAAAGAACTCCAAACCAGCATAGCGTGTATGAATATTGCTTATGATATCGTTGCTTAGAAATGAAGTTTCGTGAAAAGACAAGTAATAAAAAAAGATGAAAAGGTAAAAAAAAATGTTTTTTTTCTTATGGATAATAAAAAAACTAATACACAAAGACAAATGTTACAAAATGAGATGTATTTCAAAGTATATATCTTTTCATTGTAAGTAGTTTCACGACATTGTAAGACATAAATTTTCGTCATGTTACCAGTCGCGCCCAATTGGTTTTTCTTATAAAGGTCCTAATAAAATTGTTGTGTAACTTAACAGCGCCGGAACAAAAAGGCTTAAATAGCATTCGAAAATTTAGTAATTGAACACGATGTCAAGAGGAATTTTTTGCTACTTTAATATTACATAATTTTGAGACTAGTACGATTTTGGATACCATTTTATTGTTTTTTTCAAAAAGTTTAATTCCTTGTATTTAATTATAAGCAACCTATTATAGCAGCTCTCAACAGTATAAAAAACAAAACATATGCTAATAAACTGTGCTACGGTTTACAGAAATTAATTTAATTTGGTCAAATATACTTTTACATCAAAAATAATAAATAAATGAGTAAAACATATTCATTCCGTTAAAGACAAATCAGGCAGCGTCTATGTTCGGGTGTTTGGACATAATAAATATGCAGGAAATTCAATAAATACCAGAATCACTTCAATAAATCGACCATCTTTTGACCGTCCAAAAATCTACATCATTAAAAAAAGTACATTCATTGTCATTTGCCTTTGTAGATAATTTTTTTCGTAAAAATACGGCCGTATTGTGACGTTGGCGGTCCGCTAAGGTTTTACGACGACCCACCGCCAATGTTGTTACGTGCTGATATGTGAAATATGCCGTCAGCATGAGGATTCATATATACAGGCTGTGACCGGGCTAGGAAATATCAGGATGACGATAAAAATCTGATTAATGGAATTGGTGACAATCGGTCTAGCTTAAAATAAAAGAGGAATGCTTTGATCGTGTCGTTTAATGGGACTTGATATTTGGGTAAATTCAAGTAATCATATAAGGCGTGTTTGTGTGTGTGTGTGTGCATGCTTACGTTTGAGCGTACGTGCGAGCGTTGGTGCGTGCGCGGGTGCATGCCTGCGTGTGTTGCGCGTGTGCGCATGTGCTCGTGCATGCGCGTGTGGGCGTGTGCGCGTGCGCGAGCGCTTGTGCGTGTGAGTGCACGTGTGCATGCACATGTGTGTGCGTCCGTGTGCGCGTACTTGTGCGAGTGCGGGTGTGTGACTGTGTGTGTGTGTGTGACTGTGTGACGGGTGTGTGACTGTGTGTGTGTCCGCGCACGTATGCAAGCGTGTGTGTGCGCGCGCGCATGTGCCTGTGTGTGTGTGTGTGTGCGCGTGCACACGCGAGTGTGTGTGTTTTTTATAGAGGTAGGAAAATCATTTTACGTATCATCAGGACTTGATGTTCTGCCTGATATATCGGGCCAAGATGTTCCCATACCGACTAAAACCTCTTCTGTCTTTGGCTTCTGTTTCCCCGCGGAACCGCTGAAAGACATTACTTCACGGGGGGAGGATCTAGTTTCTACTTTTCCTTCATATAGTTGAAATCCCTGCTTATTTCCTTCTGACCGTTGTTATTTATTGTTCGCTCCCTTTCTACGTACTAGAAATTCTGGAGGATCTTTTTCATGAATAAGTTTGTTGCTTCCCAGTCTGTCTTCGATAAAAGCAACCGACCTTTGACCGAGAACTCTGGCCGAATTTCCTGTCTGAGAGCAGTTTCCAAAGTATTGCGTAATGAGATGAGACGGGGGCATGCTAGGAATACGTGCTCCTTGTCGTCACTGACTCCACGGCACTCCGGAGAAACTACATGTTTAAACCGACGAAGTTGTGCTCGAAAGCACCCATATCCTAAAAACATCTGCCTTACGTAGTAGTTGATCTCGCCGTAATTGCGGCTTAGCCAATCATTTACCCGCGGTATAGGGCGATACGTCCACCTGAATTTTGTTGTGGAGTCTCATAGCACTTGCTCATGACTTCGCTGTTTTGCCGTTCTTGTGTTTTGTGCCCTTCAGAGCTCAAAGTAGCTGATCCTTTACGCCGATAAAGTGCTTGTCGCTCCTGAGCTAGTATTTTGATGGCTAGCATTCCGGCAATAACGCATATTGAGTCCTCGGACACGACGTGGAAAGCACTGGCAACTCTCGGTGCCTATATACTGGTGTTATTTTCTTCCGCGACTCCTGGTTTTTGAGTGTATCGGTCCAAATGGAAATTCCACTCGTAAGCACTGTGTAGCTGCTTAACATAATAATGCCCTCCTTTTTTGTTTCGGGCCTCCTATGTTGGGCATCAGTCGTGATAAGGATACTCTCACTATCAACTCTACTTGAAATTGAGTCGGGTTTCGATAATTACTCCCAAGTACCATAGAAATGGTTGTGACGTAATTTCATGCTCTTCGACTCTCAACGGCACATTTTTCTTCCTACCTACCGTTTTTCTACTGGTTATGAGCACCGCTTCCGTCTTGTGCTCTGTCAGTTGCATGTTGATCTTCTTATAGGTAGATCTTCGAGGTATTTCGCAACGATCACTATGGCCACGTCGTCTCTATATAGATATCAATCCGACCTTGGCCTGTCTAGGTAATGTCACTTTTAGCAGCTAGTTATACATCATATTCCAGAAGAGGGTACCTAACATAGAGCCCTGAGGCACACCTCAAGTGATTTTATGTTGCTTCAGACCGGTCCTCATGTCGTATTTCAGGAGTCTATTAGTAAAGTACCTCGCTATCATTTTGCAAAGGTATGCTGGTATGTTCATCTCGTTGACGGCCTTCAAAATATAGTTCTGCTTAGCGTAGTTAAACGCATTCTTAATATCAAGTGTGATCACTAAGCAATACTTCTTCACACCTTCTTTCGATTCGATTCGATTATTCTGTGAACTATACTTTCCAGTATTTTGCTATCTGTATCTGGCATGCAGAGTAGGAGGTAGAATGTTGGCTCGTCCGGTAGTTTCTACTCGTTTGGAAGAAGCTCCAACTTATGGTGCTTCCATTTCGGAGGAAAAGTATCCTCTTTGAGGCACGCGTTATAGACCTCCAGAAAAAGTGACAGCACTGTTTGTTAACTGCCTTCACACCGACCTTTGGGATTCCGTCCACGCCGGGAGCCTTCTTGTTTTCTACTCTATTACACGCTTACATCAACTGTGGTTCAGTAACCGGAGGAATTTCTTCTTTTTTGCACTGCTTTAGCAGAGAAAGGAAATCTATTTGTTCAGGAAACAGTGCAGTAACGATCCTCTCCACAAAAAGGGGGCACATAGGGGAAGGTATTGGCTGCCTATTCAGGTATTTCGTAACTACCTTATACGGGCTGCACATGGGTCCATCTTCACCTCCCTTATCAGCTCATTCCAGCATTTCTGCTTACTGTCCCTGATTGCAGCATTCAGCTTTCGGAGTGCCTTCTTATGCACTACAACCAATTCTACAGAGTTTGGTTTCCTCCGGCTTCGCCGCGATGCCCTTTTCATTCTGAGGCACTCTTTGCGGAGGGCGCTGATATATTCACTCCACCACTGCACAGAAGGACGTTGGTTCGTGTCACATTTTTAAAGTATGCTAGCTTTGCAGACTTTCCCAATCCTCTTCATACAGACTTCTGCCTTCCTTTCGACTCGATCAGCAGATGAAAGAAGTCCATGAAGTCAGCTAGGGCTGTAGAAGTGGATACCGTCCACTTTTGCCACTACAAAACCAATTTCTGTATTATTAACTACACTCTGAAAAGGGGCTTGTCGCAGGACTAGATGACGGCTTCGGCAGTGCTATCCGTTTACCAGGTTTGAGTAGTTAGTTGTTTGTATGGCTCCGATATTAGTGCCAGATCTTGGTTCAGTTCGCGTACGGTCTACGTGAGCAGATTATGCGTAGCCTCACTTAAGGTTAATTTGGAGTACATTTATTTCTGTTTGCTTTTTATCTCCTGAAGTTGCTCTCGGTAGACTGGGAATCTGCTGGTACTAGCAACGTGAGCAGAGGTCTCCGTGTGGCTTTTTTCGACCCACAGAGCCCTCTTTCTGACACTTGGTTGCTTTATGGACTCCTTCTCCGCACTTAATGCAGTGTTTGGATCGATCCCCTTCGCTTTTTCACTGAATGGAGAGATGACCATAAAACCAACACTTGAAACACTTGATTATTCACTCCACTGCTCTTATTCAGCAATTGACCCAGCCGATCCTGATCTTAACCTGTTCGCCGAGCTCACTAACAGTCTGCGTACCTCTATAGGCCTTACGCAATGATTTGATTGCGGCCTTTGTGATTTAACACTTCTCTCTATCTGCTTTTTGTAAGGCTGCAAGGACCTCTTCCTTTATCGCAGTGTCATCTAGATCTCTTATTTCGAGGTCTGCTTGAGGTTCCTTACTGATGACCTTGGCACCATCTTTGAGGAGGTCTGCAATAGTTTTTCGCGTGTCGTCCTCCAATGATTTCAAACTCTTAAAGCTGGTACCTACGCTAGTTTACTGGCTACCTAGGTCTTTATCTCCCAAGGGAAATTTGTTTTCGGGTCGACGAAATTGTTCAGCTGGACGATAAGCTAATCAAGGCGATGCCACGATTCTGTCCTCTTTATGCCAGAACTTGCGTCCAAGAGTGCTTGTTGGACGTATTGCTCGTTGTCTTCTCTTTTACTATCATCATTTGTTTGTTTTGTTTATTAGTTTATCCATGTCGTTCCCACAAGTACCTATGGAAATATCTGTCCACTCCAGCAGAGCTTTGGTTGCTGGAGTAAGGCCACTATATACAACTGGTTTGGTACCGAGTGCCCCAAGGGAACCATTTGCGACGCCGTATCCCCAACGCCATGCAGTCCTCGGCATCTTGACTTCGGGTGTTTTGTCCGCGGGAGCTATTTTATTTTACTCCTACCCTCTACTTATTTCAGTAACAGGCATTCTCCCATCCGCAGATGGAGAAACACCCGATAACAGTATCACCTCACCATCGGGTATGTGTGTGTGCACACCTGTGTGCCTGCATGTGTGCGTCTGTACAAACGTGCGTGTTTGGGTGCGTGCTTGCGCGTGCGTGCGCGCGTGCTCGTGTGCCTGCTCGGGTGCATACATGCGTGTGTACGTGCGTGCGTGCACGCCTGCGTGTGTGCGTGTGTGCGTGTGTGTGAGTTTTGTGTGTGTTGTATATACGTACACATAGTAATTTTCGAGTAAAATCTATTCGTGTAGACAAATCGACAGTGAGACAAACAGACATTACTATGATAGTCGAATATTCAAACAGAAAAATTATTTAAAAACCAAAACTTCGAATTAAAACAATTTAATTTCGTTTGACGGTTTATACAATGTAATGGGACATTGTTCGATTAGAAAATCTACCTATATACACATATATAGATCAACCAAATACTTCCAATGCTGCCCAATCATAGATGCAATAAAGATTATATTGATCAAAGTGAACTCACATTTTTAAGAATAGAAATTATTTTTGACACAGAATCCTAGAATCACACGAGTCAGTTGCAGAGTACATTGATTTTTCAGTCCATTTTATGATAACTTATTACATTACATGTTTCTCCCTGTCGGTATATGTAATTCTCAAAACGTCTTTGAGATATAAGAGAATGCTTCCAATGCAGTGAAAAAAGTTCAATACCAAAAAAACAAACTTGTGTTCATGTATTCATAATTCTAACGCATGATTTTATCTTGGATAAAGCTAAGAGTGCAAACGAAAGTGTCTTCTTGATATGGCATGTTCGAGACAATCTTAACAGTGTTAGTTATTTTTATTAAAATTTATGGACATTTATATTAATCTGATAATATGAATAATACCGATTATGATGTAGTCTACTTCTAACAATATTATTGGATTTACAATTCATCAATATTTTACCATGATATCATTACCATTTTTAATATTATCGTAAACATTTTCAAAGTTTTCCATCTTTACATAAGAAAAAACCATAACTTTAAATTTTTATTTGTTGACTTTTTAATATATCTTATTTCAGTTCATCTTTGTCATTATTTAAATAAACTTTATTTCTCTCCTTTGTTTCTTATCTTTATAAGATCAAAATTATATATTTTCCATTATCTTTCTTTTTGATTCAGTACGACATATGGTTAGCGAAACTCTTGTGGTTATTAAATCATCGAAGTTAATTTTCTGACTTAAAATTTGCAAATGAAACTATCAGATATACTCAGTAATTTAATACATTAAAAGCTTTCCTGTATAAAAAAGAATTATATTCCTAAATGTTAAACTGTAACTATATAAATAATTAATAATGTTTTAAAAGTTTTAGTTTATACCATCTAGATGATAAATTTGGATAGATTTAGAAAAATAAAATTCATTCAGTTCTAATTAATTCACAAAATACTCTTTAGTTGTAAATTGAACGTGGCTTATAAAGGCAGACGTAACTGATATTTAAATATGATTTTATCTACATATTAACATATCTGACTAGATTGATACAATCTTTTTGAAAAGCATTTACTTTACTTCGTAGCAAACGTATAAAAAATTGCAAAGAAACTTTTTAAATACTTAACACTTTAATCAGTTGTTTACTCGAAAAAAATCACTGGTTTCTCTTTGCAAGTATTTCTACATAACGACCTGTATACAGCGGAATATATATTATTTACATAAGTCCATACATAACATGGTGCGGTCATAATTTCGCCGACGAAGGCCAAAGATTTTTTGTGAAGGTGTCAAGAGCGTGGCACCGAGCCTCGGGGACAGTGATCCTCAACTGTGTAACTTTAATTATATTTTTAATAATTCGAGGCAATTAACATTATTGCAGCTGATGTCATATTCAATGAGTAATATTGAATGTTTGGTTAATAAAATAAGTTTGATCTATTTTAAAAAGAGTATTTTTTTTTAAAATATACTGTTCAAGTGTGTCGCCCTTTTTCGCATAGTATTTACGCCTTAATCAAAGTTACGTTGTCATTTGAACTGAAATCTTAAGAAATATTTAAACTCAAATCATTTTCGTTAATTTTTCTAGAACCAATATAAATATTAAGCAAGTCCTATAAATTATCCCCTTTTGTAATATAATGAAAATTCCACACCAATTGTCCTCTAAACATTGAAAAACGAAGAAATATATTTTAGACTATAAATCGCATTAAAGGTATTCTCAAGTTTTTTGAAATACATAACCCAAATTTTGTGAGTCACGTATACTAAAAAACGCAAAATTGCTTAAAAAAATAAAATAAATAAAGAAGGAAATAATTTTTTTTGTATTATTAGCTTTAAAGTTAATTTGGTGGTGGTATGTACTTCGAAGTGTGACTAAGTATGTTCAGAGGTTTCGTAAATTAAAACCTTTCTAGATTGATTGTTGCTGATATTCTAAAACCATATCATAAATCAAAGTTAGTTAAGTTTTTTGTAGGTATATGAAATTTAAATTTATTGGATAATATAATTATTTTTATTCAATTCTTAGGTATTCTTCGGCAACAGTTGTGTACAGAGAGTTGTGTACGTCTTCTTACTGAAATAAGGCATCTAAGAAAAGTTTCGATCAATAACTCGTTGTGAGTCATATGTCATCTTGTCATCATGATAATTTTTTCTTCTTCTAACTACCATTATTTTCGCTCAACTGGCTCACTGGTCAAGTCACTTATCAAAAAAGTGTTGATATATAGGAAGAAGATAATATATTTAAAAATTATTATTTATGAAGGACTTTTAACATAAAATAAACTGCTCCCCTTCTGGACCTTACTCATTTTATAAACGCGAAAGTTAATTGTTACCTAATTTATTTGCGTCTACTCAACTAATTGTTGCCAAACGATTTACACGCACAGACTGTGTTAAAGTATAATATATATATATATATATATATATATATATATATATATATATATATATAAATATATATATATATATATATATACATATATATATATATATATATATATATATATATATACATACATAAAGTGATTTTACCGCTTAACTTTGGGAATTCAGGCAGTTCCTTTGAAAATACCTAAATATTTATAAACTAGTGATGGCACTAACGGTAAGAAAAAAAAATATTCCTGGTAAATTAAATGGCTGCACAACTTAATACTCTTATTTTTTATCTTTCAGTTTGATTTAAATGTTAAATATTTACAAAGCTTCTATTTGGTTTAAAATTTAGAGATAAATTTACTTATCATCCGAGTAAAGTAAAATTTTATGACATTAGTTATTCGCACCAGTATAAATATTATTTTATACAAACATAATTTTTACTTATGCAATAGCTTTTGGGCCTTCGTCGCGGCTTCATCCAGACGGGATTAGAAAATGTATAAAACTTCTTATTTCAATGAAATATCCCCTCACCTCTCTCTCCACCTCATACAGATGCATAAATGCTCTCTCCGCGTCAGAATTCCCCGCATGGGCGAAATAGGTGCATTAGAATATGTATAAAACTTCGTAAATTTATGAAACCGAATTCACCTATTTCGCC
Organism: Druceiella hillmani; assembly: GCA_039881145.1. Taxonomy (NCBI): domain Eukaryota; kingdom Metazoa; phylum Arthropoda; class Insecta; order Lepidoptera; family Hepialidae; genus Druceiella; species Druceiella hillmani. Next base: position 19,461,561 of record JAYKKI010000010.1, on the reverse strand, counting down.
CGGGTGGGGAATTCTGGCGCGGAAGGAACATTTGTTCATCTGTATGAGATGGAGAGAGAGGTGAGGGGATATTTCATTCAAATAACAAGTTTTATACATTTTCTAATACCACCCAGTTGGTACTCCGTAAATTTAGGAAAGCATGAATGATTACCTCTATAACTGCTAAACTATAAATGATAAGTTTATGGTGTTAAAGAAAGTTTTTAATTAAATATGTTTACTTGCCAACGGTTAAACCGATTTGCATAAAGTTCCAAAGTTGTTACAATAAATAACCAAGAATATGATTTGTAGCATTAATACGATATTCGTCAAAAGCACTTATTATGTGTTACTTATTTAAATCATAGGTGCATGTCGATGCATATTTTTCTATGGTTTTATTGGCGCATTCAGTTTTTCATGCATATTTTTCCAGTCTTTATATGCACTACTATGACCTTGTAAGTTATAGCGTATGTATCAATAACTCATCTGCGAAACATTTTATTTATTGTGTAGAATATATTTGAAATACATTTAACTCTTTAACGTGAAAGAAAAGCAAATAAAGGAATTATGAACAACGTTTCAAATTTCTAACATTATGTGGGTAGCCAAAAACCAGTCTCTCTATTAATTCTCAAGTTGTAAGTTTCTTTTCCTTTTTTATGCATAAAATGTGAACCAAAGTGAAAGATATATTTTTTCTATAAATACTCGGTAGACTTTTATAAATTTAGTTTAAGCCATGGGTGATGTTTTGTATTATTTAAAACTATGACATTGATCGACGATTCAATGATAAATTTAAATTTGAAAATACCGCCAATGATTAAATAATTTTACCTTCAAATACCGATGAATAATAATAGTAATAAAGAAAAGATTGATTTCATGTTTTAATATTGAATTCTGACATGTATTTTATTCTGAAAAGTTCTAAAAGTTGATCCTGAAAATCAAAATCGCTTGCACTTCATAATTATTCTAATTAATTTTTCTTGATGCTTCTCTTTTATTTAGGTACAAAATTAGCCATAAAAAATGGTTTTACTTTAAAAAATCTGACTTAACTCACATAGTGAATCCTTACCAGGAAATTATGCCAATCTTTATCAAGTATGTTCAAGTCTTATCATGGAACTGTTAGTTTAACAAATAAATTTGAAAGTATATAAAATTTATTGTAAACTACAAGAAGTCCGATATGTTATTTGAGATTCAGTGTGTGACAAAAAATTAACACTTGATCTATGTTAAAAAACTTTTCTTGACAAACAATTCTCCGAACTAAATTTCATATGTTTTTGATTTATATAAAAATATAAAGTTAAGAAGTTATAATTCAACTATAAAAGTTCTGTTTTTTTACTTTTAATGTACGGATATATGGGGAAAGCATTTAATTAAACTATATTTGACATATCGAAACCTACTATTTTATTTATTTCATAAAAATATCAAAGTTTGCAAAACAACAAACAACCTTGATACTGAAAGTTTTGAGAACCACTCTACTCTACCCCTGTAATTCTTTAAGATTCCAAATGTATCATTTTTACACTCTCGCCTGTAAGTATAATGTAACTCACCGGCATGTATCTTCGTTATACTAATGAGATATGAATTCATATACAGACGGTGTAAGTATATTCAAGTTTTATTTGGCGTGTGACCTTTTATTTTAAGTGTTATTATCTCTTACTATTGTCTGCAACTACATTCACCTGGACTGTTAGTGAGTATTTTGAAAACGCAAGTTCACTTAACGTCTAATACCTTGGTTTTGAAATATTATTAGACTGACATTTCTAAAAAATTTCTTCAGTTCACTTCGATAAAAAAAATTCAGGAGTAAATCAATTATTAAAAGGACAGATGTTTTGCTAATAATTAATTTTTGGCTGCAGTTTAACTTTTCATCCTATTAACTCTGTAATATCGTACCGAGATAAAGTGTTTTTGATTTAATTTTTATGTGTGTGAACAATATAAGACGGGGAATTTAATATACTTATATTATTGAAATCTAATTCGCATACATGCAGATGTGATACACCTATAGAAACATATAAAGTATTTGGGATATCGCGTCATGGGAATTTGCACTTCATTTTATTTATCATATTAAAATCTATTCAATACTAGAGCTCCGTACCTCAAAATATGAAATGGATCTATTATAAGATTACTCACAATGGCTGTCTACTGTCCGTCTGTTACAGAAATTTTACTCAAAAATCACTACACGTAGACACTTGTTAACTTGCTTATATCTCAACAGATACACACTCAAGGATATTTACATGGAAATTTTAAGGATGCAAGGCATAAGGGGGAAAGATAAAGTGATAGTCTGTTAAAGCTTTAAAAAAGTAACTGAACAGGAAAAGCTTAATTTCTAATTTTTCACTCTTTTGATATTTTAATTTGCATCTGTATATTTTACATTCTTTTCTAAATAATTTGTGTGTTAATTGACAAAATTTGTGTTTAAATATTTTTCCCATGTCAACTTAAATTAATATTAAGATATCTAAAAACAACAGAGAATCTAAAATAAGTACTAAAAAGTAAAAACAAACTTCAAGTTGGCTCTCCATTTTACCCCGACAATAAAGAAGAAAAATTGGTCCTAATGAGGAAAGGAAAATATCCTCTAATCTTTCGCTTAGGATAATCTTACGTTTAGCTTGTTTCATTTTCAAAATCCACAAAAAGGTAGCGAGAAAGCATTTTAATAGGGATCAGTGAGGATTTCCATCGTAAAGACGAACGTCGTCTATGATAGCGGCGATTCTAAGCGAGGATAATTGTTTAAATTAAACAAAAACAGGATAATTTATGTGGGAGGAATCGTTCAGTGGCTTTTATGTCTATGACTTTTTAAAAGTTATTATTATATACAGAAGGATCATTGAAACTGACAAAACAATTTTTTTATGGAGAATTGATCTGTAAAGTAGATCACGAACTGTAAAGGATGTGAAGGTAGTTTATTGCATGAAACTTTTTTACTCTAATTTTTTTTAAAAATTTAATTCAATTTAATTAAGGGGTCAGAAAAAGGAAAAAAAATTAATTTTCTAAAATTTTTAATAAATTTTATTCACTTTGTGTAGACAACTTTTAAACATGAATTTAATAGATAGTAGTTCAATCTTTCTATTCCGTAAATAATACGTTACATATCGAGATATTGAATATAAACTATTTGTTATTTGGTTTACAATTTAAGAAACCATTTTGGTTTTTTAAAAATACTTCTATTAGCTTGATCTGTGACTTTCTGACATTATAAGCAAATTTTGCAACACAACCACACACACTTCTTACGCACCAATAATTGGCATTTTGATTTGAAACTTTGCGAATTTATGCAATTATTATGGTAATACAATAATATTGTGTAATCCAGACTATTGTACGATGGACGATACAGGTGGTCATAGGAACCTTTTAATAGCTAATAGTAAATTTTTCGGGTTTGACTTTGTTTTTTCCGCATCAAGCTTATAAAAGAGTCCTTTTGTTAAGTGCTATAAACAAAAGAATCAGATGATGGGATAAAAATGTGATAAAGACAATTTTTAAATGGCCAGAAATGAACCAGTTGAAAAGCGTGCTTGACTTGTCTCAATAAGCGCTTGGGTTACGTATATTAACCAAGAAAATCGAGAAAGATGTGGTTATGGAAAATTATCAATGGTTAACAGTAAATTCATCAAGTCTAAACATATTTAATTTGTCTCAAGAGGTCCTTTGGATAGAAAAGTGTGCTAATTTTTGTGAGCCATAAAATTAATTTTTCTTTTTAAAGCTTGATTCTCCCGCTACAAATGAAATATCATATCGTAACCAAAGTGAATTATTATTTTTTTTAACAAAAGTGAATTAGAATCTTTTGGAGATAGGTTTAAATTTTTATTGTTATTTATTTCTAAGAATAGTTTCAAATCTTAGGTGAACACTTAACTTTCAATAAAAGATTTGCTAGTTTAATACTTGAAACCATACTGATAAACATCACGCATTAAATAAAAACAATTTGAAGTAAAGTATTTATCTAAGGAAACTAAAGTAAAATATGCTTTGAATTTAAGTTAAGGAAAGCAAATTAAATATTCCTCTGAATTTTTAAATTTTTTGATTGCCTTTGTCTGAAATTTACTTTAACAAAAATTTTGGCAACAAAATTTGTATGTGTTACTAACAAATGAGTTACAAAATGTCATAATTTAGTTGCCATTTTTTTCACAGATGGCTCAATTCATAACTTTCTAGGAAGAAAAGTCGGTGTAGATTTTGCCGGGTACCACTCAGCGGTTTGTTTGTGTGGCTTCAGGTGGAATCTTCAGGTGGAATCTTTCCTGAAGCCAAAAGTGATATTTAAATAGTCATAGTGACTATTTAAATTTTACCAAAATATTTACTACTAAATTAACCACAGAAAATAGGCCTGCTATCTTAGTATTATTCATTTGTTTGGAGAAACCTCGAATGCCTCGAATTTCCAGGCAGCCTCTACGCAGGAGCATCAGCCGATGGTGACATTAACGCATCTGCAGGTCTGGGCGGAACCGGATCCGATCAATGCACAACGTGAGAAGGTCTATATGCTGCTGAAGTAGGAGGTAAATATGCTTCGTCGGGACTGGTAAAAATAATACACATTTCAGTATCAGTCAAATTATTAGGCTCAAATTTTTTATCCAAATTTCAAATTATTTGATGAATTCGCATTGCTAAATAAAAATAAAAAAGACAGGGAAAATGCGTACACGTTTGTACACACACACACACAAACACACACGAACACGCTAGCGCACACACCCACGCACGCACACACACACACCCGTGCACACACGAACGTACACACGCAGGAACACAGGCACGCACACAAGCACGCGCACATATACACACACGTACACGCTCACGCGTACAAACGCGCGCACGCGCACAAGCGTACACGCGCATACGCGCACACGCGAACCCGCCCTCATGCACACACGCGCACATGCTCACGCACACGTACCCGCACATGCACATACACACGCACACACACGCACACATACACTCATACACACACATACTCACAATCGTACACTCACACACACACGCACACGCATACACACGCACAAACACATGCACCCACGCACACACACACACGCACACACAAACACATGCACCCACGCACGCACGCAGGTCCGCACGCACGCACACACACACGTATATGTGTGCGTGTGTACACACACATGCTACATACACATGCATTTTATTCAGATAATTCAAACTGCAACATATTTTTATGTGTTTCTTTTGCAGTGTATTCTTCCCTTTTTGAACTTACAGTTAAAGTTTAGTTCAGTATAGGGGTTTAAAAAGTAAACAAGTAGGGTGAAGTCAACATTTTGTTACATAAATTTAATATCACCAGGAGACGAACCTATATCGCATCTAACATCTTTACTAACTAATTTTGTTAATTTCTAGCTCCGACACCCATCAGATTTCGATATTAACTTTTCTATACTTCGATTTTCAGCGAAAGGTTGGTTAATGTTTTATTGGAAGTTGTCCCTAATCTATTGAAACTTGGAAGAACACCACCACCATACAGATACACTCTACGTTAGTAAAATTGTATAAGAAATAATGTAACAACTTGTCATTAGTAATATTTTCCTTTTGACTCTTTCTGCGTTTAATAAAATATACTGCCTATATAATTAAACAGTATATTATATTATTGTGAGTTTATTTCTTTATTTTATTTTTAAATGAAACTTTTTTTTATCTATTTGGCAAAGTATTTATACGAAGTCCTTTACGCATGTCAGATTATCGGACCATTAACTGCAATATAGCGTAAAGATATTGAGAATAGAAAAAAACAGTTAAATAATGCACTTTGGATTTTTTAATATTTTTCATGTCCACTTTTCATGAGCACTTCATGTTCTTTTTTGACCATTAGCTGTAAGAAATAAATTAAATAGTGATAGAAATTACGTAAAAATATATTAAAATTATTATAACACAGTAACCTGTAACTAATAGTTTAATAAAAGTACTTAAATTTTAACAGATAATTTAATTATAGTTCATCGTAACATATAATTACTTCCAAAATTAGGTTTACGTATCTAATTTGGTACGATTTACTTTATCAAAACTCCTCAAGTTAAAAAAGTTTTGTATTTATAACAATAGCAAGAATGTATATCGTAAGAGTGCAATAACCAAAAGTTAATAATTTTTACTAAATCTGGGTGTATCGTGAAAAGATTAACTTTCAAACATTAAAAATATTATCAAAATATTTTTTTTCCAAATATCTTGACAATATCAACTGTAAACAAGTTTTTCGGCAACATAGCAAATGGAGCCAATTTATAAGTCCATAAAGAAAGAGTTGCTGGTTAGGGATCTCACATTATTCGATATTTAATTATTTTATTATCATAGAAAAGGGTATAATACTTGGTTTGATAATAATGTCCAATTATATTGCGGTAAGACAATACAAAATATCAAGACACTTCATTGTACTACACAAAATTATGGTTAATTAAACAAGTGAGACGTAACAACTCTTTCTCTCTCAATTTACTTGAACAAATGTTATAAATTAATACATTTGGAATATTCACATATAAACAAATATCGATAATTATATTTCCATACTTAAATACGAAAATGATAATCTAATTATAATTTCCATACTTAAATATGAAACCAGGGTGAAATCGTAAGAAAGTGTTTGAGAATGTTTTTTCGAAACTTTAGAATTGTTCTTTCTTCCAAATAAATGAAAGAGCTCAATAGTAAAACTAATAGAATAATAAATAAAATATAATAATCTGGTCGACAACGAGACTTTATTTCCATTGTTACATCAGATATTTTCAATTTTTCTGTGATACTTCAATTTTCTTTTTCAATTATCAAAGAAATACTTTTCATCCCTACAAAGAAAAATCAGTTTAGTCTCACATATGTTCTGTGTAGACAGATAGTTCAAAGTCATATACATCTACCATCGGTAATAAACAAAAAATGAAGCTGTTCACTTTATGAAAGCAATTCCATGAATATTTTTTACTTTGTGTTTATATAACAAACGCTGTTTTTTACTTTGTGATTATAATAATGTAAAAAATATACTTAAGATATTTAGAATATGTCAGAACTTTCTCAAGAATTTTATTACAATTGTGATTTTTTAAATGCATAATACAGCCAAGGCAGAATTACGTGAATTTCTTTTAATAAAGTGAAGGAAATAGAATATTTTAAATTTTGAAGAATTTTATAAAATATAACTTTATGTAAAACGGCATGTTTATTTGGTATCAAATAATTATATTACTGCTTGCGTTTTGGTTTATTTTTTTATTCAATTACGTTATCAAAATATTATATTGCAACTATAAAATAATTGGATAATTGATTATAAGGAATGAACCAATAGATTTACAACTATTTCCAATGAATTCCCTGAAAAGGAAGCTCAAGATATCGACAGAAGATATGGAAAAACAACTTCATCTTAATAATACTATGTCGTCTTTTACGCATCTTGATGTGAAAGAGTTACTAAAGCTATTTTAAGAAACATTCACTGTTGCTATTTTTAAACAGTTTTTCAGCATTTTCAGTAAATTTCTTTAATCCGGTTTTTGTTTGTGGTTAATAAAAATATCCTATTTTTTTCTTATCTCTATACGTGTTTCTCTGACACAAATTCATGATAGCATAATAAAAAAATGATTTGTTATTTTAAATTCAGCCTGGATAAACTAATTTTATGATCATCTTATTGTTCTATATACTATTTTGTACTCCATAGCTGAACAAAATAATTTCGCTAAATAATTCAATAAAATTTAATTTCAGAACCAATTTAAAGTAAAATTGACGTTATTTCTTCATCTGGAATGTTTATATTCTAAATTTACGTTATTTCTAAATTTACGTTATTTCTAAATTACGTTATTTCTAAATTACGTTAATTTAAATTATTTCTAATTTACGTTATTTCTAAATTTGCGTTAGTTCTGAATTTACGTTATTTCTTCATCTGGAATGTTCATATTCTTCATCTGGAATGTTTATATTCTTATTGTTCTATATACTATTTTGTACTCCATAGCTGAACAAAATAATTTCGCTAAATAATTCAATAAAATTTAATTTCAGAACCAATTTAAAGTAAAATTTACCTTATTTCTTCATCTGGATTGTTTATATTCTAATTTTATGGGAATATGGTGACGATGTAATTGGTGTTGGGTTTAATTATAAATTAATTTCAATATTTAGGAAGCAAAGAGATTTACGCTCATATCATTCTATAATTTTTTTTCAAATTCTATACATCATTTTTCTATTATTTTGATATCTTCCATTATTTTCTATTAAGATATTAATTGTCACATAGTCAAATTTCACACGACATTTCTTCGTTTAAAAAAAAAACACTTTTTGAAACCTATTAAATGTTAAACCCATCTAAAAGTATAATATAAACATTCAAATTTAAACGAAATAAGTTTTATTATGTTTTACTATGATACCTTAGTCACTGCGTTTAAACCCCAGTGTAACAAATTTGACTTTAATTATCGTCTGCTAACTGACCCACGTTCAGCTGTAAATTTTATAAAAATAATTTACATAATTTGTTCTTAGAGTTATATAGACGGTTAAGAAAATTAATGGAAAATATTTTGAAAGGGAAAATGTTTCGAAAGTTTTAAAAATGTTTGTTTATTACTAGTTTTTTTTGCAGCTTTACTCGCTTAGATATTTCACAAATTCCTTTCAGTAGTAACGTTAGGGTTCGAAAGCACTTTATGCTCAGTGACTATAGTAGTCTCAACAATTCCTATTTATTAAACTCATACACTCTATTCTTACTGTGTGAACAGAAATAATGAAATTCTGATGCTCTTAGTGTATATTTAATGAAAATAAAAATTAAACATAAATGTAGATTATAGATTAATTTAAGTATTATTTTATTAAGTACTCATTTAATTAAATTTAGCAGTTTTTAAGTGATTCTCTGCCAAATAAAGAAATAAAACTCCCATAACATATGAAAAATAATTTCCAAATAAATTGCTTCCAGACATCTGAATTATTTGCAATTTTGCACACATGTCAAGAATCGATGACAATACAATAATTTCACAACTAAAAATTTAGAAAATATAATTATATATTTAAAAAGTTAAAAAAAAAAATTTTTGTAACAATATGAACTAAAAAATAAAAAATTATCTTTAAACATAAAACTTTGGTTAAGAGCAAAGGGATATCTCAAAAAGAATTGGCATATTTTTAAAAACGATAGGTATATTTTTCTCGCTTTGAAGTCAAATTGTAAGTGTTTTGGAACATTTTTAGAGTTAGTTACCAAAAAGGTATACAAGATAAAATTTAGTAGTTATTCATTGTTCAAGAGGGTGTTAATCATGATTCTTTATAATTTAAATGAGATGCAGATACTGAACTTTTGGAAGAGGATGAAGTAATTTTTTCACAAATTCATCATATCATGGATCTTGCATAAATTGAAACTAGACATATTGCGTACCAAAAATTTATTTTTGACCATTAATTCATTACTCTCTTGGAATAGCACCAAATCGAACAGAATTATATATTAATTCCCAACTTGTAACTCTATCCAACTAATAATGAATTAATAAATGAATTAATAATTCGATTGAAAGTATCATTTATTTATCATAAAGAAAAACAGATTTGTTCAAATTTTTTGTCGTCATTCACATCAAAATTTTTACCATAACTACAAAACGTTTACCATACCAATAATTTTAAAGTCTTCAAATGTGAATACAGTAAACTTGATGTTATTTTGAACTCCAAATATCATCCTAATGAAAGAAGTGTTCAAAATAGTCCATCTGTGTTGGCGCACTGCGTTAAAATGGAAAAATTTATTAAAAAAAATTTTTATTAAAATCGTCATAAATCCCACTCAAAATATTTAATACAAGATTTCCTTTTTAAACTTATTTCAAAATATTGACAAATCATTTAATAACGTAAATATTTACACCCACAATACTTTTTTACCATGTAAAAGTTTACAAAATTGACGATACTCTGAATACCTAAATTTTAAGTATAAGTGCCAATATAAAAGCTAAAATTTCTTCCGAAAACATATTTATCAGATTCTTAATAACAATTAAGCCCACGGAACATAAATTAACAGACACGCTCAAAGCTGTCCGGGCGAGTCAACAGCTTTACCACCATTAATTTACACTTTGCAACTACGTGAATTTTACTAAGAGCTTTACGCCATACTGTAGCTGTAATCTCTTCGTTGAAATAGCTTGTTACTTTCATTATGGACCAGCTTTGAGTAGGATTTAAAATATCGTTGGAATTTGAAAGTGTATTGTCTTGTGTAAATTTATGAACCATTATATATTATCATTTTATCTTAAAACACTGTAGAAAATTGACACTTAACTAGGAATTTCTTTGTGGGTATTAAATGTAAAAGAAAAAAAGAAACAGTCTTTAATGTAATTCAATGTAACATTTTCTTTAAATATTTCGCTTCTCAAATTTTGTGCTCACTAATTACATTTACTTTTATTAAGCACATTAAATATTGATGTATGCTTTATTTAGCTTAGAAATATCAAACGAATTCCAATATGCCCTTTGGGTTTATTTGCATCTTACACATTAGTAAAATTTATGAAGACCTTTCCATTAAAATAAGAAAAAAAAGATCATTTATCCTACTCCCAAATTATTTAAATTAGTTGGAAAAATATCGGAACAAATTTTTTCTTAATATATGATTTATTACATTAGTGAGAATTTTGGTACATTCATTAATATGTGGGATGATGACAGAAACAAACGGCACCAGATTTGGAATTGCTTCAGTGAAATAACCGCTAGTACAAAAAATGAATACGTAAATTTCAGAAAATATTAAAACAGTTCCAGAAAATTTCCTGGTTGTGGATCTTCCTGATTCTCAACCAAAACTCATGATTTCTTTGTTGAATTTATGGGTCGGTTGGCTAACTCTATCAGTCACCCCTACGGTAAATAGCTGAATCTTTCCATATGATGCAAATCAAGAGAATAATACATAATTGTATTTATGACCTCGACGCCTAAGAAAACTGTTGGGCATTTCCTTTTGACGTACATATATAATTTTTTTATAATTTTTAGTCTTACTGATCCGTCCGTGTATTTCTTTACCAATAGCTGTGTCCTTCCTTAAAACGTGCAGTAACAAAATAACAAAGTTCTGAACGTGGAAATTTTTGATAATTTTTTTAATCTTGTGTCTATGTGATCTTTAACATACTTTATTTGAGGATAAAAAGAAAATTGATAATTTGGAAAGCATTCTGCGTACTGTATGTTAATATCTAATTAATTGATGTAAATATCTTATTAAAATAGTTTCAAAACGTAACAGATTTATAAATTCTTTGTTAAAATTTTTCGATAATGTGTATCATTCAAAAGGCATTGAAATATTTTCTTTCACTGAGTTAACATTCAAACGATCGCGCGGTTATTTAAAATGGCAGCGGTCGTACGTAGTCGATTCGACCTTTTTAAGTTTTAGGTAATAAAATAGTCGTTTATCCTTTGCACCTTGTCAAATGGTGTTTGGATACAGAAATACTTTGGTTACAAACATTTTATTTAAATACAAATTCACTAGTGTGATTGAGAAGCTCAATAATTTCATTACCTACGAGAAAACAGCAGGTTTGTACATAATAGTAACTCTGATACCATTTCCACGAACGATATATTTATTAACGATATATTTGATATATTTATTTTATGGTTGATTTCTCACGCTATCTTAATTAGGTATTCGCCACTTGATCACATTATCATGTCGCGTAAAAATGTCAGTTTTTACTGATAATGGCATATCTTCTAGATCTGATGAATTATCTGGTTTGAGTATTAAATTACTATCTCTTTCCCTAGAAATTGTTATGTTATGCTATTATCACTAATATAACTATATATAATAATACGAACTTTGTTATGAAAATCAGCAAAACTTTCGGAAAGAAAATCACATTTACACTTTGCGACACAAGACATGCATAACAGATTGAATGGCTGAGTTGCAACTAAAACAAAGTATCTGTATGTCTGATGACACACAGGATTAAAGCGCGATGAATTTGATCCGTGCGATCGTTTGAAGGTTAAGTTGTTGACCATTTGCTTCTTGTAAAAAAATTACAAATAGTGTATTCGTAAACTTGATAAGAATATCTGCCGAAATTATTTCGAATCAAAACTATTAATTTAATATAAAGTAAGATTACTATCGAAGCAATATCGCATATTAGCTGAAAGCATTTTAAAACCATAATACATTTTTCACAGAAATATAAAACATTATTTTATAAAATTATTTACTACGATCCTAATCAGTTCAAGATAATTAACAAAAAAAAAGACACCCAAATGGCATTGACAACCTTAAAGGAAATTTTTAAGGAAAAAATTACTCACACAAAACTCGTACAAAGTCGGCATATTGTTTTAGAATGTTACCTTCATCCTTTTTCACTTTGTCCTGTTGAACGAAGACATTCTTACTTATCTGCATTTAACTTCATTATTTTATTTTAAAATTATTCTGACTTTTATTAAATTTATTAAAATTCCTTCGGAATTTATTGAAAATTAAATTTCATTCTATTTTAAGTGACATCATGATACTTTGAAATATTTTTAAAGCATTCTTTGAGAATTATTTTTCCTTTAATTCTGAAGATAATATTTCATTCGTTTCATATTATGTCATAAATGATTCACGAAAACTTTTAATTCCACAAGAATGTTTCTTTGTACACTTAACACTTTCCTAATTAGCAGAATGTTACATTTTGTAAATTTAGCAGAAAATTTTAAAACTATTCTTTGGACATGAGAATTTTTGGATATTTATGAAAATGTCACTGAGAATTTCAACGAAATTACTATAAAATTAACCACAAATAAATATGTTTCATTCAAACTTCGCTTACTTTTTTGCCTATTTTCAATTGGCGTAAAAATATGTGTCTTTCCTTTAAATGCACAAAACAATATTTTCTCCAACCTCTACTTTCCAGATTTTTAGCACTTTAGTTTTTAATGCCATAATTATAGCTGGAAATATATTACAGTGTATTATAAAATGGTATCGTATACGTTTTTCAATCAATATTCAAATAAATTAAGTTATATTTTATATACACATTGATCTATAAAATGTTAATTGCCATAAACTAGTTGGGAGTACTTCGACATTTTAATTAAGCTTTCGATTTTTTTTCACTTCAACTTACATATTCAGTTCTACTAAATTTGTTGACAGATTTTTACCATTATTTATTTATGACCACACTTGTTAATAATTACGTTTCTTGTAAAACCTATGCAGAGTGCATAAGAAATATCATCTGTCAAGAAATATTTTTTCATATATATGGCTTCCACCAGGGATACTGATTTATTTATCAAAAAAATATTTTGGCAGAATATATTTTTTGTGAAGAAAAATTTCCTGAGCAAAAAATATTTGGTCTCAGTTCGAAGGATGAGCATTTTTTTCAAAACTTAATTATGAAGTTAAATGTAGTAAATTATGAATTCTAATATGAAAGTTTCCATATAATTTTTTTCAATTTCCCAAAAGCAATAAGAATGTATTCTTGTGGACGGATTCTCGAATTTGGGATTCAAGTGCATAAACAACAGATTTGTTGTAATGAAAAGTTCAAATTTTCGTGTAGAATCGAGCATTAATCTAATCTTGACCATCAAAGTAAAAAATGTATAGGATTACAAAGGAAATGTATACTACTTCTGCAGAGTTTTATATTGCAAGTAACATTATCTTATTTCCGTTGCAGAAAATTTAAGATAAAAGTTGCATCGCTTAACCATTGCGTGCTCAATTTTTATCTATATAGAAATCTACATGTAAGTATAGCACCCATTGTTGAGCTTTACTGTTTACCCTCTGAAAAATTTCATTCTGAACTGTTAAATTGTGTATTCATAACAATATTACTTAAGCATACGTTTGTGTTAATAAAGCTATGAACACTTTGGTCCTTAATATTATGATAAGTTTGACCGCCATATTCATTTATGATATTTAGTTATCAATATGAAATTAAATTCACGAATAAAGATAATATTGAGTTTTTAAAAACTTGTATAGAAGACATCGCTCTGTAAAAAATTGCTTTTGCATTTTCTATTGAAATTAAAATTTTACATAAAGTTTTCATTTCGATTCATCACATAATTTCTATAATTTTTAAAAAATTTCTAAATTTCCAAATTAAACCAAAAGACAAAATAAAAATAATCAAATTCATACTTCTGAAAAAAATAGTCATTGTTATTTAGTTCATTCGCTAATTTCTAATAATATTTATATTTCATCGCGTTCATTACCAACATTAATGATGAATCAGCACATGTTTCTCCAACACTTCACGTGTCACTAGTCGGAGAAATGACCAAAGAGAACCAGACACCTCTAATCAACATCGAAGACCTTTTCATCGTAAATAACTTTATGTATTGTTAGTTTCGGATTGATAAAATAAAAGTTTTTTATAAATATAATTTGAACAATAACGTTCATCAAAATCCATAAGAAGAAAAGGGATAAATATTTTTGACCATGCTAAATCCCGCAAAGGGAATTTTATGGGTTAAATACAAGTTTTATTAGCACATTTGTTAGTTATCTTTTAGATTACAAGATATTATTGTTAAACCCTTCCAAATCCTGTTTTATAATTACGGGATGTGCGGTTCAGTTAGCAAGATCAGAAAGACTGAATTTTGCCATAAATGGGCAGTCTATACCCATAGTGGAACTCGCCAAGAATCTAGGCATTATAACGGACTCACAACTAAGATTTCATGAATACATAACCGTAAAACTGAAATGTTGCTTTATGCGTCTCAAAACGCTATAAAGATACTGTACTTACCTCTCTGTTCCCGTTAGGAAAATTCAAGTTTAGAGCCTCATTCTTCCTGCACTCGATTATACCGCCCGCGTTAACTTTCAAAAACAGCCAATTCAATCCAAAGAATTAAAAATGCATGCACGCGTTTTTGTTTCGGCATGCCGCAACGATCCCGTATATAACCGTATTTAAATACGTAATGACTACTTTTAAAAGGCCTATCCGTAAGTGGCTTTTGACCCAGCAAATGCAAACGGAGTAAACGGAAAATATCGGCACTTCGAATTCATTTGATTTAAATTATATATATTATTAATATCTATTTTTCCCTTGTTTTTAGAATTTTGGTTTTACTTATTTTCTTTGTGCTATGTTTCCTCTGTGGGTAATAATGCGTATGTAGTTATATGTATGTGTATGTATGTAAATATGTATGTATGTATATGTATATATATAGGTGTGTGTGTGTGTTTTAAATATGTGTATATATGCATGTATGAGTATTTATTTGTGTATGTATGTGTGTGTATATCAACAGGTCATACTGTAAACCGGTCGTGTCGGTGATGATTATAGCATAACTGCACAAGCTGAGCTAGTTACCTTTTTGTCGATAAAATAATGAAAAATTTAAAATTAAAACCTGCATTTTAATGCTTAAATTTAATTTTTTCATTAGCTGTAAGAAAATTTCTGTACATGTCTATTACTTTACCTGATGTGTGTTATATCCACAAATAAATTATAATATTATTATTTTTATATCATAATTGGGACTTCGCACGTTTTAATGCAAACACAATCAATTTGTTGTCAAATTAAATAAGATAAAATCTGTCTTTTACGTTTTCATTGCTCACAATAATTGCTCCTAGTTATTAAACTGATATTTTAAGTAAGATTAGTGGAGTTTCATCTTTTTTTCACAATGTACGAGTTTGTCGGTACTTTGATATATTATAGTCTTCAAATGAAAAAAACTAAGATTTTTTTTTAAATATGTCCTGAAGGCGTTTTACTTACAGGTCAAAATATTTTAGGAAAGAAAAAGTCAAAAATCACAGAGAATACATATCAGGAAAAGTATTTCCACTACTATATTACCGAAATAAATTCACCTCTCACTATTTTAATATCAATTAGGAGACTAATTTTTACGAGAATATGTACATGCCAATTTTAATTTCTCACAACCATACGATTACAGTACACCATTTATGTTATTATTTTTAACAAGATTAATGAAATGGTACACATACAATCTCTTAAAAATATCATGAGTATTTATACTCATTGTATTCTTATTTCCTTAGATCATTTCCATTACATTCATGGATATAATTGACATATAACTAGATATATAAATTAAGCATGTAAATACGAGTAGAATCTGCACTATGGAGGTTCATCACATGCTTAGGCATATACAGATAGTTTTTTCTTAAGTAGAAATTATGGTGACAAGTCATTTCGAAAAAAAAAATATTTCCGCAAAAATTAATAGTTTAGAAGTTATGATTTTTTGTCATTTTTGAAAAATCCAAAGTTTAGCCACAAAAATCACAACAAATGTGATACTAAAGTAGAGTAATCATTTAGAATGCATGCAATGAGCGATTTTTGTGTTAATTCCTAGGTTTTGCTATGTTTGAACCTTTACATTAATTTTTTCTGTTTTAAAAAATAATTAGTGAAAAAAAATAACTGTCGTAAAATCTGTACAAGTAGAGAATTGCTCATGATAAAAAAAATAATAGGTATACGTTCGCTTTCAGGTGCCACTGTAGTTTGAAGGAGCCCACAAATTCCTTGTTAATTACGCCACTTTTTAAATTGACGCTATAGCGCTCTCGAAAGCTCGATTCTCTTACCTGGTGTGGGTTTAGGACTTAATAATAATTAGATTTGTGAGTGTTAAACAGCCCAAGTTGTACAAACCACCTCTCATCAACCATAAAGCTTTGCCCAAAAAGGTTTGGATTAATCTGAAAAATTGTTAGTAATGACGATCTCGATGACTACTGGTTGTATCACGATATTCTTCTTGTAAGACAGCGACTATGGTCACTCGCCCGGTTTTCGATCACGGATGGCAGGAACCACTTTTTCTAACAACGAATTATGTAGTCTCATTAAAACCCGGCGTTTTGGAAAACAATTGTTTGGTGGGTCTTGTTCATTTCAAGTAAATTTGTGATAGAGCCTGGCAGCTTTTCGCGTAAAAGAGACATTCCAAGGCCTCAGAACTTATGCATCATGACGTATTCATGTGGTGCATAGGGCACACGAAACCTATGGCATTTTTTAACCATAGGCACGGTAGAATAGTTTCCCAAGTCCAAGCACAAGTCCCATAGTAAGTCCAAGTCACACAAGCCGGGTAGTCAATGATCAAGCCGTAATCTTTTAGAAAACCACTAATACTTTTGAATGGAGGTAGTAAACTTATGCGACAAACAAAGAATAATTGCCTATTGTCCTCGTTGTTTCAAATGACTGCCGACTGGCAAGTAGCCAAACGGATTCTAAACAATAAGAGTAGGCGGTGTCGCTCACTTTTTGATAAACCTGAATACGTTTTGTGTATGATAAGGCTAATAAAAACTTATATGAGGATAAATGAGGTAAATCGAAATTGAAGTAATGCTTTTTAATAGATATATAAAACCCAATAAATGTTAGTTTGGTTAAAATTGGGATTATGAGAGAAAATTCACATTTAGTCACATAATGCACATGATGTTAAATTAAGAGTTATACCACTACGATTTTTTTGCTGGGACTATTTTCATATCTAAAGGTAGTTTTAAAAATTATGAGTGTATTCGTACATATTTTACGACAATGACTTTTTTTAGGGATTTTTTTGGGAAGAGAAAACAATTGTTATGAAGTATCAAACAATAACAGAACCTAAGAATAAACTCTAAAATCGTTAATTGCATGCTTACTATGTGACTACTCTACTTTCATTAAAATTTTCATGTGATTTAATCAAATAGTGAATTGAATTGAGTTAAGCGGCAAATAAGATTGGCCGCTTCTATATTTGTGGTAGAAATATTTTTGAATATCAATTTATGAGATATATGTGGATTAATATACTTTATCACCGTTTCAAGTTTCTTTTAAAAAAATAACATATGTGCCATATAATATCGGTGTCATAATAATATAAATGATGTATTATAACGGACAAGCAATGCAAAGAACTTATTACAACGTTCCATCCCAAATTTACACATATGTGTGTATATATATATATATATATATATTTTTTATATATATATATATATATATATATATATATACATATATTTTAGTACTGAATCTATTTTCCACTATCATTCAAATTATCCTAAACTTATAAAACAATAAATTATTAATATCATAACCATTCTGTTAGAAAATGAAACGAGTCACGAAGTGCGTGTCGCAGAGGTATTTTGCTTACGAAAAGGAATACGCGTGCTGTTAAAATAAATCTAATTTAAAATTCTAACAGGTATTCATCATCACAAAATTCTTGTAGAAAATATTGAACTTTGGGCAACGTAGTAGAAATTATATAGTAGAAACAGCACAGCAGAAATAAAACATACGTGTATTAAGTAGCATATTTCAGTTAAAGTAAAGGCGTTGAGTCCACTAAAATTTCATGGGTGTGTGTACAAGTATGTTTATAAGCATGGGAGAAGCGTATTTATGAATCCGTCGTCTTTTTGTTCACAAAATTCTGGTTATATAGTAAAATAAAATGAGTACTTATTTATATTTTATGTACAAGGCCATTGGTGATATATTTACTAGGTTCATTATTATTTACAATCGGTGATAAGTAAAAGATGAATATATATTTATGTATTTCTAGTGATATGTTCAAGTTCACATGTAACTTATGGAGATTGAATAGTAAAATAAGATATGTTTGTAATATAGATTTGGGGATAAGATCAGTTAAGGAGGAAATACCCACATTCGTTATAATACTATTTTATTGAATATTAATACAGGATGTACAGTAGCAGATTTCAAAGTTTTAACAAACATAGTTTCTGAACGCAACACATAAGAGGGGCACGGGGGGCGTCATTAGAAGCGCAAGCGGTGCAGATGTTTTAGTAGCCATGGAACAGTGGAGTGGAGAGCACCGCGCTTTTGCCGTCGAGGCGTACATTTCGAGTGGATTTTTGCTGTCTGTAGCACGCCGTCGATTTAATAATCGTTACAGTATTCGTCGATTACGTGATGCACCATCGATCAACCTCATTCAGTCATAGGTAGCAAGGTTCAGAGCTACAGGATCAACATTAAATAGGCCAGGCCAGGATCTACACCATTGGTAGCCACGGATGAAAATGTCGAGCGTTTTATGGTTTCTGTCGTTGAAAATCCTTGTTTATCACTGCGTACACGTTCATCGATATTGGGAATTCCGAAATTAACTTTACAGGTAATAATGCAAAAAAAGCTCAAGTTCCATCCATATAAAATTTGAATTGTTCAAGATTTACACGATTCTGACTTTCAATTAAGAAAAACTTACGCGGAGGTGATGTTGTCGAGATTTCGTACTGCTACCCGGATGGGCAACATATTCTTTAGTGACGAAGCTCACTTTGTGTGAATAAGCAGAACTTTCATATTGGAGGATATGTGAATAAGCAGAATTTTCGTTTGAACCCAAGACAAATGCATCAAGAGCCTTTACATAAGCCTAACGTAACAGTCTGGTGTGCCATGTCTGCATCTGCAATCATAGGGCCTTATTTCTTTGAAAATCAACGTAGCCAAACTATAACTGTGAATTCGGAGAGAGATACCCAGATGTTAAATAACTTTTTCAGAGTAGAACTACAGAATAGTCTATCCTTCAACCAAAACACATGGTTCCAGCAGGACGGGGACACAGCTCACACTGCTAATGTGTCCATGAATGCAGTGCGGCAGTTATTTCCAGAAACAAACATATCCCGAAACGGTACCGTACCGTGGCCACCTAGGTCACCCGATTTAAGCCCATGTGACTTTTTCTTATGAGGATACTTAAAATCCGTTGTTTACAAAACAAATCCGAGCACTGTGACATACCTAAAGAAAATATTGGAGCCGAAGTCAGTAGGATACCCCAGTCGCTCTGCAAACGCGTTTTTGAAAACATGCGTGCTAGACTTGAAGAGTGTGTCAGACTCGATGGCCGCCATTTGGAAAACGTGGTGTTTAAAAAATAAAATCCGCATTTGTTGTTATAAACTTGAAATAAACCTACTTTGTATTAGAGGTGTAGTTTTTTTTACAATTTTTCAAACATTGAAATCTGCCACTGGACAGCCTGTATAAGTGTAACCAGATATTAACCGAGGGTCTGCTTACTGCACGGTCTGGATAAACTGTAAATACCAATAATTTCTTAATCTTTCAATACCGATTTTTAGAAGGTGTTCTCACAATTTCCTGAATGATTGTATCTAGTACTTCTAACTACTAGATATAATCATTCACGAAGATACAATGAAATATTTGCTAACAGCCCTAAGTAAGATTCGCATCAAGATAATTACTTATAATCGTTTCATAACATCATAAATCATTATGATTATAATCTAGCATGTCATGAAAATTTTAATGAATATTTATATTATTTTCCATGTGGTTTCCGTCTCCATTATGCTTGTGGACTTCCGTATTTTTTTAAATATTTAATTCCTGTCTAAATATTTTTTAACCGTTTAAGCCTCTTTATTTTATGATTTATCTCGATAACTTTTTCTCCACATTGCTTATCAAGCCCTCACTTCTTTTTTATGGTACGTAACTAATTACTTGGGAAATATTTCATAATTTCAATTAGATACTTTAAACGAAATTTTATTATTTTCTAAGAATATTTAAAATAAATAAATAAACGTAATACCCGTGTAACGGTTTGCCCATTTTTCTTTACCACTTTTGCATTAGGAAATTTCCTATAAACTAAATAAAATAAGCCAAGGATTTATGAAAGGTTTACAACAACATTATTTAAGTACAAACATTATTTAAGTAATAACTTATTGATTTTTTTCAAATAATGTTCACGTGTACATATTTCTGAATGTGAATGGTACTGAAAAGAAAAGCTTCAGAAAAGGCAAGCAAGATATATATAGGTTGTATAAAGCTATCTATAGGTTCAGGACATCGAATAAAAGTATCCGGCGCTAAGACATCGAATAAAAGTGTACGCGCAATGTTCAGGACATCGAATAAAAGTGTCCGGCGAAGAAATAAAGTGTCCGGATTATTGTAAAGTAAATCTAATTCATAAAAAGGATAAAAATTGTTAATGAAAAATGTTGTAATAGAAAATATCACATTAAACTACATAGAGCGACTTGCAATAAATTTATAACTTATTTTGGAAATTACTGATAGAAATGACACTCGATATCTCAGAATTGTGGTTAAAAGATAATATATAAAACATTACCTAGATTTACTTGCGATAATGTAACTTATGACTTCATCGTCACCGAATAATTTGGGAAATTATGTGTATACATATATGTGTATATATATATATATATATATATATATATATATATATATATATATATATATATACATATATATAAATATATATATATATATATATATACATATATATATAAATATATATATATATATATATATATATATATATATATGTGTGTGTGTGAGTGTACGCGCGTGCGCGTGCATGTGCGTGTACGTGTACGTAGGTGCGCGTGCGTGTGTGTGTGTGTGAGAGTGTGTGTATCTGCAATTTTATTATATGTACTCTAGCACAGCAACAAACATTAAGGGCGTTAATCGTGTTTTATCAACGTTTGCCAATAATAATAATAAAACGTTAGAGAGTTCAAATAACATGTCAATATTTATTAGTATTGACAGAAGTAGATAAAAGTGAATTGTTGATGTGGAAAAATCGTGAGGAAATAACAATTTGACCCATCTAATTTGCACCAATTCCGCTCGCTATTAGTTTATTATATTTTCAAGTTGTTTTCTCACTTTGTATCGTCAAAATTAAACTTTGAAGGAAATAGGGAAAAAATCTAAACAAACGATGAAAAAAAATATGTACCGTAAAGTATTTTCAAGAAGTACAGTTTTAAGATATACAGCTAAGTAACTAAATTACATATATAATAAACTAATAAAGTAACAGCGGGTGTACAATTTAAAAACCACAGGAGACGATAAAATAAAGCTTTTTATTTATAAAGCTCATAATCTGTATTCACTTACGGTTCGTCCTACGTTACGTCCGACCTAACGGAAGCCCCGAGCGGAATATTTGTGTTCATCTTCGATCCGATAACGACCTTGACACGTGACCTTTATGCAAATTAGTTTTGCAAAATACCCTTTCAATATTTCTCGATTATCTACGTCATCTATCTTTGTTGAATATTAATTAACAAAAACAACAAAATATATTGAAAATCAGTCCAGATGTGGGCGCAATAACTTTATAAGTATTTGCAAACTTTGAGGACAACATTTGTAATTTATGAGACAAAAAAGCTTGCGGTTTTTCCCTAAATTAATTTCGACAGAACTTTAATTATGCAAATATTGAAAGTGCCAGTGGTTGAATAACTTCATTATTACTTATGAATAACGAACTAACGTTTCTTATCCGTTTCATTTGTTACTAAATATACAGTGAAGTATTGAATATTTTGGTTTGTTAAAAATGACGCCTCGATTTTCGAGACTATATACGTTTAATTATACTCTATTCCGTTTGAAAAGAGAACATCTGTAAATAAACCAATTTGACAGTTAAGTATTGTAAACCTTTTTCGGATATTTACGTTAGTGTTACAATAAGAATGTATTTGGTATTTGTGATTCAAAATAGAATGTTTGAAAGTATACACATTTACATTGTATTTTATTTAAGAGAAGTTCAAATAAATAGGATGGAATCTTTCGACTAATTTATAAATATGACTCTTTCCTAAAAACTTAATCCAATACCAAAACATTTTAATTATACTCTATTCCGTTTGAAAAGAGAACATCTGTAAATAAACCAATTTGACAGTTAAGTATTGTAAACCTTTTTTGGATATTTACGTTAGTGTTACAATAAGAATGTATTTGGTATTTGTGATTCAAAATAGAATGTTTGAAAGTATACACATTTACATTGTATTTTATTTAAGAGAAGTTCAAATAAACAGGATGGAATCTTTCGACTAATTCGATTCGACTAATAAATATGACTCTTTCCTAAAAACTTAATCCAATACCAAAAATTTTTTTCTCTTATCTTTAGCCTGCTTGGGACTGGCAGTCTGAAAGACTAGCATATTTAAAAAGCTATTAGTAGCCAAATCTCTACCAGTAAATCAGCTGTGATTAATTTTAATCAACCATCATCATATTTATATATCCTCTAGCATAGCAACAAATATTAAGTTTATGATAAAAAAAACACAAAAAATTAGATCGTTTCAACATAATAAAAAAAAACAATAATATTTCAGTGAAAAAAATGCAATAGAGTTCGACAATCTTATCACAATGAATTTATATACACACACAGACACACACATATGTGTGTGTGTGTGTGTGTGTGTGTGTATATATATACATATATATATATATATATATATATATATATATATATATATATATATATGTATAATAATAGTGGTAATGGTTTTTAAATCACTTTCGCTCAAAACTTATCTCTTCATCTTTCACAAAATCTTCTCCATTAATGATGTATGCAACGTTTAGGCGTTTTCCTTTTTCTGAAGGTCCCCTAAACCTGTTCGTTACAATATTAAAATGGCCTGCCTGTAGCACTGTGCTAAAAGCAAACCCGGATATTTCAGCACTTTTCTCCGCAATATATTTTTTATAAATATATATTTTTCATGTTTATATTCTGTTTTACGTATTTATGAAAATGTTTTTCTCCTTTGAATCTAAAGCCAACCTCCCTGAACGTTTTTTCATTGGCGATGAAAGTTAAAGCACTCCATTTAGTTCCGATATTTCAGCCATTTTTAGTAAATAATAAAAATGCGTGTCAAACTTTACACTATAAAAGACCCAACAATAAAACCAAACTATTATAATAAAAATAAATATTTAAATTATTTAACGAAAAGCTAAAAATATATCAAAATATCATAAATTAAAGTGGCCAGTGTCGCGGTGTTAATTCTGCTTTGCAGACGCCAGATGTCGCTATTTTAATAGGGCTCATTTAAAAAAAATGCACGGTTGGCTCACGTTAGTCCATGCTTTATAGTTAGTCCATCAAACAAAATACACGGTCGACTCACGTTAGTCCATGCCTTGTATAGCCAACGAAACACAAATATACGATTGCTTCGTTAAAAATCTTCTGAATTGATATGGATACTGACACCGGTGCTAACGTATGGATAATCAGTGTCTCAAATAATTATATGGTAGCTTTATTCTTTGTTCAAGTCAGATTGTCGCTACGTAGCCACCTAGTATTAAGCCTTACGTAAATTTACATATAGCTCCTTCACTAAAAATACTTTTATGTAAGGAAATATGTTTAATTACTTATTTAACCACAAATCCATTTCTAATTTGTTTACAAATAACTTGGACTAAAATCTGCGTGAATTATGCGCTTCAACTAAAAACGACATTAGTTTTTGAGTCATTTAGAAACAGACAAGCAGTTATAGGGCAGATGGATTTGCATAGATAGTGAATTTGGTATTAGTAAACATTTATTTCTTAGCTGAGAATGAAAGCTAATATTATAATGTAAGGAAAAGTTGTTATAAAACTTCAACTTACAATGCATACATACTCGTCGGGCATTGTCGGCCGGGTTCAACATAACTTTAATTCACATAAAAACGAAATTAATATAACGTACATATGTTCCGCTTACAATGCTCGAAAATTGCATTCATACTCTTTTGTGTTAGCAGCCTTGGTCACCTTTGCTTTTTATCATAATCGTCTAGTCAATTAAAGCATTCTACCAGCAAGTGATTTTTTCCGCCAATCTTTACCAAAATTTTAAAACTGGTGTTTAAAAGTGATAATTAATCAATGAGCGTATATCGATACCTCTATCTAATAAACTAAAGATTTTGTAAAAGTACAAAAAAATAGTGTTCAAATAATATTATTGACTAAGTTCCAAGACGTACTGACCAAAAAAATGACCGTTCCTTTACTGTCTTTCGAAGGTCTATTGAAACGTTTTCCAGAGTAAAAATTTAAAGGAAAAGTTAAAATAAGTTTTCCATTTATGAATGAATATTTTTTTATAAGTTTTCTTTGAGATAAAATAACACTATATTTGCTACAGCAATCTGTTGACATTTTTATCGCTCATTACATTATCCAGCCTCTAAACCGTATTCTGGAAAAACCATAAAAATGCGCCATATCATTGCACATTATTTAAATGCTCTCACGGCTGCTTTTCACCTCCCGGCCACCTATCATTTTCAGGAGTAATCAGTAATTAATTTCTATTATAGTGGGTATTGATCTCATAATCGCCTTTCTGTGAGACTGAATATAATGAGTTGCTGATATTACCGCACCTGTTTAACTCAAAGTCTTAATCAAATTCAAGGTATAATAAATAACTCACAATTATTGAATATATTTGGCGTTAATTTTGTAGAAATTCATTATTCACAATTAAATGAAACTACGTGATATAGTATTATTTTTACTTTCTTTAAATTTCTTTAACCACGACCTAGGTTTCGTTGTATTACAACATTTTCAGGTCATCTTTGCCAATATCCCACCTGAAGATGTTGTAATACAACGAAACCTAGGTCGTGGTTAAAGAAATTTAAAAAAAGTAGAAATAATACTACATCACGTAGTTTCATTTAATTGTGAACTCACAATTATACAAATAATTTATAAATATTCAAACATACCGTCGGGAATCGAACTCAGTATTTTAGACGAGTACGTGTATATCAGTTACTACACTATGATGCTGAAGTGCTATACGCACTTCGTCATTGTAAATACTGGCTATTAGACATAAAAATAAAAGTGGAATATCAGCCATTACAAAAACACAAAAACGTTTAAAATACATATTCAACATTGGAAAATAACATCAACACTTATTTGAAAATAAAATAAAATGTCACATGTTTTTTTATTTCATTATCCGTACACCAAATATCTTATGGTATACGGGTATAATATATTTAAAGACAATAAAAGATCGTTCCAATTGTATTGAACCTGACTCATTTTAGCTATCTCATTCCAAAGCGTTATAATCTAAATACGTGCATGAGTAGCATACACGAGTCTAGACATTTCACGTCAATTTTTTTTAAAAATTTTTCCATAATAATTTATATCCCTTAAGTTCAGGTGATCGAAAAGGAAGGTTTGTTCATTTTTCTACTCTATATTTCATAATTTATATCAGTAAAAATACGGCATAATATTGTTATTTATTTACTTATCATGACGGTTCAGTAAGTCAAAATAGTGATAACAGCATGTTGTTTAATGGTATTGTGGGTGAAATACAATGAGTGGTCGACTGATATATGAATTATATAGTATCGATGTAAGTATCGTAGAGAAAGTATAACGAACAAAGCATTTTTTTTAATTTAATTTACATTCTGCTTACATTATTTAATTTACGAATCGTCATAATGATATTATATTAATTAGAAACATGTTTCATACAGATAGTTATAAAACAATTGAAAAACTGTTCCGGGTAGGACAAATTACATTTTACCCACAGGTATAAATATGTAATGATACCGACTTCAATATACGTTAGTTTTTCGGTTTAATTGTTTAGTTGTTCTATAGCCTCCGAGTTTATGTCAACTTTTCTGAACGTGTTTTAATTTTATATTCATTTTGACGGACATACGTGAAATGGTGTGGACAGAATTTTTTTCAGGTTCTTCTCAAATATATAAGATGAAAATATTAAAATATAATCACTCATTTTCTTTTTATTTTTGACTTTAGGGATATGTAGCAATAAAAGAATTTTGTCCAACATATTCCTAGTTAAAATTACATTTATATATTTCATTATCATTAAGGAGAATTTTCAGATTGATTTTTGAACGGTTGAAATAATTCCCTTTGGTCTAGAATCATGAAATTTGGTAAGAAGCAAGATGTCACAGGAAAATGAAAAGGAAAAAACAGTAAACTTTTAGTTATTCCATATAAAGAAAAAATATTTTTTAATGCGCACCTGTGAAAGACAAAGGAGGCAATACATTTTCGTCCTAAAAAATTAAAATTTTGTAAATAGTGTAATAGGAATATTATATAATATTAAGGGTATATAAATGCTTAAATTTATACGCAGTACTCGAAGGACGAGTTCCACTTGTGCTTGATAGGTTTTTTTGTTATCGTAGGCGTGAAATATTTAGCCTGTTTTTCTAATATTTCTAATATTAATTTAGAAAAACGGGGTAAATATTCTTAAGTTACGACACCTGAAAAAATATATCTATACCATAGAAATATACTAAAACATATTCCATATATATAATAACATTAGTTTATTTTTTTAGCCGTTTTGTAATAACACAAAAATTCATCTTTAATTTCATGATCAAATAGTTCTTGGAAAACAACGTGCCTAGAAGAATTCGACAAATTTGTTTCAATGTGAAGCACTCTACTTTTTTTTGTAAATACGAAATAGTCTTTGAAATCAAACGCTACGTTTTATATTCTAAAAGAAAGGCAGAAATATAGATAAACCCATATCAATCAGGAAAGCCAGAGCTTCCAGCTCCCGTTTCTACTTTGCACTCAAAAAGAGTGATTTGTTGGTAATTTGACATCAATTAAAATCATGGGTTATATTTTCAACGAAAAATGATTATTCAGAAGGTGGTACATATATTTTAATTTTTGGAAAATGCGCCTTCAAATTTATCTTTAATTCTTTTCTATAAGCAATCAAATTAATGCTAAATAAAGATAATTGACCAATTGCAAGTAGCATAGATACCTTGGATTTATACTCTTCTTCTATTTAAAACCGTTAACCAGATACTAAAATAATCGCAGTGATAAAATTGAAATTATTTTTATATACCGTTAATATATATATATGTATATATATATATATATACATATATATATATATATATATATATATATATATATATACGCGTGTGTGTGTGTGTATTTTAAATTGGACATTAATTTTGAAAATAATTCCATCAATTAAACATTGAGAACTTCAATGTACCTATAATCAAGTCACAAACTCCTTCTAACTAAAAGTATTACTAAAGTCATCGTCTTTAGTTAACATCACACCACATGAAAATGGTGGGTATTGGAAGTAAAGTGACTCGGAAAAGTCAACCGGGTAGACGGAAATGTCCTTCGCGTCCCCGTTATGACGATCTCACTTTCATTCAGGCAATTAAGTAAATTGAGCTGAAAGATTTGATAGGTATCATTTAAGCCAAATCCTCAGTTACTGGGCAAAACGTTCGGAGAGCGAATAGACAAGAAAATGTTAACAGGACATAACACCTGAAAAGGTGAAACCTTGTTTGTGGATCATTACCTTTTATAGTAAATGTAATGGAACATTATCGGGTCTCATCAGACTTTAACTATTGGCGAGTGCCACGTGGTAAAATTACCGACATCAACAAGCGAAAAAATTCGTTATTGTAAACCTTAAATTTTCTTAATCGGTTTATTTAGGAACTGCCCAATTTTATAGTGTATTTCTGCATTATATGACTGGACAGTCTATTTCTTGTTTGGACATATGAACGATGATGTGGTCTTTGTATTCTCTTTAAATTTATAACAGCATCTAATTTATTATGCTATCAAACGGTACAAGCATTTATATTGTTGGTCTTATATCAATAAAACCGCTTCAAATGTTTCCTCTTATCAACAATTGTAAACATTTATGTCACTGGTCTTGAACAAATTGATCATGTTCAGAATAGCTCCTAATTTGTCATATTATCAAACGGTAGGATAATTTACAATGGTGGTCTTATGAAGCACTAATCATTGGCGCGCCGTCCATCCTGTGCTACATCCTTTTAAGGCCACGCCCAGACCAAAGACACAACTTAATTTCTTCATTTTATGTCGAATAACAACAACATATCACTATTATTGGAAAACAAAAAGAAAATTTGATTTTTTTTCCATTTTTAATTTTAAGTTAATACTTTATAGGCAGTTTGGCCGAAGGAAACAGATTTATATCACATGGCGCACATAAAACTTGGCACGCAATATTTATTTTTATTTTTAGAGACTAGAATTTTCTCTAATATTCAAATATTTAACATGCGCGGAAACTTCCCAAATGAAATATAATATTGTCTAGTATATTTATGTTACTTAATATATAAAAATAAGAGGAATTAGGGGCAAGTATGTGCCTTACATAACACATTCCGTATGTGCCATTCGAACCAACCAGATACGATATGCTGACTTTAACTGTAAAAGTACATTATATTTTAGGAGGTTTTAAAGGGAGACAAGCTCTTTTTAAATGAATATATTTTTATGTTTTTCTTCTCACGACTGAAACGTTGAACGGTTGAGCCGTAACGTTGAAGTTAAAAATAAAATGTTAAAAGTTATTTATAAAAACCCTTAATTTTAGGGTTTCATCTAAATTGGTTTAGCATGGTAAGAGGTGGATTTTTCACACCTTTTTTTAATTTTGTTTTTTTTTTAAACTCCATTGGGATTTATATTCATTTGTTATTACTGTCTCTACTTAAATTTTTTGACATTTAAAATACTTTTTTAATTTTATTCTGACTCAAAAATGAAACAACTCTTCCGTTTTATCTCCGGCCTAATAAGCCGTGTTTGTGCACAAGAAATGTTTTACTCAACTGCCAAAAGGCGTTATTGTATATTTACAATATATTGCATATTACCACTTTAAAATAAATACGTTTCTAAATAGAAACATAGATAAAGACTTTATCTCCGCATATGCAAAAATTTTTATTTTATATTCCATAGAAATATTACCACACGGCTAAATTTTTAATTTTTATCTGATTACGGAATTCGCCCGTATTCAACCCGTTTCAACTCCTTTTTATGTAACTTTCTTAATTTCTAAGTTAGGTAAGTAACCAAACATTTACAATGTACTAACTTCTGACCGCCGAAAAATTAACATTCATTACATATCTCATTCAAAATATTGGTGAACCGCTGGCTCTTTGACAAGCAAAGGAAGATACGAAAAGTTTCGTATTACCCCATTCCTAGTACGGTTTATTATTTGGTATACCTTTTAAGCCAATAATCCTGAAAAAACGGTGTAGATAAAACCTGATTTTTATTTATTTTTTTTTCATATTAGTGAAAAAAAGAGAAAGTAAAAATAATAAGATTATGAAGAAAAATCGTAATATTAAAAAGCAAAAAATTAAATTACATTCAAGTTCTGAGGAAGAAGAAACGCTAGAATTAGTTGGTAAAAATTCCCGTCCCGAAGATAATATATATGATGCGTGGAATGCGGTTAAAATTACTTGGAGACTGAAAAAATAAAAGATTAGCTGCAATGAATTGTTTGTAAATTATGGCCATATGTAAATTGCACTCCATTCAACAATTCTTGTGCCGAGAAAATGAAACAAGAAACGGAAAAGAAAAACTTACACGGAAAAAAGAAGAAAGTAACGGAAAAGGCAAAGTGAGAGGTAAAACGACCAGGATATTAAATGACTATCTTATCCTTATATGAGCGGCCAACTTCTAACGGGTTTTAACACTAAAGCTTTTTCTAATGTTTTTGAAATAAATATGTCTAATATTAAGAATAATCATTGAAAATATACATCGAAATAAGAGTAAAGTTCAATTATTATAAGAACATTATCCTAAAGTACGTATACAATTTATAGGCTACACCGGAAATATTTTAGTACCAACACTTATTTCAAATATTGAATATATTTGGCGTTAATTTTGTAGAAATTCGTTATTCACAATTAAATGAAACTACGTGTAGAATTATTTCTACTTTCTTTAAGTTCTTTACCACGACCTAGGTTTCGTTGTATTGCAACATCTTCAAGATCTTTGTTAATAGCCCACCTGAAGATATAATACTATGAAACCCAGGTTGTGGTAAATAACTCAAAGAAAGTGGAAATAATACTACATCACGTATTTTCATTTAATTGCTACTTATTTGAAAAAAATAACATGTATCACTATATTTGTTTAATTATAATCTATACGCCAAATATACCATAACTATATCTGTATATTAGGTAATGCAATCTAGAAATATAGCAGTAAAACAATGGTGTAATATTTGTATTTATAACATTTTTTATAGTGAAAATTTCTGAACTTAATATTTTGATTATATATACAGTTTTATAATACTCTCGGTAAAATGCAATGAATTTTATAAATTTTCGTCAGCTGATCGAATGTATATTTGTGCCAACCATATTTTAACTGTCAAATTCCAGTGTTTACAAAAATTTTCTTTTCAAATTGAATGGACTATAGAAAATTTTGCAATTATCCTAGATCTTATAATTTTTTAAATATGCATCATGTTTTACGACTGTGAGAGATATAATAAATAATTTTGCTAAGTATTTACATTGGGAAAAATTAGAATTTATAAATAATTAATTAAAATTCTAAATACGTTTAAATATTTAAAAGTGCCGAAACGTGTACTGAACCCTCGTAGTACGAGTTTATTGGTATATAATAACGTCCATAACAGATTTCATTCTGTCTTTAGCTTAATATATAAGCAAAACTCTCCCATGAAGGTAATCATACATTATAACAAAGTGGCCAAATTTATCGATATCTTATAAACGGTTTATGTATAAAAGTTTAAAAATGGACAAAGACCAATTGATTAAATGTAAAAAGGTTGTCCTGACTTTATGAAATAAAATAAATATAAAATAATAAAACTGGAGAGTTGTAATTTGTTTCGAAATATCCTGAATCCTTTATTTCATGAGTTGTGATTTTAAATAGATCAAATAAAGAAGAAGGTTACATTTAAATTATTGTTCAAGTCAAAATTATGTAATCACCTAGCCAGGTCTGATGGCAATTTACTCTTACCTTTAAAAAATGTCTTTTGCCAACAAATATTTGACTACTTTAAGGATTCTCTAAATCTCGAGCCATATTAGCTTCATTCAATTAAACAAAATACAATTTTTAGAAGGTCACAAATTATCTATAAATGAATTCTATTATAGAATTGACCTACGTTAAATATATTTTTACAAACAATATTTTGGAGACACACAATAAAAGTACTAGAAGACAAAAATATTACCTTTAGAATTTTTGCTGTTTTTCTGTATATCAGTTTAGGTACTCGTGGGAATATTTACCAGGTGATAACTGCTGACTTAATTTAGATAAACTTTTTGAAGAACATAGGAACTGACTAAAAGTAATATACAGTTCTTTCCTCGAAATTGGTTTAGATATGCGCATTAAATTTTTCCAAAATTAATTTACTTTGCATTAGTATAAGAGCAACAACACGAGTATGTCATTAATCGATGCATAGTAATTACATAAATGTGCTGTGTATCCATGTACAATGCATGGTGCAGTGAAAGTTTCCACCCAGACGTACATTGATGGAGCAGCCGTGGATAAAAGTAAAATGTAGTGTTATGAGGAAAGAAAAGTACTTGAAAAAGCCACCTAAATACGAGCAGACGCATGAAGGTAGATATCGTTTTCCGTCGATAAAGTTCTTCTATATTGTAAATATTCATTATAAGGTTATTTTGTTTCCTCAATTTGTACATTATTTGTATTTTTATTTCAAATAAACAGCTTAATTACATTGGATGGTTTTCTGTAAATACTATTGTTGTGTACGTTATTTTTCTGTACATATAAAAAACTTGTGAAGTTAGCAAACTAAATTTTCTGCACCTTGAAGGCATTCGCAAAAAAAATTATTTGGAGGAATACGAGAAAACAAGAAAAGTAGGGAACCAAAACATGGTATTTTGAATGTTTTTCTGTTCAGCTGTGAACCTGTTTATTTGATCACGATAAAATGATTTATATAAACTTTTACTGATGGATTCGCTCGGAACTAAATAATATTGCGATTAAATTTATCACAATCGAACGACAAAAGAAGATATGGCAATTGACGTTTCAATACAGAGTACACACATTTAAAAAAAATTATTTTATAATAATTGTAACTGATGGTGTTGCGTGTATTAGCAACTCTTAACCAAAGTTGGATTCTACGGTTGATTTCTTCTCGAAGTTGGTTTTCCCTAATTGAATAGTTTATCCTAGGTATAATTAAGTCCACGTCAGCAAAAATTATTACGAGTTGCATTCTCAGTAAACACCGATATGGGTACATTAGACATGAACTTTACTTTTTCCATGATCATATTAAAACCAACCTGTTGAGAAACAAGCCATACATCATCCATATCTTGTATCCTACCTTAAGACCTTTTGTCGGAAAATCGAAGACAATTGACGTATTCTCCATTAACATTGATGCCAATTTCGTTTCAATGAAGAGCCCCAAGATAGTTTTCAGCACTGCGATGAAGAATTACGGAGAGGTTACGTCTCCTTATCTTACTATTTTCTGTGGCTAGATCGATTTCGCACTCCGGTTCTGTAATCAGACTGAGATGGTGGTGTTACTGCATAAACATTTCAACATTTCTATGTGTCGCTGGTTAGTACAACATCGTGGTAGATATTGAAGCACGGCCCAGGATTCTATAAAATTAAAATTAAAATAAACGATTTCTCTTAGTCCAAAACCGCAAGATATATCGGCCTATTATACTCTTCGGAATTCTGTTTAATTTAGCCTAGCGTATGAATATGGACTATGGTACACTATAGCTTATTCAGAAACTGGATTATTTGGGAGTATAGAAGTCGTCGAACCTGCCTATGAGTCGTTTCGTTATGACCCTGGATAACAACTTATAAATGTGTCTCTAGAAAGTGATGAGACTTTAAATATTCAGAAGGGTTTTCTACCATAATTTTTGCTGTTTAATACATCACGAGACTGTATGTAAAATAGGTTTTCCATTTTTACCATTGTCCAGTAGATTTGTAAAAAGAACTTATTAATAAATTCAGAAAAAAAGTTGTGATATTTTTTTATAACAAACATCAGATCAAGAATAAAGTAGATTTTTTAAATATTTTACTATCCAGATGTAATAA
The DNA here is from genome assembly GCA_039881145.1 of Druceiella hillmani. Classification (NCBI taxonomy): domain Eukaryota; kingdom Metazoa; phylum Arthropoda; class Insecta; order Lepidoptera; family Hepialidae; genus Druceiella; species Druceiella hillmani. The sequence continues at coordinate 19,427,275 of JAYKKI010000010.1, read as the reverse complement.
TAAACAATTGCGTCATATAACATTTATGAATTGATTGTTTTGTTATTCACATACGATTTTAAAATTAATCACATGCGATTAGATTTAGATCTCATTTCATCAGCGTACTATAAATATTTATGAATAGGCAAATTGTTAGGTATTTTTTACACTTTTTTTATGATTCCACACGAATACCTATTTCTGAGGAAGAGAAACAAAATTGATTGCCGCTTTTACGACCCTTGAGTCAGTAAAAGTCATTAAAATTGTTTAATTTTACGTCGTTACTTTTCTGAGTTTTTACTCAATGCGAAGTTTCCTTTACGCTTTCTATTTTGTATAATAATGTAAGTAAACTTTAGTCTCATGTTCCTTTAGATGATTACATTCGTAATGTAAATATAAATTTAAGTTATTTAGAATTTGGTACGAACTAAAATCTGAACTTGAAAGAATGACGAGCAACTTTAAATTCCTGGCCGACCTGTGATCTTGAAACAAAAGTGGTCTGTATCTATCGGTTGAAAAATAGTGCAGAGAACGATTAATGTTACGTAGAAAACCTGAATATCATTATTCAAATATGTTCAAAGAAAAACAAAAATAATTTTTTGTGAATAAATATTTTTAAGAGAATTTTCAATTTCTTATATAAATATTTAATCAATGTTTAATAACAATGATTTATAATATAGTTTAATAAAAATTATATATAATTGGAATCCATCACGATAACAAAATAATTATCAATTTTCTTAACGACTATTGCAATATTAATTAATCCAACTATTGGTTAATATCAAGCCATGTGAATTCGAAGTATAATGACCTGGAAAACGTATCCGCGTCGGTGGAAATTTCCTATGCCCCCGCATTATGACGATTTCACTTTCATTTAGGCCAAGTGCAGTGAGCCTAAATATTTAATTAACATCATTCGGGCCAAATCCTCAGTTACTGGATAAAACGTTCCGAAAGCGAAGAGATAAGAAAATGTTAACATAACATAAGACTTGAAAATGTAGAGCTTTATTTGTGGGCTATTACCTTTTATAATAAATATTATGGAACTAAATCTTGTCTAATCAGATCGTAACTTTTAAAAAAAGTATAGTAAAATTAGCGATATCAGCAAGCAATAAGAACTTTTAATTAAAAACCTATGACTTTCTCACCTCGTATTCAGGGAACTGCCAAATTGATACATTTACTCTAAATGTCGATACATATTTAAGAGTTAATTTTTTTTATTTATGAAAAATAAAATTAAGTGTCTTTATTTTAGTACTATGATTTATATTGTTAATTTCATAACAATTCTTTAGATTTAAATCAGCTCCTCATATGTCTCATTATCAAACGGGACAACCATTGACACCGATTTAACTGTTTGGGATCTGAACCGTATACATACACTTATATACATACGTATTTGTTTACATTCGTGTTTTTTATACTATAGTAATGTTTTGGAGTCAGTGGTCATTAACATCTCAATTCAAATATTTTGAAAATTGCGAAAGACTTTACACTCCTATTGTCGCTCAGAAGGAGACAACTGGTAAGTTTAATGAATCTCCTGCCTGATATACTGTGATTGTTTTGCATAAAATTATGTATTAAACTGCCAAAACGTATTGTATGTATGCAATACATAACAATACATTTTGGCAATGTGCAATCTCTTCTCGTTTACGTATGTAACTTTAATATATCATATTTCTTATTTGATATCCCGTAAAAATCACATAAACTAACCAATATGTATAATTTTTTTTCTGATCACGAAATTAGTCCGCATAAGTGGCCAAGAAATAAAAAAGTTATGTAAAAAAATACCAGGGCAAAAATACTGTAATTATCCCAAAGGAGTTTCACTTTTACCAATGGAAGTATGAAACTCTGACTAAGTATATAATATCAATTGAAGGTTCGTCAATTTGAAATTCGGTATCTTCTAGATTATTTATTAAATATTTATTCTGACTGAACACTGAAATAAAAAAGTTTTATTTAATTTTTTCCCAAATCGTGAAAATTCCTAAATTTTTCCCCCATTTTGACCAACACCACACGTTAAATCAAATCTTTATACAATCAAAATGCTTTGATTTATATTTACTTGGGTGATAGGTTCTTCCATCCTATATTTTTATATATAGTCCGAAACGCAACCAACAAGCATTCATATACATAAAGTAGAAATAGCAAATGTTTTACATTAATTAGAAAAGCGATATTTTACTTAAGATTTTCTTTATGATACGAAAAGCCGACATAAAATTAATCCACGTAAATTCAAATTGTTACATGAGAACAGAAAATGGGTTTAAATATTTGGCTAAGACTTTTGATGGACGAAGAGAGATGATTTTTGATGGACGAAGAGAGACTGAGGAGATAACAAAATAATGAAGATATCACCTGAAGGGATGACTCATTATCCTTCAGGCTGTTTGTAGATAAACAATACAAAATCAAACATGTCACCAAAAGGATCAAAATGAAATACACTGGGGTAGTTTATTCTTGTTAGAGATTCCGTGTGATGCTTCGATGTTAGAAACAAAAGACCACACGACGGAAGTAAAACTTCAAATTCACAAAATATGAACTTTTTTTTAACAATTTACAATTTTATTCACTATAAACGTAGAATATTTAATGTATTGAACAAAATAATAATTTATAAAATTGTTCAAGAACGAAATGAAATTATAAATAATCAAAAAATCACCGTTCGCATAACGCTAGCAAATTCGCAATGTTTTTTTAAGTAGTAATTGCTCGCGTGATTAATTGAACAAATTTGGTGGTATATTTTAAATATTCTGGAAGTTTTTTTAACTTTATTTGAATATAGTGGAATAAATGGATTGAGCCACATGTCTATTAGGAAATGTATCCAGTATTAGTTTGCAATGATGAACACAATTGCTTTATTTTTATAGATCCGCGTAGAACGTCAGCGCAAAGGTACTAATGGAAGATGTCGAAATGGATTCATATCTAATGTTGACACAGAAGCATCAGTCGAAGCGAAAGTGAACGTGCAGTAAAAGAAATACCAGCAATATATGATCGGTATTCTGACAGAAAGATACTTACTTTTAAAAAGGCAGCCACTCTTACCTCTTACAAAGTCCTTTTTTTATTTTAGAAGGTTTGTTTATATAATCAACCACTTATATTACTTAATTATGACATGCACATGCAATCGAGAACAAACAGATTGCACACTAAAAAAATATAATGACTTTAAAACAACTCCTCACACTGTCTTCAAAAGTGAGTTGCTCAGCTAGAATTGTTATTATTTTAAGCTGTTTTGACAATATTCAATAGATTGCGTTCTTTATTACGACTGATGCATGTATTATGACTATATTTTGATATAAACATTAATGGATACAAAATGAAAAGGTCAATATTATCTGAATGAACTGTGTACCATAGCTCTCTCAACAATTTTAATCAAAATTAACTTTTACAAAGTCTTAAAATTTCCACTTTTCACTAAATTTAGAAAATTCATTATTTAAATTATATTTATTATTTAATTAATTTCAATTATACTATTTAAAGTGAAAGAGTATTTGGTATCATAAGTAAATCAATGTAGTCGACGATATCTAAGATATTTAATCTCAGATATGATTTGGTTTGACGTGAGATAAGAAAATATACATTCAGAGATTATAAGCTCCATTCAAAGCTTAGTTTAATTTTCATATAGAATAAAATGTTAAAAACATGATATAATCAAAATCAATAGTCTACATAAAAGGCATACATTAAATCAACAGAACTTAATGCAATTCTTTTCTGTGGACTAGAGTAGTTTGTACAAAGAAATACAATAGAACATTGAGAACAATATTTTGAGTTGAGGTTTATTTTGTTGCTTTATTATTATAAATTTTCCATGACCTGCTAAAGTTAAAAAAAACAAGGTATCCTTATCAAATTACAGAATTTTGTCGTTCCAATGCATGATTGAAATTAACTAAATAATATGACTAATGGATGATATGAAGTGATACTGTATCAAGAGTAATCAGGACGTACTTAAGATTTATTGACGCAAGGATACTGCGGTTTAAATCAATTTAATACCAAATATATATATATATATATATATATATATATATATATATATTTTTTTTTTTTTTTTTTTTTTTTTTTTCTCAAATTTGTTTTGTACTTTATTAATAATTTAATTATTTCATTTTCATATGTTGAGCAAAATTATTTGATACGAACAACTAAATACGAACAATAAATAGTGAAATGAAAATAATAGTAATATTAAAAAATAACCATAAAATTATTAAAATTATAAAACAATAGAAAACATTCGAGTGTACTTTAAGCTTAAACGCCAAGTACCTTAAGTTACCTTCACAAATATATTGCACGAAAGAGGGATTAAAGATTAAGGTTATCATTACAATGTATTTTACTAAAGCAAAAATAAGCTAAATTGATCATATTAGATTTAAAATGCAAAGCAGTTAGTGTACACTTTCAGTTAAATATTTCGTGAACGTGTACATCATACACTTCCACGAAATACTTTAACTATTTTTCATGGAAAACAAAACATCTCTTCGAATTTCAAATAATTTACTTAAAAACTTAAGTATTTATTGAATATATTTGGCGTTAATTTTGTAGAAATGCATTATTCACAATTAAATGTAACTACGTCATGTAGTATTATTTATACTTTCTTTAAGTTCTTTACCACGACCTAGGTTTCGTTGTATTACAACATCTTCAGGTGGGCTATCAGCAAAAACACTATTTTCTTTTTAGACCCCACCCATAGCCCATCTGAAGATGTCGTAATACAACGAAACCTAGGTCGTGGTAAAGAACTTAAAGAAAGTAGAAATAATACTACATCACGTAGTTTTATTTCATTGTGCTTAAGTATTTAGTCAGGATGGTAAGAGAGTGAGTGCAACTTGCGTGCCTTGGATTGGTTTTTTATTATTGATCTTATGAATAATGGATTAAAGATGAGATGATGAAATGATATTCTTGAGGAAATTCTGGAAAATGAAAAAGTAAGGTAGAGTATTTGAATAGCATTCCTTTAGAAAAAAAACAGTGAAAATTGTCATCCTATTTTGTCGCCTAATTTCTATCGAATATGAATTGTAAACTTATTTACAAATAACTGGTCACTGATGGATTTAACTTTATAATTATTTTAAACAACTTACGTGGAGATATTTTTGGAAAAATTAACAAAGGGATTTCATCTTGATGAGCCAAAAATTTAAGATTGTAAAAGTTTGACTCGCCTATGATTTTAAAGACGACGATGATCGAGAACTGAAGTTAATATAGAAATAATTCATCAAAAATAAATGATCGTTATAAAATCATTGACCATATGGATGATTTAAGGATATACAGCTATTAGAGCATTGTAAACTATTGTTTCACTTGCAACTATTTTTTCCTCAGACTACGTGATGAAAAGATGATTGAGATCATATGTCTCCGAAAATCACAAGGTTTACTAGTTAGGTTCTTTCTTGTAGAGACAAAGCAGATGTCAAATTTAATACAGTTTCACTTTAGTATGAAAACCTCTACAGTCTTTTACTTAAAACTTTCCTCAATTTAAATATGAATGACTCGTCCTCAATAAAATAAAAACCACTGGAGAAAATTCCGGTGTTCTTATTGTTTTACTAACTCCACTCGCCTCTACAACTGGTAATGCTATGCTTATATATTATTATTAGAAATAAAAACATTTTAAATGTCAGGAATATAACAAGTCATAAATTATTTTCAAAACCATCTGCGTGAAATACAAAGCCTTTCGTGGGCGGAAAATTCAGGTATTTGAAACTACGGCTTGAAAATTTTAACGTCACTTTCTCTTTTCTTATGATAATCCCCACTTTGTAATATATCACGAAACTGTACGCAAAATATTTTTCCTTTTTCAGAAGAGTCCACAGATTTTGTAAATAAAATGCGTAATAATGGATTGAAAGAAAAAGTTTGTGAAATATATATTGAGAGAAAATAAAACAAAGAATAAAAATGTTCTTCAAAATGTTAACGTCCGGTATATAAGAACGGTATCATAAAACGAACTTGAATAGATTGTAATGCATCTCTCCTATATGCTTGTCCCAACTGCAATAGACTTTCTACTATTCTACAATGCTTTAAAATCTTGGCTCATAACGCTTAAATATATCTTGAAATGAGTTAAGTGCAAATGCTTAGGAATAGATGAATGATTATATTTAATTCACGCTTCTTTGTGAATTAAATATAATCCTATATACGTAATGTCCTATATACGTTGCTTCCTTCTTTACTTTTCCATAATAATTGTAATTTTAAAAGGTTAAATTTTTATTGAATGGATTTTTATGAAGAAAATTTGAATTATAAAGATATATTTTCTTTCTATATTTGAAAGTAGCTCTAAATTATGCCATTGGTATGTTTAAGTGAAATTTAAAAAATAGAAATTGTAAAATTAAAATGCCATCAGTGCCATTGTAGAAGTCAAATTAAGTTCAATAATTTTTTATGGATGTCAAATTCAAATCTAAAAAAATTTACCAAAGCTTATTCGAATATAATATTAAACTAATAATGACTAATTCAAATTATTGTAAGTAACAAATTAAATATTATTTTACTTAACCCAAAAAAACGGCGCAGATCAAAATTTTACAAAAATTTTGATCTGTGCTGGAGTAAAAATTTTTGTTAAATTTTAAACAAAAATTCTAATTAAAATTCTTGTCTTCGCTTACTCACATATTTAGTCGTCAACAAACAAGTAAAATGGCCGGTTTGTTTTTGGGTTAAGTCAAATAATATTTAATTTATTACTTACAATAATTTTAATTAGTTATTATTAGTTTTATCTAAGTTCAGGAGAAATATATTACATCTTCCATTTCTTGCTTATGTGCAAGAGCAGTGAAGTTTCTAGTTACATAACAAATTTCCTGACGTATTTAGGTTTATACTCAGGTATCAACGAGTTACTAATGTATATATTTCATGTAATATAATGTCATATTGTTGAAGGTCCAATGATAGGGTTTTATGTTAATATAGTTTTAAAAAATTAAGGGTTTTTACATTAATAAAACTTTGAAAAATAAGCTATAAGTAAGAACAAAAATTTACTTCGAATCTGGAAATTATTAAAAGATTGTGAAATTTACATATTACGTAAGAAATTCAAATTTTTGATTTGAAGTGCGATACGTTCCATCAATTTACTGGTTTAAAATACCAGGAGCAATTAAATCTATACACATATTAAAATTATCAAAAATCCTTATTTACACTAGTGGAACTGTAAGGTAAAACTGGCATTAAGGCAACTTTAAAATATACCAGTGGAACTATCCGATAGCGTTTTAGGTTAATTATTCCTTAAGGCATAGGTAAAGAATTGAATTTAGACAATAAATTTAAAAATTTATGGAATTTAAGCAATTTTATTTGACACACGTATTTAATTGTATACTTAGTCGATTATCTAGGCCATATTTTAGGGTAGTAGGGGCATAATATTAGTTTTTCCGTACAGACTTTGACAGCATTGCACTCAGATAGTCAATGAATTTCAAAAATATCTTTTTTAATAACTCCGAAAGTGATAGAAAAAATCGAATATAATTTTTTCATCTTTCTAACTTCAGTACTATTAGTTCTGCGTTGATGAATTAGAAGGTCAAAACATGTATTCTTATTTTTAAATTTAAGGCATATATACCTATAAGCACTTGTATATATAGTACACACAGATACACGGAGATTCACAAAAAAATTTACATTAATATTTTCAATTATTAAAATTTTAAAATTAGTAAATTATTCTAAAATAAAGAACGGCATAACTGAGGGTGATTATATTTAAATTAAGACTTTTTCTCTAAATATTGAAAACACGGAAAGTAAATAAATTAACTCGAAACCTAAATGAAATCAGTACATTTATAAATACGTAAGCCGTAGTTGAATGTTTTGTAAATATCATCGTAAAAGGTAATTTTTTAAACACATGATTATACATAATTTTCTTTTTAAATTAGCAATCTCCTGCATCCTTAATAGTCATTATTACGAAGTGTATCATTAAAAATATGTACCGTAATACAAAGCGATATGCATTAACAGGTCATCCAAGAAAAATATATTATAACAAGTGCGTAGACGTATGCATAGTACACGAAGCTTTTGATATCTATCACCTTTATATTGAAAATATACAAACATCAACTCTTTGGCATAATTCAAATTAGAACGACACCGCAATGATCTCTCCTACCCTATAATATATGACGCAGCACTACACTATAGGGTCCAATTGTAGTAGAGGAGACAATATAGAACGTACTCGTAAGAACACGAGTCAATGGTAAAAGCAGGTATCAACGAAAAAAGAGATATATAGAATCTTGTAGATCTAGGCTTAAGCAGGGAGAAATTTCTTACGATTTATGGAATAAAAGACGACATGTATTTCCACGGTGACACCGTGTCTTAATTATCAAATAATATAGATAATTAAGATACGGTGTTATGATGATGTTCGAATATAGTATTTATTAAAATTTCAAAATAATTCTTAGTGAAGGGATATTCTTTTGGATATTGTATGAATCATAATTCTCATTCTACACCAAACTCTATTCCGTGTAATGATGGTATTTTGAAGATTTTGTAGTATTTCATTGGGATTTTGATTAGTTACGACGTAACTGGTATACGCAATGTAATTTTTAACACGAAAGTGAAATTTTGTAACTCAACTTACCAATACTTAAATTAATTATGGGAGAGGGCTATTGCTAACTGGACTAAGCAATTATATTTGCTGGACTAAGCAATTATATTTAGAAATTTGCGACTTAAATTATATACGTATGTAATAAGAAAATAAATTTACATTTTTATTGTAAATGCCTATAGTGTATATTTTGCTTTTCCCCCAAAACTATAAAGCAATTTATTAAACAAAACAATAAATTAATTCAACGATAACATCAATCAGGGTATTGGGCGTCGAAAATCTGAGTAATATTGAAACAAAATTTGATAAAAATTTAAAGTTATATTGGTCTTCAAAAAATGTTTTGGGTATCAAAAAATGTTATAACTTTTATATTTAATTTCTTTATTGGGTTTCTTATTTGGTTTCTTTGGGTAGATTGGCCTTCTCCCAAAGATTGTTTATAAACGGGGGTAATAAAATAGTCGTAAGCTGTAAATGTAACAAGCTAAAAACAAAATATTTGCTTTACATGTTTTTATTTTATTCTTGCTTGTTCTTAATTATCATTGTATTTATGTGCCATTACTTCTACTTCCATATTGTGTTTTTATTTTGTTCTTTCTTGTTCTGTCTACTAGAGCGACAAGTTTAAAGTGAAGATAGACGTAATAATTGGACTCGATACATACATATTGTGTCGACGTCACAACGTGTCTCAAAAAGTCATATCTAACAGAAAATGAAAGATAAATTAAGCAAGCGAGAGGAAAGCACGCAGAAAAGAGGCTACTAAAAAACATGGATTAATTAAATAACTATTTTTGACAGCAGCACTTTTCTCACGTAGCCCTTTCGCGCAACATCCCCAGGTGCCTCGTTATATATACTACATATATTGTAAGGCTGACACAAAGTAAAGCTAGATAAAATAAATTATTATGCTCTATACGATGTGAGAACAGTTTCATTAAAATATTTTTGAGATTTTTTCTCATGCCAGAGCTCCATAACATGCTTTGATCTTTTGGTGATTGGTGATCAAAAATACTAAATTTATGTTTATTAAGAATTAGCTATATTATAGGCCCGTCACTTAGGTAAGGATATTAGGTAATGTTACCCACAAATTTAAATTATAATTTATGTTAACACCATTGTAATATACATAGTCGTATTTAGAGTTGTATATTAACATTTGCTACATACTATAATTTTTCTAGTATTATATTTGAAATACAATTAAGTTAACTTAATGTCCATATTTATAAAAAAAAATTAAAGCGTGGATCACCATAATATCATTTATTATGATAGCTTCTAACTTAAAGGTCAGCTTAGCATATTTATTAAAGTTAAGAGCAACTAAGTTCGTCTGAACTATCTGTTTTACCAAGCGTAAAATAGTTTTTAGAATCCTAACAAAAATAATCTCCTCTATATTCATACATATTTGTAACATTATATTCTATATCAAATTTTCCTTTTTCGACGAAGTAAGAACTCATGAAATCTTCATCACGCAGTCATACATAATGCGATTTAGAATCACTCATTCACAAATTATACTGACAACACTTGTCTTATTGCATTCAATGCGTGGGTAATATATAACCTTGCAATAACTTCCTTATATTTTTTTAGATTTAGATACGGTTTGCTGCAAAATATTCGGAATTAATCGGTGATGGTTCTGAGAGCAGTGTCATAGTGTTAGCTCATCATGGGGCGCTGCATAAATTTAGCGATGGTTTTTAGATAAGTAATATGGTGTTAGCTCGCCAGGAAACGCTGCAATATTTTCCTGCAAACGAATTCTCCCATTTTTCTCCAACACCGTTTGACCGATTTAATGACATGGGTTATTAGTCAGGTGTTATGTTATTAACTCGTCAGGGACGCTACAATAAACATTTTTGATTGATCTAGATTAACTACTTTGTGGCCGTTCTTTGGCTTCGTCGATGTGTGATCCACGTAACATGTTTCTCAAGCACTCAAGTTCTTCTAATGGTGTGCTGGGAATTGTTGAAGAGTTTTCTTTGATTTAAATCAGTTATTAATACGCCGTCTAAAATCGTACTCTACTAAGATCCACGTAGCCTTTGGCGAATGTTTAACGTAAGAATTTACTTATCAAGACAATAATAAACAAAATCAAAATTTTGATTAAGTGCACGACATATGTAAACGTTTTAAACGAAAAAGTATAAAATAAAAAGCAAACATTAAGAATTATGAAATAACCCACCATTGTAACTCACGTTGTAATTGAAAAAAACGATTAAATATTTTTTTTAACCCCCTTCCCCCCACGGACTAAAAAAAAGTAAGAAACAAGAAATATAATTAGCAAACCTAAGAAAACCTCGTCGGGGCTACTATGTCCTGCCAATGCCTAAAATTTTGCAGTTTTATCAGTTCGTGACTAATTGAAATCCTCTCAGATGCGCAAATAGCTTTCCTATGCTACTACAATGTTATTGATATTGGGGACTGAAATGGCAATGGCAGCCACTGCGGGTTTCATTTATTAAGTTTTTTATTTATTTTTTTTAATACTTTAACCTATATGCAATACATATATTTAGCAACCTTATTGCTAAAAGAGCAATCTCTTCCAGTCAATCACATTGATTATATATAAATATTTTGGGATGTGAAAAAAACCAAACTTAGGACATAATACAAAAAATAACGAATAACAAAAAATATCATAATATATAAATAATCAAAACTAAGCTACATATGAATAAAAGAAAACAAAAAAGGGTTAATTATAATATCGACCTGGGTCGAAACAAGGAAAATGGGAATTAAAATTTTATTACGAACGGTAGGACATAAGGATTATGAGAGGAAGGAATTTTTCAGACGATCTTAGAAAACATTTAAGGAGTGCGAGTTCCTGGTATCCGGATCTAGTCGATTCCAAAGTTTTATAGTAAGAATGTAAAGGTTGGTTCGATTACGGACTACGGTCTATTTAAATTATCCTCTAAATTGGGATACATGATCATACCTTTTGCAGCGAAAAACAACCATATTGTTTGCACAAAATTTGTAGGTGTTTTAATTTTATAAGGCGATACTCAGTAAGGTCTGGATAGCATACATTTTCGTAGTCAAGCAATGGGAGTAAGAGATGAATTTTGGTTTGAATGTCTAAACAATTTTGAGTATGCTTGAGGGAGTACATTCTGCTGAAAATATGATGACTAGCACCATTTACTTGCGACTGACAGCTAGGATTTTGATCGATCAGTAGACCCAAATCTTCAAACGTTGACGTAAATGGAATTGTTATGTCATTTAATGTTAGATATGGTAGCTCTGATAGTCTAATTTTAGAAAGCAATCTTTGGTTACCAAATACCGTAGCTTAAGACTGAATTGGATTGCCTAACAGACCTATTTTATGAGCCCACTGACCGATTGAAATGAGGTCTTCATTGAGGGTATTGATAACGGTTGCTATGGAGTTTACATCAGTATGGACCTATATTTGTAAATCTTTAGTGTAAAAACGATAATTACTATGTATATTCCCAGCAACCTCACAATGAATATTGAAAAAAGAAGTGGAGAAAAAATCCCTCCTTAAAGAATACCAGCTGACGGCCTATCTAATCAGAGAAGGCATTGAAAGATTTCACAGATTCGCATTAAAATCAATCAGCAAGTTGGGTATGGACTATGCGCTCATATCGAATAAGTTGGGCATGGACCATGTGCTCAAAAACTTTCGATAGAAATGGTATTATGGAAATCAGTCGAAAGGCCTTTGCGATGTACAGATTTTTTTCAGAGAAGTATTAAATACGTCAGTAATAACAAGGGTAATTCAACCCTTCTCGACTAAAAGAAAGTGAGAACCTATTAATATAATTACAAACCCAAGAAAATCCAAGGATGTATTATGTCGGTAGATTGTAACAGACCGACGGAAATTTTTACTCGGTCTTTTTTTTAAATAATGAAATAATTTGAATTTTCTCTTTATACTATTTATGGTTATCTGCTTTTCACGGCAATAATTAAAACAATCGTCACCACACTCGGTCACCCACAAAACATGACCTACTTGCAAATAATAATTGATTTACATAAAAAGCAGAAGTTACTATATTTTTTATAAAAGTTATTATTATCTACTTAACGCAGAAATACTAATTTTATTAATATGCTTCGGTTACATTCATAAAAGTACCCGTCTGACTTACTTTTTGATATTTTGTGGTTTGTATGTGGAGGACTATGTTTCTGTTTGTTAAAAATTATCAATTGTTTTGTGTACATTGTTCTCCTTATTTATATATTATTAGTTTTTGAAAGAAGATTAAATTTTTTTGTATTTTGAAGATTACATTTTTGAAAATTTGTATTTATTTAATTGTATTGTTTTTCTTTCTGTTTAATCTATACTGTATATTTTTGTTAATATTATACTGATTAAATATTGATATGTCTTCCAAATCTTCCCTTTATTCCTTTCAACCCTTCTTCTCTCGTAACAATTCCAGCTCCTGTCTTTACTATTTCAAATGATCTTGAGCCATTTTGTGATGCCTTTAACACAACCACACGTGATATTCTTCAGTCTTTATTTCTCGCAGTCTTTCTGAGTTGCATTTCTGTCGTATCAATGGTCAAATTACTCCATCCCTTTTCTTGGATTTTATTAATTATTTTGAAAATTTAAATATGCATGCTTGTCTTATTAATGAAACCTGGTTTAAACATTCACTCCCCTGTAATATTTATTCGCTTCCAGGTTTTTTATTAATCCGTAATGATCGCCAATATGGTGGTTGGATCGCCATCGATATCTTCAAGATGAAGATTTCATTTCAAAATTATCGCAAAATCTCCGACTGTTTGTCTGCAATGAAATATTTATTTATTGAAATCACTTTCTTCAGAATGATATTACTCATAGGAGTTGTGTACTCACCTCCTGGTATTTTGTATTTTGAGAGTATTATTGACAGTTATATACAATTATATCCCCTTACGATGATTATGGGGATATAATTGTATATCACTGTCATCCCCTTTAGACTTTGAACCATTTCGTTGCTAAGGGCCTCGTATTACTTGATCCAGCTGTTAAGTCGGAAACATTTAATAAAATCCATTCCCTTCCGTCTAATCACGAACTCTCATTTAATATGCCTGTGATTTGGAATTAAATCTTCTCTCCAAATCTAATCTCAGAAATAAATCTTCTGGGTATAAAAGCAATTATATGGGATGCGATGGCCTACGTATTAAAGCCATTAAACTTCTCTTAAATATTGTATAATACACACGCCTGAAATACAAAAGACAAATTAAAATATAGATTAAAAAAAAACTAATTTCTATTAATTAGTCAAATAACTTCGATTGTATAATATATACTACTACATTTTTCAGATAACTACGATTACGAATTAAATAATGACAGGTGACGTAAATCTCGCAAATATCGCTGCGGAAATTATAAATTAAGATTGAAACCGAGAGGAAAAATAATTAATTATTTTTATAGCCGAAAATAAACTGGTATTTAAATACGTTTAATTATAATAGAAATAATAAAATCTATTTTACTTTGAAGTTGATGACCCATTAATTCACATATAATGGGTCATCAATTTATTATAATGTCCTATTAATTTATAATATCCTAATATTTCTGAATGAACGAAATTCTTTCAATCAAACCGATACAAAAAAGGAAATAACGTGAACAATATTGACTCGCCGAGATGAGAGACAAAAGCACTTAATTGTCGAATTCACATCATTTCCACGCATTAATTCAGTGCCGTCCCACTGGACAATGAACGAGGAAAATTGGACTACCGATCCAGTAACGGAGGGTATCGACATTTGAAATCGTTGTTTACTGTGTTTCGGTTAATTGAAAACATTCTATTCAATTCCCGATGAAAGTTATAAATAATTTTATTTATATATATGATAAAAGCAAAATGGATGGAGGAGAATATTTGACAATTATGAAAAAAATAGTTTTGGAATGCTGATTAATAACTCTTTCAAGTATAAAGCCCTTTCCGGAATTTCATATCATTATTATTGAGTATCCTACATGTCAAGTTTTTACATGAGACCTTTCATGAGAACAATTGTTGACGCATAGAAGCATGGGTTCCTAATTGGATTTGTAATATTTGTTTTCTTTTTGAGGGGAAATTTTAAACTGGTAATTAAAATCTAATTACTTATCTAATAAAATATTTTAAATTTAATGTTTCTAAGTTAGATGTTATAGGAATGGAAATTTAAGTACGTCGAAGCTTTTAAAAAATTCTCAACACATCGTTGCAAGCTTGGTTCAGACGGAGTGATTTATGTTATGACATGAGAAGAAAATAAAAAAAGTCGATCGAGTGTCAATTATTGAAAATTCCAATTAGCCAAAAGCTCAGTGTAATCAGCTCCCTCTCCTGCTTTAAGTAGATCTCTAGTATATGATTGAAAGGTGACCATCAGCCTCGCTATCTACCGTTTACCGAACGGATACCGTACCCCATCACATATAGGATATACGGAGTTTTATGGAGGGTGTTTCAAAACGGCCAAATTCAAAACTTTGCAAAACATCTAAAGAAAATAGTTTTTCCTTATATTATGAGAAAAATTTTTGTCGAAATTTTTTTCTGTAAAGCCAACCGTTTAGCAATAACAAATTGAATTGCTTATAAACATTATTCCTGCTGAAAAATTTCAATATTGACAATTTTTACTTATTCTATACTACATTCATGATTTTTGTAGATTTTTCTTATGCATTTTTTCGAAGATAAGGGTTAAATATTTGATTATTCAGAATATTTTTATTACTTTATCAATAATAAGCACTTTAAATTCATTATTATAGGAACTACACCACCTAAATGTGTTTTGACATTATTGATTTTTGTACTCTTGTTGTCCAAGAGAGGAATTTCTTAGTAGTTTCATATTTTGGAATATATTTTTGGAATATGAAATTACCTGAGTGGTTTTGTTATTTATAAACATTCTTCATTTATAGGAATTTTCGAAAATAGCATAATTTTTTTTTACAATCTAGTTGAATTTTTCAGTAAAATGTATTTAAGTAAAGAAACATTTAGGGTGAGTTGTATTTATTGAAATTTTCGCCGTTGTAACTTGATATTAGTTATTCACATATCGAATATTTCGAAGGCAAAAATGTAAAAAAATGGGTTATAATTGGTTAATAAATAATATTGGTTTTTGATATATTAGACTTCACTCTAGCTGAATATAAATATTCATATGATAAATCATGTACAAATCCGGTGTTTAAAAATAGAATATAATAAAGCAAGTTATAAAATTTAGATCAGCACTTTATTGAATAATACATGGATATATCAATACCTGATGTATTTGTTAGAGTTGAATACATTAAAAAACATTCGTACATTGGACTTCACCTTGTAATAAGACATTCAAAATCTGGAGCACATCCAGATCGACAGCCTATAATCTCAATATTTTATTGATGGTGTTTATGGAGCTTTAGTAACCTACGAGGACTTCAATACAACTTCTCATTGTCACCATGATAACAGGATATAGAATGTATGTGTATATATATATATATATATATGTGTGTGTGTGTGTGTGTGTGTACGTGTGTGTGCGCATATGTGCGTGTGCGTGTGCAGGTGCGCGTGCGAGAGCGCGTGCGCGTATGCGTGCGCGTGCACATTCGCGTGAGCTAGGGCAAGCATGTGAGCGTGCGCGTGCGAGTGCGCGTGCGCGAACGCGTGTGCGTGTGTACGTGCGCATGAGCGTGTGCTTGCGCGCGCACGTGCGTGTGTATGTATACACGTTAAAATTGGGGTCTAGGAACCTTGATTAATGAAAACGTAACGATATCAATCATCTCCAGAATATATGTATTTCCGCGAAATTAAACTATAAGGCTCACATGAAATTTAACAATCATTCCATTGATGAGTCAATATTTCAACAAACTGTAAAATAAATAAGTAGCGTGAAAAATTATAACAACATTCATATTAAATTTCTACATATATCATCCAATGTAAACATACACATAATCGAAATAAGAACATCTGTCTTTTGAAGAAAATAGGTAAAAAACCCACTAATTTAAAAAGTTAAATTAATGTCTTGATAAATAAATGTCTGATTAAAAATTAAATAAATTTTTGATATATATTACATGCAATCAAGTAGAAAGGAAATTATTTGTGTGTATATATATATATATATATATATATATATATATATATATATATATATATATATATGTGTATATATATATAATTGACTAATATTGGATAATTATATAATTTTTGATATTCGTCATTCACAAAGACTAACTTCAAGTAGTGTTTCTTCTTGAGTTTTATGTTTTTTGTTTCTTGGAAAATAGTCAAAAAATTCAACCACCCCAGAATTTTAGAAAAATATATATTTTTATTTTTTCATATTTTTTGTATAGAAATTTAATTATAAGGCGATATACGATGTTAGTTATACAAAATATTCATGTTTTCTAGGTGAATAGGATAGCAGAATAGAATGGTCAGAATATTTGGAGCCAGGAATTAAAAATATATTTCGACAAAATTTAGTCCTACCTGAAAAAATCTTATTAACCCCTTTATACATGTACAACAACAAAGAAGGTGATGGATTCGAGTATTTCCGTCTTTGAAGCTAAACTGAAGGAAAATATTTTTGTCGAACCGGACATAAGAAATCTAATGAAAGACGACAACTTCGGTAGAAGGCTACAGAACTGGCAGCATGGCTATCTTTAAAAGAAGTCATCAGAAACTTCTTGGAAAATTATGAAAGCCCCAATTATGAAGATCACCGTCATAACTTGATACTTGTTGTTGAAATTTCGAATATTTTAAAGGCAAAATTGTAATATAAAATGGACCTCCGCCGTTAATGAATGATATTGGTTATACATATATTGAACTACATTTTAACTGAATATTTATAACATAATACGACAGACAGAAATAGAATATAATAAAATAAGTCCTACGTTTGAAATTTGGACTTTGTATTGTTTGTATTGACTTTGGATCTTGTATTTATTGAATAACATATCAATATATACATTTCTGATCTTGCTGTTAAAATAGAATACTAAAAAATAGAATAATAAATAAAATAGAATAATATACAGTTATTTTTCAAGTATCTGCTTACAAAATTGCAGACGTATTTTTATATTTATGAAGCACTATTTAAACTACATCTGTTAGTACTTTGGGGAAAATCTTAATCAAATAGGACCGTCCTTTTTTCCGCCGCTAATATCTAATCTATCCAACAAGACCCCGAAGTATTTATAAGCTTTTATACGACAATAAGTCAGAATGCATATAAAACCATATATTATGTTGGGTTAGATCAAAGACGTTGTGATATTTTCTATTTGGTTAAAATTGGCCTAAAATATTGTATTAACTGAAATGGAAATATGAATGTTTTTATAAAATGTACGTTGTTGTACTAAAACAGCAAAATGTAAAATGTCTTTTATAAAACGGAGTAATCACGAGCAATACTAGGAAATGTGTGTGAAAATAATTCTTATTTTAGTTTTATTTACAATATCTCAGACAATAACCCAAGGGTAATCTCTGAAAACCGGGTTATTTTGCCCATCAACGGAATTATTTTTGAATTACTTTATAGTCTGAATAAAACTTCATTATCAGATATCAATCTCAAAATAATTATGTTTAGCATAGATTTTTGGGATATTTATTTTATAAAAGGTCCATAATAACTTTAAATACATTAAAAACTTTTTAAACATTAAATTATTAAATTTTTTTTACACAACGGGTTGTTTCGTATATATAGATGAAATTTAACTGCTAATAATTACACTCATTTTGCTTTCCTGATCTAACAAAATATGATTTTTATTAATAATTTATAACGCAATTTATCATGTGGCTTTTTAAGATATTGAAAAAATATATTTTAATAATGACAAACAGCAATAATTGGCTTTTCCACTTGGCCTTAATACACCTTAAATTGTTAACTTATAAGCAGTGTATGTAATTTGTTAATTATTCTGTCTCTTCCGTTACCTGTTAAGGTGACCAGCGAGAACATGATACTGGGAGTTCATTGGGAACATGGTATTCAAAATTAAAATCGAATGTCTTGTGTAGCGCCCATAATAATATAACTGAAACCATTCAACATTTAATAGGGAAAGCACAGATATCCCTTTCACTTTTAAATGGATCAAGTGATTATTATAGATTTTCATTTTGTACAATTTTTAATTGTATTTTAATTGTCAATGAAAGTGAGGTATGACATAATTTGAATGTATATAGCTGGGGTATGATTTTATATTTAATATAAGCAATTTTTGTACTGCATTTAATTATTCCTCCTTTATTTTCATTGATTACACAATGTCTGTGAGAATTTATATACTTTATATAATAGGGAAAGCACAGATATCCCTTTCACTTTTAAATGGATCAAGTAATTATTATAGATTTTAATTTTGTATAATTTTTAATTGTATTTTAATTGTCAATAAAAGTGAGGTATGACATAATTTGAATGTATATAGCTAGGGTATGAGTTTATTTTTAATATAAGCAATCTTCGCGACTGCATTTAATTACTCCTCCTTTATTTTCATTGATTACACAATGTCTATGAGAAGTTAAATACTTTATATAATATTTATGAAATTCTGTAAAACATCATTTCATTAAATATTCAAATTTTAACGTACAAGTTAATTAGTTATAAAATTGTGTATCTATTGTAATTATATTTAAGTATCAATGTAAATTGAGAAAATATTTCAATAGACAACCAAACGTTTTGAATTGCATGATTTTTTTAACCTTTAAAATATGAAATATTTTTAGTATCAAGCCATCAATTTAACGGTACTTCTAAGTTTGCATTGAGATCATAAAAGAAAAGATAATCATAAAAGAAATTTAAGTTTGTTAATTGACGTCGTTGAATTAGTCATTATTGTGTGACCGTCAGAATTCTGAATAAAACAAATATTGTGAAAAGTCTTACTTCCTAGTTTTATACCTCTTACATAATTTTTTTTCGCGAAAAAGCGGTATTAAATAAAAATAAATGATAACGATAAATAAATGTATTTCTCTTCTTTGTGCGCGCAAAAACAATGGGTTAGGTGACATTTTGAGCTACGATGTCACATTTCAATAAAAAGAAACTAAATACAAGACTACAAGGCTCTAAACGTATTTGAGGATAATTTTGAAATTTACATAGCTTTTTTGCTGGAATTTTAATAATAATAACCTACAGCATATATGCCGTGCCAATTGTGGAAGCACGGCCTTTAAATGTCCTGAAAAACTATTTACAAACGTTTCAAAGCATTCTAAACGTCGAACGCAGTGCTTACAGTTAGCACGCTGAGACCCGAAGTTTATATCTGATAAATCTGCAAAATTATTTATTGAAAGTTCTAAGGCAAACTGACTTTTTTCGCATTGAATGCTAATTTTTATTTTAAACTCTACTTATATTTATAGCAATCAAAGATATACACTCTTACAACAGAATGTCGCAGTACTTATCTTGAAATTAACTTAACTTCTGATCTCTCAGAACATATTAAACCTAACCTAATATTTCGCAGGTATATGAATCGTTGCCTCATTTCTAAAACTAATTAATATCTGTCTGTTTATAGCTGCCTAATGACATGGAAAATTATATTCCATACAGTGTATTGGATTGTGTTGGCAAAATAATAATGAAACCAGATTGTTTGGCATCGAAATTTGAATCTTAACTAGATTGAATAAAACGTATGGCATCAACGTAATACAAGACATAGTTTCTAAGGAAATTGAAATGCCAGCAACATCAGCCATGACAAGCAATAGTGGTAAGTAAGTAACCTTCTTTTTCAGTTTAAATATAGGATACTTTCATCTATAGTAGTACCTATTTAAGTAGCTTGTTTTCATACATGCACTGCTAAGCAGATACCTATGTCATACTAAAATAATATAAGTATTCTGATTGTTTCAGATTTTCATTCCACTATTGGGAAGGATAATTGATTTACTAATTTTCAAGATTAGTTTCGGCAGAGGAAAAATCAGGGTTATGTGCAAAGAAATTTGCGAGTATAAATACATCGACTTTGAGGGGATTTGCACTTTCGGTTTTTGTATATACTTTCTTTATTTCATGAAATCTTTCACAAGCACAAGTCGTAATATTGTTGTAGTTTTGATAACGCTCAGCTAAATAACACTTCAGTTTATATTCACAACAGTAGACGTCTTTAGGGTTTTGTTTTGTAAAATGTGATGTCACAATCATAGTAGCAGGCGCAGCCGCCTTTCAATAAACAGACAAAAAAATTACTTTTTGAACATTATATTAGTCAGTCGTAATCAGAAGATAAAAATTGGAAATTTATTTTGCAAAAATAAAATATTTACAATTTATCTTAATGCAAAGTAATTTTGTAATAATTATCATTTAACTATAAGTTACCTTAACCAACGTATTTCTTATTTAATCGTTACATCTGTCAAGTATCCAACTTTTAATCAATTTAATAAAAGCATCGAAGAACGATACAATCTTAATAATCTCTTACTTAATTCAAACAGAAGTGCAGCAAACCCAGATATTTTTTGTACTATAATAACTAAATAATTAAAAGGAAAAATTGCTATCATTCACACCAAGTTCTTGGGGTGCTGAAATAAGAACGTTGATATTTGGTCATTTTAAGCAACCGATATTATATAAAATACTTTGAATAACTTACACTTCTGTAAAATTTAAAAAAAACATCAAGGAAACACTACACGAAAGTCATCTGCTACGTCAAATGTTTATAAGAATATTTTAAATATATTTTCCTCATTTTAAATAAATAAAGTTTAAATGATTTAGAAGAATTCTTGCAGTCAAAATAATTCACTAGCCCACATACTCCTCTTTTGTTTTCGTTAATTTAAAATGTTGTCGTACAAAAAGGTTTACGATAAAATGACGAAAACCATATATTGTTTTAGCAAATTAGCTTTTAGAGGCAAATTTGAATAAAATTGGTAAATATGGAAAAAATTAGAAAGTTTTTACTAACATTTTCAAATTTTCTTGAAAGTATTATTTGAATACGATATCCGCTAATGTACAGTAAATAGATAAATCCACATTTGATTATAGGATCTGCTTTCTCCTTACGCTCAACTTTTAAGTTTTACGAAAATTATTAAAATTTTAGACACAGTTTTACACTACTACTTACAACTTTTTACAGTTTTCTCCAAAACAGTAATTTTTAATTTTAATCTAAATACACGTACACACTTTCATATGTACTCATACCGTTTATAAGAATAAGGAAATTGAAATGGGCATTGAAAATGTCATATATTTGTTCAGACATATAGTTCAGACATTCAGACATTAATATTTCTTTGAAGAAAATCATTTTACGTTAATTTATACGTAATTTGAAATACCGTAATATACAAATTGAATTTACGTTAATTATATATGATTGAACTGATATGTACTTTAAACAATTTCACACCATATATCAAAAATAAATCTCGAGCATTTTGCGTTTTTATTTGTCGTCTAATGTTGCTACAACCAATATTAACATTGTAATCTGGTTCTAAATAGCAAATATTTACAAATTGATTTATTCATAAGTAGGAGCAAAATATGACCATTAAAGTAGAAAAAAGTTATGGAAAATAAAATAAACGAACTTGATTGGAAAACAAACTAATGTAGGTTAGGTTAGATTAGGTTATAAGTGTCATTTTTAGACAACTTGGTTAACTTTTATATGTCAATCAGTATGTGAATAAAATAAAAAAAATTATATATATTTATATATATATACATACATATATATATACATATATATTTATATATATATATATATATATATATATATATATATATATACATATAAAAACATGTTTTTGAAGGCTCTGCATTGTTACTTAAACTCTAAACCATATTGAAGTTATAAACTAGTGATTATAGAATGATGTTATTAACTAACCAAAAGCTTAAAGGACATTAACCTCGTCTCATGTAGCACAGCCTATTGCGACTTTCAATTAGACCGTGTTTCCAAAGGGAGTCGACTCCCTCTCTGTCCGATCCGACCTTTCCGGCCAAATTCATCAATCATTGCGTCATTAAGTCACTTGTGTCGTTTACAGAATAATAATTTAACGATATCTTGCTTAAGACTTATATCAAATAGATTAATATGATCATACTCGTATTACATATAAAATATTGATATTCGAAGATAATTATTGTTTTCAAATGTTTCTCCACACTCGGTTTACAATAGTTTTAAAATTATTCAGTCATTTCACATTTTTAAAGCAACCCTTTGAGCAAATTACACCATCTTGTACCAAAACTTTTGTCAGTATTATTTGGAGTCTTGTCTAATTTTTGTATCATTAAATTATATAGTTATTTTGGATTAACCCCAGCTTAACTGCATAAACACTCGTAATGTAATAAGAAAGGTGCATAAAAAGGCCTTGCAAAAATTTAAACACAACCTGTAATAAGTTCTAATTTTAATTTATTGACAAAATAGGGGTTAACATTTTAAAATATCGGTCACTAGTTCATAACCTCAGTTCGGTTCAGAGTTTAAGTTTCAGAAACATGTTTGCAGACAAATTATAGATAGTTATGGAATATAACAGAATTGTAGACCCAACTGAATTTTAATGCATTTGCCTAATAAAAAAAATTTAGGTAAGCTGTCAAGTTCAACTGTCTATTATGTAAAAGCTTATCAGCACTCAAAATGAAGCCTAATTAAGCACCAAATGGCATAAGTAGAAACATAGTGGAGGAGCATTACAATCTTATCTCTGAACCGGCCACAGTCAATCAGATTGGAGACATTTTTTAAAGGGGTTATTTATATTGAAAATTTAAAGCTGAAAATTTACGATAATTGTTTATTCAATTAATTTTTTTATTTGCCATATATTATTAAAAAATAATGTAAAGCAAATATTTTGAATTTAATTCTGTTTTTAAATGTTTCGGGTGGTCCATAAACTAAAGTCGATGCGAGAGCAGGGGAAATATTTAGAGTCAGTAGTCTTTATTCTCTTAGAACACGTAAATTAGCAAATTGTAATAAAATATAGAAACATTATCTTTAATTTTTTTTATTTTTATTCATAAAATTTTAAATGTACGTATAATTATAGAGCGATATGAGATAAACAAATTTTCTTTCCTTGTAATAACCGTGTAAAAATAATTTCATTATAATATTTATTTTAAAGAGTTATAGCATTTATTTTACCAAATCAAAATAAAAAAATGTATTATTATGTATATTATACATATAAATTTTCAAGATATTTTCACGAAATATTGAAGATAGTGTTAAAAAGGTTTAAAAAAAATTTACTTTATTTCTAATGAAAATAAGGTCGCTACAGTATTACTGTAGAAGTTACAAAAATACTACCTGGGCATCAATATAAAAAAATAAGACTATTTGACAATCTAGAAAAGACAAGACGCGCATGAAAGTCACCGACAAAAATTTATTCATAAACAAGAACAAAATATCAGAAAATAAAAATTGTCAATTCAGAAATATAGATATATGTTCCACTCAGTATATTTATCTGTAGGTGAGATATGAAGACCCTTTTTAAACTGGCTGGGGCAAACAGACCGGGGTTTGCGGACACATCAGTTAACTTATGAGTTTGGAGCCCGGGTTCGATACTTGATCTCTCATTGAGCATGTCCGGACTGATACTCCGCATGAACGTATGAATTGGAAACACTGTAATTAATTAAAAATCAATATAAGCTTATGCGTATACCGGACCGCGGTCGACGCGCGAGCTGGCATTAATTCCTGCAACCTACTTTTGTACAAACAAAGATTTGCGCAGCGCGCGATAATCCCACGATTTACGGCCTTGCGGTGTGGACTTACAGATGTTTCAAATACTATTTGACTTTGGGCGGTTCCTGATTTATAAGTTCCCATGATAACGCAAGGATTGCGAAGTTTAGTTAAAATGTGGTTATATCAATTCTATGGTTATATTAACGCACACATTACATATGTAACTTCTCATCTGGTTTCATTTATCGCTTTAAATTATGAATATTCATTGCTTTGTCGAAAACATTTATTAGTGACGCTTGGTCCATACTTCAATAATAGTAAATTATATAAACATGTAAATTACATAAGAAATAATGATAAATTTTAATTTGAATTCAGTGGATCTCGTGTGTTCTACTGATGTTTATGTATTCATCGTAATCATAAAAACAATCAGTTCCAAAAATAATTTTCACTTTAAATTTTTAACCCAAAGATTTGATTCAATCTGTTTTTAATGACTAGAAATGAATTGATTTTAATTTGAAATTGTGGTATATTTTTAATTATCATAAAAATTACCAAATCAATTATTCGGTCGAGATTTTTTTTAGTTACATAATTTAAAAAAAAACAGGGCAATGGAACTTATTTTTTTAAATATTTATCATTACTTCCACGACGTAACTAGCTTCACTAATTTTGACATCAAAATTATGTTTATAATTTTGTATATATATATATATATATATATATATATATATATGTATGTATATATATATTTATATATATATATATATATATATATATATAAATATTTATACATGTATATATATATATATATATATATATATAATACTTTCTACTTTCACTTTCATCTTGAAATAAGTAGTTTTTACTTTTAATTTTCAGAATTATGTTTCTTAAGAGGAATTGAAACGAAACCCTTTTTGAGACCATTTGCATTTTCTGCCGTAAATATTCCAGCAAAAACCATTTTTCTAAAAAAAATTGGCCCCTTTAATTAATTGATAAAGAAAATTAATCCGGTGATAAAAAAAATTAATCCGGATATACTTCCATAGATAATATATAGAAAATTTTTAATTATATATAGAAAATTTCAAAAGGTCAAATTTTTAGTTGTATTTTTAGTGCATCTTCGGTTCGAAGACACTGACAGTGTTTATGATGATTCCAATTTTTTGTCTCTATTTTAAATAGCATATCTATGTAGACAATCTAAAACACGTCAAATAATTCCTGCCTCTTATTTCGGTGACTACTGATATTCGACCACATACAAAATCAAGATATTTTTTACTTATTTACGAGTACTCACTATGTGATAATTTTTTTTTTAATTTAAGAAATAGATTTAACTAGTTTTTGTTCGCGGCATTTCACACATAGTTTTATTTTCTTCTGATATAACAGGATACGTTACGTACATGTTTTTGACACAGATTATATAAAGTCCGATTTCCATAGAGGGATGGTAATTATTAGCGCAATACGAATAGAAAAAAAAACAATAAGTAAACAAAGAAACTCACTTTTATATTTACCATATTAGTGGATAATATACTTAATTAAAGTTTAGTTACATGGCCAAGGCATGTCTGACAAAGACTAAGAAATTAAAATTTTTATCCTCTTTCAACACATATCAGACAGGTTTATTAAAAGATACAGGGATTTTTTATTTACATTTATGCACTTATAAAGCAGATTCTGAATTTTTATGACTGTGAATGACGATGAAAAAGTATCTTGATAAACCTATAGGTTTATGAAGATACTTTTCAGTTTGGGAGTTTAAGATCAAACGTCAAGTACCTCAATGTGTGACAGATGTACTACTTGTTTCCATTATTGATTACTATAGAAGACGGTATAGAAAATATAAGAGTTAAACCAATTTTCGTAATTTTTTTTATATTTTTTCTGCAATAAGAAAATAAATCTTCTATTTCCTTTATCTTAATTTCAATATTTACTTAGCAAACTGTAAAATGGAGTTTAAGGCGAAAACCTTTTCCTTCGTTCAGTTATTAATATTAAATACTTTAAACTATTAAATATTTATACTTTATATACATCCTATAATTATTTGTAATTATATTACATTTTTTTCTTTTATGGACGGTATGATGAACTAGGTAAGTTATTTTTTCAAAACTTAATTTACTTTAAATTCAGTTTTCCATGTAATTGTCATTTGTAACCCTTTTTGAAATAAGTTTTTTTGATGCTTGCGTGTATCCAACAACATGTAAGTTGGACACCAGGTGTTCAAATCATATATAAATATGTTTATAAGTAACTTATTTCAAACTTACAATGTTAGCCACTTAAGTCTGTGGATTAAACTGTAATAGATTTCTTATCCGCCTCTTCTATAAATATAATATACCTAATAATATTAACACTACTAACTAATAAACCCGCTATCTGTGTACACATGTATCTCAACTTTTAATATATAATCAACAAAATCAAGCGTTAATTATTATTGCAACGTCGGTATCTAATACTTGTCGCTAACGTGTTGGCAGAGCTAAAGTTCCGTCCTTATGGAAATCTTCGGGCCGTTGACTGAAAAACCAGTGAAGTTCGATTTTTATATGACGTTCGTCTTTAAATGTTCTATCACGTAAATTATCAGACAGAAAGCGAAACAGATTGTAATTAGATGGCAAAAGGTGTTGAGAGTACGGTGAGTGTAGTAACATACACCATCAAAATGAAAATAGTTTTCCACGCGTTACCTTTGCTACGTGAGCACCCTGAGCTTTTTGATTCTCGCAGCAACTTTTTACTTTTATACGAGAGTGACATATCAAGTTCCTAGAACTGGTAATTTATATTAATTGTAAGAAAAAACAAATCAAATTTCAAAAACGCATCTCTTTGCTAATCCATAGAGATTGTTTACTGGAATATTTTATTTATTTTTGTAATTAGCGGCAATTTGAATTTGTGGATCACGCCAAAGTAACTTTAATACAAAAAGACTTTCGTTCGATGATTTTTTATGAATGTGGTCATAAGCAACAACAAAGTAACGATCGACTTCAATGGATATTTTATGATGAAAGAGATGTATTTTATTGTTGTAAGGAGCGGTGCGGGAGTAATGTTTTCTTGTTCAAGCGTAGTCAACTTATCAATTCAGTGATCACCGTGAGGGAAGTTGATCAACAACGATAAATGATATAACATCATTACAGTGAAGCTTATGATAAAAACTGAACCGAGAGTAACCTAGCGGCTAAATTGAGCAAGTTCGGGTATTGGTAAGAGTCAAATATAAAAAATTAAATACCAAAAATTTAGGCGTCACAAAGTTTTATGCTAGATGATGCAATCATTGGTATCAAGAAATATTAGAAAAAGTTTACAGAGTTCACTCAAATTCTGTGTTTGTATATATAGTCACGATTTCGAATAATTTCTTTTAAACAAAAACAGGATATATTATTGCGAACCTGAATCCTTCGGGCAGACAGCGTTTTTTTTGTTCAAAAAATGTACTAGTAAAAAAATTTTCTCTTATACTGATGTAAATTTAATTGTCTTTATTATTTTTTAGAGAAACTAAGAGAAAAACCACCTTGCAATAGAATTCTGAAAATTTTAAATTTAATTGTACTTGTATAACATTAATATTATTCTAATCTGAACTTACTTTGGTGTTATTCTAATCTAATTGATTACATTATTTCAGAATACTTAACTTGAATTAATATTAATATAAAAACAATGTTGAAAAACCCAAAGAAATTTATATTTCTATACACTTTTTTATTAGGCTAATGTCGAGTTCCGATAACAACCAAAATTAGGTTATTTGCTTTTTTGCACTGTGTTGAGTACCGTGTGAAGATGAATTTGTATTTTGTGATGAGTTACCTAATTAACTTAAGTTCCTGTCTGTAATCTTGCATTTGCATTTAAATTAGTTTCTTGTCGTGAATTTGGCAGAAAAAGGCCCAAAGTAAAATTACATCTAAATATTCAGAAACAAATTTAAAGGCTCTGATTATATTATTTGTAATGAAAGTAATTTTAATAACTTTATATTAACTATTCTAACTTATCTGCTTAATTTGTTATAAACATAATCTTGGTATTAATATATAGTCTCAATAACTGCAACTTCATACTGTAACTTTTGTGTGACGAATCTTAAAATTTCACTCTCATAATTTGTTTATAACGCGCCTAAAGAAGTATAATTTCAATAATTAATTTTTAATAAATTAAGAGCTAGATTTACACTTAGTTATGAAATATGCACAAGTCACCATCCTAGTGTTGGTTGATTTCAGCAGAGCGTCTCAAAATATATTGAGAGATTTAGCTAACATATTCAGGAGCGTAGGTGATCTGTTAAGTTGTCAGATACGTATATACACGTTACCTAAAAGAAAGGCTTTTTGTCCTCTCCCATTGTCAGTATTTATTTGTAACGTTGTTAAGAATATATGTAGAATTTAACGCCACAATGCTGATGGTTTACAAATCTGGTCCATCGCCCCTCTCAATCGATATTTTGCTTCCATTGGTCAATGGACTCACAAAATGGGTTTTTATTTTACCCAGGCTACCAAAGGCTACCCAAGCTATCAATATTTTGAGTCAGAGATTTAATTCAAGAATTAATTAATACTCATTTAGCTTTATTGGTGCTAAATAGTATATAAATTACATGTAATTTAACTATTAAGGACCTGTTATTAATGATTAACCAAAATTTAAGTTGGCAGGCGGATTTTCAGTAGGATAAAAAAAATTTGAAGACCACCCAGGTCTTCAAATTTTTTTCTTTTTAAAACGAAAATATACTTTCATAAAAATCTCCTACTACTATTTAAAAATAAAACCTGTTTAAAATGCCTTTTAAAGTTCCTGTGAGAAAATAAAAAACAGATAAAATTTGAAAATTAAACAACTTCTAAAAGGCTCTTTGAACTCCTGAATTTTTTTAAAATTTATATCGCCACACAATTTTTTTTAAATTAAAAACTGCGACCAAATTATAATACCGCATACATTAAAATTTTATTATATTTCAAGCAAATTATCTTCCTTTCGTGATGGATTCCAAAACAAATAAATCCTTCTTAAAAAATATTTTTTAAAGTTATCTAAAATGTGTAAAGAGTAGCCATTATTTTGTCAATAGAAAGAATAATGCAAGAAAATGTTGTACAAAGCGATATAATTGAACACTCAATTGATTTCATTTTTGAGGATGTATTGATTTGTAACGATAGGTCATATGGCTACAGCAGCGATCTCTTAGAGTCAACTACAAGAATCATTTTTGAAAAATTCGTTGGTAGCCTATAAGAGACGTTACAATGTAAAATGTTAATAGTGTACTTAAAAGAAAGGCAAAATATTATAGTATAACGTATTGACATGAACTAAAACAAAAAAAAGGCAATGGCATAGATGAATTAGGGTTCAGGAATGGTAGGACTTTTTTCTAAAAGAAAAATATAATAATATGTTTAGGAAAACATTTAACTAGGTAATTCATTTAGGTAATAGTTGATATCAAAGTTTTGCTTCTTGGACTGTAAAGGACTTTTTGTAGGTATTTTAAGTATTTTTGTAATAAATAGGGAGAATAAGCAATTGAATACATTTAGACTAGGATAAAATATACTTACATAACCTGTTAATGGTAGTAGGAGATTTTTATGAAAGTATATTTTCGTTTTAAAAGGAAAAAAAATTAAAGACTCCCAATAGATTTTATTCTACTGAAAATCCGCCTGCCAACTTAAATTTTAGTTAGTCCTTAATAACAGGTCCTTAACAGTTAAATTACATGTAATTAATATACTATTTAGCACCAATAAAGCTAAATGAGTATTAATTAATTCTTGAATTAAATCTCTGACTAACAATATTGATAGCTTGAGATTTACCTGGGTAAAATAAAAACCCATTTTGTGAGTCCATTGACCAATGGAAGCATAATATCGATTAAGAGGGGCGATGGACCAGATTTGTAAACCATCAGCATTGTGGCGTTAAATTCTACATATATTCTTAACAACTTTACAAATAAATACTGACAAGAGGAGAGGACAAAAAACGTTTCTTTTAGGTAACGTGTGTATATACGTATCTGACAATTAACAGATCACCTACGCTCCTGATCTAGCGAAATCTCTCAATATATTTTGAGATGTATTAAATATTGTGAGCGAGCTAGAAGTGTATCAAGGGCAAAGGACTTGAACGCTCTGCTGAAATCAACCAACACTAGGATGGTGACTTGTGTATATTTCATAACTAAGTGTAAATCTAGCTCTTAATTTATTAAAAATTAATTATTTTATTTTAGTAATGTAATTTTCTTAATAAATATTGGAAAATTAATTTCATTAGATTTAATGAATTAACAAAGAATTGGTTTTTCATAATTAGGGTTTGTTAGAGTAAATAAGTTTGGCCTAATATATACTAGAATACGCATGAAATATGATTCCGTAAAGATCTATATTTATCGAAATTTTTCATGCAAATTTAAAAGATATTGCAAAATATTTAGATTGCTTCGGCTCTTTGAAACTTACGGCTGAATAACTAGAGGCATAAAAACATTGTATGTTCTTCTGAAGCCTAAACATTTTTAAACGGTTTCTAAAAATTAAAAATGGCAAATGAAACTTGATTTTTTTTTTAAAACCTAATCCACTTAATTTAATGTATAAAACAAATCGTTGCATATGTTCGTATACGCATACACATTATTTTTTTTATGTTTGAGATTTTCATATAAAATATCGGCTTGTAGAATGTTAATCATTTAGGTTTAAACAATAAATATTATCAGACAGAAGCACGTACAGGCAGACATATATGATAAAATTATAAGTATTGTAATAAAAATTACAGATCCTAAAAAAATGATATAGTTTCAGAAAAATAAATATGTTACATAATCAAGTGAAAACTGGTGCAAAGCTTCATTGAAACGTTATTTTTCTGTCAGTGAAAACGAAAAATAAATAATGTGGTAGTCGCTTCAAAACCGAAAAAGTACATAATTTTAAACCATTTGCCAACTAATTACTTCCAATGGTCAAAATATAAAATCTTGTTACTTGTACTTTATTTAATGTAACTGTTACAAAAAGGAATTTACACTATCCTTCGGAAATTACGCCTAAGTATTATCGACATTTATTTTTAAAATACGATAGGTTTTCTTATTAATTAAATATTATAATTGTGCCTGAATTAAAAATAATATTTCATAAATTCCTAAATATGTAAACTTAGCAGATTGAAACAAAGTTTGAATATATATTTGAAATGATACTAGACAAGATTTTTAAGTGTTATGTAATTTAAAAATTTCTATTGCAGCTGATCAAGTTATGTCAATCCAGCTAAAATAGGTGCATTTAAAAACAATCCATTGCTGTGCGTATTGTTGCACAGAGTTTTATTCTTAAAACATAACAATGATCTTCCGAAAAACTTTATTATTCTTGATTTTATTTTCTCTTAATATATATCACATAATATTTTTTGCCCATAATGTATATTTTTCTCTTAATACATTATTGCAAACTTTAGTTACAAAACCTGATGCTCCTCGTGAAAAAGGAAAAAATATTTCGCATACAGTCGCGTGATATATTATACTGTGGGGATTACGGCAGGAAAAGAGAAAGTGACATTAAGATTTTCATCCTGTCGTTTCAAATACCTAAATTTTTCGCCCCCGAAGAGCGAGACCCTTCGGGGCTAAACATTTAGGTATTCTATTGGACGCAGATGGTTTTAAAGACAATTTATGGCGTGTTATTTTGCTAACATTTTAAACGTTTTTATTTTTCGTAATATCCCAAGTAGCATTGCTAGTTACAGAGGCTAGTGAAAGTTAGCAAAAAAATAAGAAGAAAGGAAATTCCTTTTAGGGTTGTTATTTTATGGCGGACAAGGCGATCGCAATTAAAATAAGGAGTTATAAGTAAAAAATCGTAAAGTTTGTCTTGCTTTGTCTTTTCTAACAAAAATAAAACTAAAAACCTTGTGATTGTTAAGTCCTCATGAAAAATCCTCATGTGTAATAATTTATAAATAAATTATTATTACACATGAGGACTTTTGCGCTGACGTTTTATGCATATGTAAAAATAAAAGAAAATGGTTCCGGAAATCAATAGTCACTCATCATTGCAAACCAATACTCAACGTATCGCCTACCAAGGTACTATTTTATCCCTTATATTCAAATAAAGTTTACTGAATATTCTAAAATTTTCAAAATAAACCTTCAGAATTGTTTCTACAATCATGCACGCGATTACTACCCACAAGAAAATCCTAAAACTGAACTTATCCATATGTCATATATATATATATATATATATATATATATATATATATATATGTATATGGGTTTACAAATTTTGCGCACATAAAATTATTTATTCCTATCGAGTTACGTGGTAAATCATTTATTACCACACACACGAATTATGCCGGTGGTTTGAGCGGTTGTTTTTAAAAACTACATGGAAATCTTACAACTGAACTCGAAATATTTAAAGATTTATAATATTTTGTTTATTTATTTAATAAAATTTTGTATTCAGTTTATTTTAATTCTACTTGTACAAAATGACAAATGTATAAATTTTGAGATAAAAGTATGAGATTAAAATATGTGTTTGTTAGCATTTATTTCAGAGATTCTAATAGTTCATTTTCGTTCAGTGGCTCCTTCAGTTGATAGATTTGGAAATTTTTGTAGTCTTCGATGTATAAATTAATTTTTTATGGTGATATTAGTAATTTTAAATACCAAAAGTTCCATAGGCTGATCTATTAAGTTATTTATACGGAGGCACGAGAACGCGATCGCGTTTTCTATATTGTTTAGGTATTCTGATATTATCTGCATATTCATCTTGGTTAAGCTACACAAGTTATTCAGATTGATTAGTTCAGAGAGTGAAAAGTTTGTCAGATTCATATTTGTTATCATTTCATTAATTTACAATTTTATTTCTATTCGACTGTTCTCTAAAATTTTCAAAGTTTTTGAATTCCTCTGTTAAGACATTATTTAAACTGGTTGCTTTATTAATTTTTTAAGACGATAAATTTTAATTTCTCTATAATGTACTGTATTTGTTCGTTATAAAATGTTTCATCTTCCTGGTCTAAATTTCCCGTTATATCTTAAATTGTCAACCCTAGGCCATTTATTAGTCCACGACGAATCCTATTTTAGTTTATTGTGTATTATATTTCCCTTTTACTATTTTAAACTGATTATATAAGTGTATATTGAGAAGGTTAGAATAGGTTTCATATAGAGAGCTATGTACGTGGGTTAGTGCATTAATTTCTGATTATATAACCATTATCTTTTCCTTTAATACTTCTATATTATAATGATGCTAAAAAAGGTATGATCCGATAATTTTAGTGTTCCGTTTATCTGTTTAAACGGTAGTATTCTGGGATTACAATTAAGGGAGGTAAGTTTAATTTCCTCGGCTATTATCAATGTTGTCAAAAAAAGGACCCTGTAACAAGGGTCTTTGTGTAGTGGTTTCCCGATGTTACTTTTATGGGTTTCCTTTTCTCTCTCGGTTTCTATTTTTAAATCTTAGTGTTTAATTACTTTTTGAACCGTATATCTCGGTTGTAACTTACATCTTATGGCTAAGAGGCAAATTACGTAAATATGTCTCATTACTTGTCATAAAAAGTGGAGATTTGGTTTCCTATTAATTTTTTATTGATCTCGGCGTGTAGTATTTTCATTTGGTTTTTATCGGTATCGTTTTGTAATTTTTGTAAATATAAATCAAAGGAGTTTCTGTTATCTATATATCCATAAATCAATTCTATGGATTTTTTTGCTTTTGCAAATTGGCAAAATTTGATATGAACTTTAGGTATTATCTGACAAGTCCTAGAAAATATTTCATATTAATAATAAAAACTTCCACATTAATAATAAAAATTTAATATGAATAATCAATTCATATTAATAATAATAGCTGCTAATATTGAATATATTTGGCGTTAATTTTGTAGAAATTCATTATTCACAATTAAATGAAACTACGTGATGTAGTATTATTTCTACTATCTTTAATTTCTTTACCACGACCTAGGTTTCGTTGTATTACAACATTTTCAGGTGGGATATAAGCAAAGATTCTTTGCTAATTACTTATATCTAACTTAATATTAACATAAACATTCTGTTCTCTTAACATTATCAATTTATTTTTATTGTTTATTTATTATTTTGGTTCATGATTTCTTTTTATAATTATTAATTAATAAATGCATTTTAACAACAAAAAAAATGTCACTGTTATCATGCCAAGAAAGAGGAAATTTAAAGTAAGTAAATAGTAATGTCCATGAAATTATAATTTAAACAATTTGTACATCACAAACTAAATATTTAAACATCCTGAATATTTAACTTTAATAACTTTGTAAATTTTTATTTTTCTCTTGTTAAATTTATTTACGAACGTTTCTATTAAGATGTTTGTTGAGTGTGTAGTATTTAATAAAAAATTTAAAGCGAAAAAAAAATTAAAGATCTCCGTTATGAGCAGTATCTAATTAATGGAAAACGAAACTATCTTGTTTCTCCTTACAATACATCTTATACCTTCAACTAATGGTTATTCTTAAACTGACCAAAAATACCATTCTAATATCTAATTAAACAAAAGAAATCAATTCTAATTCTGTATGTAATAAAAAAAATCAGTGGTGTTTTCCAAGCTAAGAACTAAAACAATTCTAGTATTTAATTAAAAGAAAACGAATCTATCTTGTATTTATTATTAACATAAAAAAAATTCGATTCTAATCCTACTTATCTGAATAAAGGCAAGAAAGTTTTAAAGTACTTCCTAAAAATTATAATTATTATGCTTGCCACTACAAGGAATACGATTCGAATCGGCTATGAAAAAATCGTAATATGAGTACGACAGTCAAGGATGTCTGCCATCATGTGTCTGCCCGCGTTCGGATCGTGCACTCGACGATGATGCGTGACGTTACCTCGCCTGCCCATCGCCGCATTCCATGTGCGACCCGCGCCGCCGACCTATGGCAGCGTATCACTGGCGTATTTAAATAGCGCTCCGCTCATACTCATGCTCGATGTTATTTAGTGTGTAAGACAAACTTTATCTACTATAAAAAAAATTTATTTAATGTTATAAAATGTGCAGTGTAAAGCAATTCGATTCAATTCAAAAATTTCAAAAGAATTCAAATTAATTATATTCATGCCTGACTCTTTTGGTTATAACGGCTTTCATATTAAAGGTAGATATATGCTATGGCGGACTTTTAATTAGAACTAGTTAAGAGAAACAATCCCACTGTACATTGTCTTCGTGTAACTTTAACGGTTTAGGCAGCGCACACTAAGATAACTCCCAGAGGACAGGTATTTTTTGACTTTTATAATTCTTATTATTATATAATAGCCAAATCACGCAATATCTTTATAAATTGTAATCTTTGTATTATTTTAGTGTATTATCTATATTACTGTACAGTTTCATCAAACTCCGTTCAGTAGTTTTATTTAAAAGAGCAACAAAGTTCCATCGATACACCCTCACAAACTTTCGCTTTTATAATAGTAGTAGGATTCATTTCCTTTATTATGTGTGGTGCTTGGGTATTAAAAAATACATTGAGTATATTTAAACATAACAATTGCAAATTTTGCCTTGAATAGGTATCATAGTCTTCCTTATATTTCTGGGCACGATCAATCGCAGATCATATCATAATGTAAATAATGCTTCTTTGACACTTCTGATTTTATCACTTAGTCTTTATGGTGGAATATTATGTTGATCACCAAGTTTATGCTTATTGATGGCGCGGGTTCCAGCAATCCAACCCGAGACCCGTAGATTGCCCGTCAGGCGGGGTTAGACTAATGATGACCAACATAACAAAGAAAGAAAAGTAGCTGGTGTAATTTAGTCATTAAGTTTATGTATTCTTCCAATTAAATGAAAGAAAGAATGAAAGAAATTAAATAAAGCAAAGATCTTTTCTTAAAACCCCACCTTAAGATGTTGTAATACAACAAAACCTAGGTCGTGGTAAAGAACTTAAAGAAAGTAGAAATAATACTACATCACGTGGTTTCATTTAATTATGGACAGTGAATTTCTGCAGAATTAACGCCAAATACATTTAATTAATGTATTCTATTTAAAACTCACATAAAACCAAGTGAACTACTAAACGTAGAGTTATAATAATGCGATTCACCTCAGAACATCTCGAACAGTCTAATATGCATGTTCTACATGTTTTCACCTGGGCCGATGTAGTTTAGAGCAGATAAGAAGTTAATATTATTAAAAGGTAAGTAGTTAATATTATCTATGGCGGTATGTATCTTCGGTGGAGCTCTCGACAGTTGATTTAAGGTTTTTGTTTAATATTACTATAAAATTATGTTAAAATAAGTGCAATTAAAGTCTATTTACGCAAGACTATTCATCAAAACAGTAAAATATTCAAATTTCATCTAGAAAAATTTAAAATTTAAATTATTTTTTATCGAAACGTGTAAAAGTTCAGACCAATATCCCATCGGAATAGTTATATTTATACATATCAATTTGAATTCATGAAATTGTATGAAATTCGATCGTTTATATTTTGATCTTAACGTAGATTCAATGTTAATTGAAACCAGTAATTTGTTATTTTTTTCTCAACATTTACCTATTATGGATAAACAGAGAGAAAATGTTAAAGGACAACCTTCAATGAAAATGGAAAGCACCCGTAATTAAATTATTGGAGTCGCTCAAATATAATGAGAAAACCCTCGGATCTCTTCCCCACTTAGGTTAAGTATGTGTTTAATTGTATGCATATATTTACTTTAATTTCACTCTTAATGGAACTTAGCTAACGTACACATCTAGAATAAAATTTCCTTTTCAATAAGCACTTTACTCATGTCGACATATACATTACTCGATCTGCGAAATTGTAAACTGTCGGTAATATGTAAGAAATTTTGTGCGGTTAAAATAATTTTGTAGTTGTATTTAAATTTTAATGTGAAAATTTAAAAGTAAGTACTGTGGTATATTGTAATTTTAATATAATTTGGGAAAAATTTCACAGTGCTGCACTATATTATGAATCAAATAATTTTTTACAGCTTTTAACTTAATTTTTTAGTATTAGTTTATCGATAACAAAAAAAATAATTGAAATTGTTTACATTATTTCAAAATATATTAATCAAACCGTTATCTTGTGATATTAAAACAACTATTAGAGATTTGAATAATATAAATTTTGTGTAACGTTTTACATCGACACAAGGACGTACAAATTTGATTTAAATGATTTTTTTTCCATTTTATATCATATTCAATTTAATAAGATTTAATTTACCCCTGTCCTTATATTTTCATTAGGACTAAAATGAATTATCAATTAGAAATTTTTTTTTCCGACTTGAATGTCATACACATTTTTAATTTTTAAAAATTTCAATCTGTGTAGAGGCCTTAATTATAATAAATGTAACTTGAAGTATGGATCGATAAAGTTTATTTTAATATTTGAAATCCTAACATTTAACGCGATGCGCCACCCTGTGAAAGGCTGTAAGCATTTTAATCAACCCAACACACCACAGCACGTCTAGGTGGTGAAAGGGAGAATCAAAGAAGCATTCGTCAAACTAAGTGAAAACCGCAGAGTTTGGTTGCCATCCATGTAATGTGATTGTGCCTAGAAACGTATGCAAGAGTATAAAACATACTCACTAAATGGCAAAATTTTCAATTGTTTTCTTTAAATATAGTCATTATATTTTTTAATAACTGACACGAAAAACTAAACAGTAAAGCGAGCGAATAGGCCATAAAGCGGTATTAGAAGATATGAAAAAAAAAACCAATCGTTCTTATTATCCTCAAAAATCACTTCTCGGTACTTTGAACAAATTACATACTCACCATCTTAGTAACGTCGCTACGTGAATAATTATAACTAAGCAACCACTTGGAAAAGAGGTTTCTACGTTATTAACTTGAGTTATTTACGAATAATTTTATTAACTCACATATTCCCCGTCGTCACATCCAAAATCTAAGTTTGAATTCAAATTAATAATACCACGTTAGTTGCAATCCAGTCATACTCCATGTCTAACTGAATAATTAATAATAATTAAAACTGATTTCTAATAATTTTAATAAGAAAAGTAAATCTAAAAAAAATATTCTTCATAAAGTGATATTTTATAATTGTCATAACGGCTAACTGTGAATTTAAAAGTTGTTTTCAATAACAATAAAGAGCCAAAATTTTCCAATTACATTTTCACCTAGTACCATTTAAGAGACGAAAATTTTAGAAAAATTAGGAAAATTTATGAACCAGATAATAAAAGTAAAGCAACCCTAAGGTAAAGTAATCCTAAGGTACTTTTAACAAATGCAATGTAACGACTATTGTGTATAAAAAACTAAAAGAATGTGTGGAATTTAAAATCCAAGTATAGTTTTGTAACGGGAAGCTATTTCATTTATGAATACTAATGAATTACACGTTACCTTCATACAAATTAGGTTTAGAAAATAACCCTTCAGCATTCCTCGATTTTCTAGGATAGGACTTCCCAATTGTGGAGCGCGCCTCCCTGGGGGAACGTAAAGACATCATAAAAGGGCACCAATGTTTTCGGACACTGTAAAGAAAAATCTATTTGAAGTCTAAAATTCACTCATTAAGTCATTCTGCCGTTGTTCAAGTTTTGACAAGTTTCAACTTACAGTCCTCCACCAGCGCTCCCGCTCCGCGTGCGTCTCTAGCAGATCAATTCGCTACGACAGGGCAGAAAACAATATTACTGTACGTTAGTTCATTTCCCAAGTTTACCAATATTCCCACAAAAAAGATGACTTACACCTCTTAATATTACAGAAGTTTTGGATAAAAGTTTTCCTCCCAGGATAGAAGTTTTCCTCCGTAATCTCTTGCTTTGGGTCAATTATGAAATTTTTCTCAACTTACTTATTCGACACAGGTTTTTTAGCCCTTTCTAAAAGGATAAAAGTTATCCCCCGTAATCTGTTGCTTTGGGTAAATTATTTAATTTTTCTCGACTTAATTATTCGACACAAGTTTTTAAACATTAAGTCAAATCATAACTAAATATCAAAATCGTCTCATGGTCGATAGCGACTTAACAATTCTCTGGCAAAAAACCTGTAATCGACCAACTGGTCCAGAACATGCAGGCTTGAAAATTGCATTAACATAATTTTATTATATAATTATTCTTAATTATTTTTAGGTGTGGATAAGGAAATCTTAATTTATTTGATTATACTCATAACTGAAAATTAACGTCCTGAAAATGATGTTTTATTTTATTGTAACAATGAAAAAAATAGAGGGATCTGAATATATTTTGTATAATCCGGGAAAGCTCAACGCATAAAAGGTTGGGAATTTTTAGTCTAGGTTACCTTACTTTGTTGAATATTAATTAACAAGAATAACAAATGTATTGAAAATCAACCCAGACGTGGGCGCAACAAATTTATTAGTTTTCACAAACTTTAAAGGGCAAGTTATAATGGAGAAAAGCTAGTGGTTTTTTGCTGATTGAATTTCAATTGAAGTTTAATTATGAAAATGTTTAAAGCATTAGTGGTTTGGGTATTTCTACTATAACTAATGGAGAATGAAATAAATCTGGTATCTGCTGTACTTGTAACTAAATATATAGGTAATACATCAAATATTTTGCTTAATTAAAAATAATATCCTTTATTGGATACGATATTTATGCTCCGAGTATCGAAACTGAAGAGAAATTACGGATCTTAATTTATTTACATATTTTCGTTTAGATATAAATATGACAAAAGAAAAATAAATTCGTTTCGTAAGTAATGGATTTTTAAATATTAATCAATAAAATATTTCTGTATTTACTTTAATTTTTTTTAACATTGTTTTATTTCAAAATCACCGTAACAATTTTGCACATAATTTACTTTTAATTTAATTTTTGAGCAGTTGCTGACTACTTCATTACGTTTATTAAATTTTATGTATAATACAAAATTACCATAATGTATAACACAAGAAGTGTAATTTAAATATATTGATATCGTATGAGTAAAATAATTTTTAATTTTTAATTTGAATATAAGAATAAACTACTTTTCTTAATTTGACATAATATTTTTATTGAATTCAATTTTTAACAAAATTTGTGAAAATCTTTATTATTATAACATTTAGAAGTTAGGTTATGACTTGGTTGTGCTAATAGTGATTCACTTACCATTTTTGTTACGCACCCCTTCGAATATATCTTTAACTACTTCGGTAAGAAATCCTGCACCGGAAAATCCGCAAAGAAAAAGTTTTAATTCGATGCAAGCTATTTTTAAATAGTATTAATGTAATACCACCTCATTTCATATGGTCAATCAATTGTGAAAAAATGATCCGGACCGTAAAGTGACCCGGAAAGCTCACTCGCAACGGTGAGAATATCTTACGCCCCGGCATTATGATGATTTTATTTTCATTCAAGTCCTTCGTTATTTGGCAAAACGTTACAGAAGAGAAAATAAAATTTTAATAAGACATAACAACCTAAAAGGTAGAAACCTGTTATTGGGTTGTTACCTTTTACTGTACATATAATGGAACTGAATCTGATATTTTCAGACTTTGACTATTAGTTAGTGCTGAGTAGTAGAATTAACGACATAAACAATCGATAATATTCGTTACTAAAAATTATGCAATTTTCTCTCTCCGCCTTAAGGAGAACATAAAATTGTCAAATAATATTTAATCGTGGTATGTGAAGACTTTACTTTTTTCTGAATTTATAAAAAATATAATGAAATGTCCTTCTTTTCCTTTAAAAATAAAACGGGTCCCAATTTATCAGAGTGCCAAATGGTACAAACATTTACATTCGTTGTCATGTGAAAATTATTAAAATTTAGAAAGTCTTCTAATTTGTCACGGTACTGCACAGTACTATGATTTGTATTGTTGATTTTACAAAAGTTCGTCAGATTTAGAAAAATTCCTAATTTGTCAGATTATGAAATGATTCAACCGTTTATATTATTGGTCTTATGGATCATTGATCATTGTAATGGAGTATATTTCATCCTAGTCCTTCTATTTCTTAGAAACACTCTACTCTCTTTCATAGAATCCATTTAACATTTTTTTTGAGTAGAAGCCTAAAGAAGATAAAATGAAGTAATACAATATCATTGTGGTTTCAAAGAAGTAATATTGTAAGAGGTTTA
This sequence comes from Druceiella hillmani, assembly GCA_039881145.1. Taxonomy (NCBI): domain Eukaryota; kingdom Metazoa; phylum Arthropoda; class Insecta; order Lepidoptera; family Hepialidae; genus Druceiella; species Druceiella hillmani. Next base: position 19,385,208 of record JAYKKI010000010.1, on the reverse strand, counting down.
AAGGGCATCATTCGAGTTATTTTAGGTGAACTAATTTTTTTCTTTTTTTTCTCACAACAAATACCTAACCTACAATTTTTAAATTAGGAAAAAAGCATCTGAACATATTTATCAAATACTCTCTAAAATCGCGTTACATTTTATAATCGTTAAAATTTTTGAAATTAGTTTAGATATTTATGAGCTATACCGCACAGTGCACATACACACCTAAATTTATTTTTTATCTTAATGTTTTCATACTCTATTAATTATTTGGGGTCAAGACCCCTTTTAACATTACAATTTAATTTTTTTGGAAATTACGATACTTTTTTCACTTCTACTAGTATTATTGCGGAAAAGGAAACAACTGGTGAGTTTACTTGGTCTTCTCCCTGGTATTCTGTGTTTGCGTTCATAACAATTTTCTACTGAACTACTAAAGTATATTGTTATGTGCAACATCTCACCTAAAACTATTTTTAAAAATAAAGATACTTTGACGAGGTAATGAGGATAAAGACTTTATTTTGCGGATTTGACTTTCAAAATTCATAATTTTTATTTGTTGTCCCAAAAACATATATGCCGCCCATATCATTTTTTTATCTGAACACGGAATTAATTCATTTTAGCGGCCCAAATTTAAAAAAAAATTGTAAAAAATACCACTAACAGATTTTATATTTTATATTTTTTTCACAAATGAACATTAACAAATTATGTAATATCGACACGAATTTGGCTAATTTGACATTTTTGTCTTCCAGTCTTTTTATCAAACTAATCGTTCTAATTTAGTACTGAAAAAAACGTTGCAATTTAATTTTTATGAAATTGAACAATTTTTTTGCCAGCTTTGATTAAAATATCATTTTTATGTTGCAATATAAACATTTTTTAATTAGTCAAACATGTTAACCTGCAAAATTAGCATAAAATACGCCTTGTACCCTGTTATTGTAACAAAAATTCCTTAGAGGCTTAGGTATATATAAAAGCCGTAAAATCATCGTATATTTCTCAAAAACCATGGAAAGGGAATATTCATTCACCAGTCATTATTCAAGTAACGAAACTTATGTCACATAAAACATCAAAAATATTGTAATTGTATTTAACACATATTTCGTTCTTAATTAACGGGGCGTTTTAAATATTTATAAAAATAAATCACGATTATATTTTACAGTTTTCGGCGTTTCTACTTCTCTTTTTCATTTGTTAATTTTAAATTTTCAGAGATCTCAAATTTTGCAAAAATAAAGCCATCTATTTTTGTGTACACATTTAGCATCAAAATATAGTTATGTACGAAGTTTCAGTTTTCGAGTAATATACTTTACAATTATATTTCTTTCATTTTTCCGCTGTCATATATCAATGATGAGAGTAAGTTTTTCGATAATTCATATGAAATGTATTTATTTACTTATTTGCTTCAGTAACACTCATTATACTTATAATAACAATTTCTCAAAATAAAAATAAACGCTTTAATAAAATTTAAATGACCTAAAAGACAACACAGTGAAAACATTGAATTCTGATATATTCTATTCCATTATTAGTTATATAATACATTCAAATCTTAATATTGTAATATTCCTATTAATATTTTCCACCATATATCAAATCTTAACCTAAAAGTGTTACAAGACTAGATTGATGCCGTAATAATAGGTAAAATTTTGAGAAGAAAGATTTTCGAAACTAAATGAAACTATGTGATGTAGTATTACTTCTATTTTATTTAAATTATTAACTACGAACTAGATTTTGTTGTATTACATCTTCAGGTGGGCAATTAGCAAAGGTCTTTGCTAATAGCCCATAATATATATAATGTTGTCATACAATGAAACCTAGGTCGTCGTAAAGAATTTAAATAAAGTAGAAATAATACTACATCATGTAGTTTCACTTACTTGAGAATTATGAATTTCTGTAAGATTAACGCCAAATATATTAAATAAGAAACCTTTTTTAACGCCGACTTACTTGCTATATTTAGTTGGATAAAATTCTTAATGAGAATATGTTTGATATTTGGTTCCTTTTAGAAGGCTTAACAGGGAAGGTATATTACTGTTAAGCAGTTTCCAAACAATTATTATCATAATGATTCGCTACAAATATCAAGGGCTATCGAATTATTAATTTTGAAATTCATCTTACGAATTATTTTAAATTATTACCGAAGACATGGATATGTCTGAGTAGCAATTTAATAATATGTTTGTTGTACTTTTTGCTACTTTAGCAAAATTTAAAATAAAACTTCAAACATTTAAATTTAAGTCCATATTCTCTTAAAAATTGTAATGACTTAGTAAAATTTTTAGTTTTACATGGTTCATTAATGGTTCAGTAATTGACCCATTACAGCTTAGAAAACTTGCAAAAGGAAGCCTGTGCGGATATAGGATGATGGCTGCCAAACGAAAAAAATTATCTCTGAAACCATTTTAAAGTCATAGACAAATTCTCAATTTTTTTAATAATATATTCATTGTTCAGTTGTACTTCAGCACATTTTATGGTTATATAGGTATAGAAATTGTGAAATGGTGCCAAAAGTTTTTGTAATTTTCAAAATTCTGTTAGAACAAGATAGGGTTGACTAGAATATTTACACACTTCGTAATTAGATAAGCAGCATAAATATGGACGATTAGATTTAGCAAAGTTAATTTCGGGGTTATAGTTATTGCTGGTGTTTTTCCATTGTTAAGATTAAATGAACTTCTTTACTCAGTTATGCACAGATAAAATATGATGTTATGTATTCAATTTAATAATTAATTATTATTTCTAATAATTTGCACGTGACAATACATAATGTAAAAATTATACTGCAAATTTTATCAATAATAAAGTCGTAGTTTTTGTGCAACACGCTTGGAAGCAGAGTCGAATTTAATTCGTTTTTTTCTCTCTATGGTTTCTAGGGTCTAACTAATTTTTTTTCTAAATAGTTATATTGCATTTTTTATGAAAAATTTAATTTTACTGTTTCATTTTGCCTAAACATTTCTGTAAACGTTATCTACATTTTCAGAAACGAAACTTCAAGGACTGAAACTTTTATCCATGCATTTTTCAATTTCAGTTTCAATTTTTTAATATAATTCTAACACGTAGTAAATTTATATTTTTTTGTATTTAAAATTTTCATATTACTTTTTTGTTATGAAAAATACTTCTACTAAAATAATATTTTTTTTGCTTGGTCTATTATTACATTAAAAGATTATGGAAAATATACATAAAGGAAGATTTACCCAAATATGGTATATTTCTAAACACTCCCTAATTTTTTAATTGTTTTCCAGAATTTAATGTGTTATAGCAGGAAAAAAGTTTTAAATTTTTTAATATTATCCACACATATATATATATATATATATATATATATATATATATATATATATATAACAGAACTGTAAAATCTGGGTGTCTGTACCTTAAAGAAATGTATGAAAAATTATTTAGGTTGCCATAATAACAGCAACTGAATACAATAATATCGTTTAAGGAATTATCGTCCGTTTGTCTGTATGCATGTCAGTTTATATGTTTGTGTATTCGTTAATACGCATCACGTTATAATTTGTTATTGAAATGGAAATTATGGCGTAGAGGTCTTTTATTTATTTCAGCGAGACATAAACAAATGCCCATACCATCCAACAAATGTCCAATAATAAAATAACAATATAAAACTTAGATCAAAATATAGTTCTAATTAGATTCTATTTTTTACATTCCTTTGTAAAACCTCGTCTAGAGTAACATGCTCAATTAAACTCTAAAAAAAAACAATGTTATTGTTTACCATAGAAAAAGACGAGCCATTTTTCTTATCAAGTGAAACGGAAATAACGTTTTAACATAATTGTTTCTACATTCTCTTTTTTAACTTCTTTGCTTGTTTATTAGTTATCCTCAAAATAATAGCATAAATTTAATCTATTTGTTTAGAGAATACTCGTGTTTTTAACATTACTCTCTTCGTGAAAACTAAACGAACGGTTGAATATATTTAGGGATCTTCAAATATTAATAACATTTTTTCTTATATCACATCAAATGGAATCACTTCTGAGATTAAATTTGTTGACCTTATTGAAGCAGCCGATTAGCCACGTCGTGATCTTATAACAACTTTGGAATTTTTGTAAAATAAATAAATGATAACTTAGTAAAAACCCCCTTAAGTGGAAATTTCAAGACTCTAGATAGTCTATTTTCAGAATATGTAAGAAAAATTAAATTTTAATTTTTAAATAATACCTTATGTTTTTGTATGCAATTTTTTCAACAATTTTATTTCTGCATCTCTTGATCTTTTAGTTAATTTTTTATTATTATTCTTCTTTTCAACGATTAGTAGTAATATCTAAAATTGTTAGAATATACACAAAATTGACTGAAAATTTTAAGAAAGTTTAAACCGCTTTCAAGTTTTTTTTTATGCAATCCTCCTTTGTTCTCGTATATATTAAAGCCAGTAAAGGGAGTGAAAATTTTGGTAAAATACATTATTATCAGATTTATATTCTACAAAAATATTATAAAATTTTAATGTGCTTAAGCTTAAAAAATAAACGGAGTTTTATGGTACGAGGTTAATGTTTTTCAAAAATAGTTATCTCCCTATCAAAACATCGATCATAACTTACTGATGCTTGCTTTACTACACTTTAATTTCCGCTCCAACTGATGCAACCGTATCTATGACAGAGATGGATCTGTGACCTTCATTTCGACCTCTGCCACGAGAACTCCGTTGACGTTCCGTTGACGTTCTGTACAAACCAGTAAAAATAAAAGAATTTAATTAAAATGGATTAAAGTTTTTTGCATATGGAAGAATATAACAATTAAAATAACAATAATTCAATTTCGAGTATAAAGCTTAAGAGCTTGTAAACGAAGATATATTTTGTTAATATTCCATACCGAATTTGTTAAAAGTGGCTCTCTCACGGGATCAATGAAGTATTATTTTTTTATATCTTTCTTAAGCTTTGAGTTACTTAGGTGGTTGAATTCCGTAATCAAAAAAAAATTATGAATTTGGACTGGTTATATATATATTCTACGGGATATAAAATAATAATCTTCACATGTACATGAATTAAAGTTTTTTCTTCATTTTATTTCGACATATCTTTATTTTGAAAATTATTTCAGGCAATATATTGCACACAAATCATTTTTTGGCAGTTGAAAAAAAATTGTTTTATAGACAAATACTACTAATTGACCAGTTGTTTGATTTTGAATCATTATAGAAAAAAAAAACTGTTGTAATAATCAAGGAATTCAAGTTGATATAGTATTGGTAAATAATACACAATATTTAATGGAGTATAAAAAAAAACAAATAAAAAAATATATGTTTTTGAGTGCTGTGCGATCTAACTGCTGCACTGGTAAACCAATTTCGATCAAATTTAATATTTAGAGGAATTTTTTATAAATAACTTTGAAAACTTTGCGATAATTGACGTAAGAAAAAGAATGTGTTCATTCAAAAACAGTTCGAATTATTTCTTTTAAGCCTACCAAAATAGTATTTTGGCAATTTATTCAATATTAAATAAAAGAGTCAAATCCAATCGAACGTTTTTAAAGTAAATACCTTATTAAGGTACTTCTCATTCAAAATTCAGTTGCGCGTTTTAAAGAAGGGGGGAGGGTGATCAGATCTACATGAGACCATAAATATGAATGATTTTATCTACAACTTTGGAGATGTTATAAATTTTTAGAAAGTTTCTAAGACCACAATCATAAATATTCATATTTTTTATTTGATTTGAATCGGGTTTTTTCGCGGTAATTATCTATTTAATGAGTAAACCTAGATATTATAAACTAAGTATTCACTATGTCCCGACGTTTCAGACTGGTTGCAAAGCCTGTGGTCACGGGAAGACTGAAGATGTATAGGAGTCACCGCTGCGACGCGGGAGTGTTTTTCAAAACTACGCCCACTTGGTTGATTGTAGAAATTTCAGGCGCGTTCACACTAGACCTACACACTACACTGACGACATAATGACAACATAATGACTGACGACATAATGACTGAATGACACTTGGATTTATGTACACATCGCGAACACCTAGTTGCAATCACTGGATTCCAAGCCGCCGAGAGTTTGAATCCGTCTTCACGGTTGAAATTTGGATATTTTTGATTCGGGGCCCAATCACTGGATCGAACTTCATGACCCCAAGGATATTTCTTCTGAGCCTCATTATTTCAAGAGGATTATACGGGAAGCGATAGTTTTGAAAAACACTCCCGCGTTGCAGCGGTGACTCCTATACATCTTCAGGCTTCCCGTGACCACAGGCTGTGCAACTAGTCTGAAACGTCGGGACATAGTGAATACTTAGTTTATAATATCTAGGTTTACTCATTAAATAGATAATTACCGCAAAAAAACCCGATTCAAATCAAATAAAATATGTGTTCGAATCGCGAAAGTTTAGAAAAAAAAGTCTAATGTTCATATTTCTTGATAAAATGATATTTCACAAACGTTTATAAATATGAACAATTGTTACTTAACAAACAAAATAAATGCTTATATTTTTTGTTTATAAGATATTTTATATAAGTCCAAAAAACCATACTCTTAAAAAAGAATCCACTCAGAGAAAGTAGAAATTTATTGTGTAATTGAGCAATTTCCGAAAAGCGAAGCGAAAAAATTATAAGGTTCTCTACAGCAGCTCATTTCGCTTGTTAATGTCTATAATTCAACCACGCGATACTCGCTAAGAGTAAAGTTCTGATGGGACCAGATTCAATTTCATTACATTTAATATAAAAGGTAAAAGCCCTAAGATAAGGCTCTGCCTTTTCAGGTGTTATGTCCTGTTAACATTTTCTTTTTATTTCCTCTCGGAACGTTTTCCCAGTAACCAAAGATTCGGCTTAAATTATGCCTATTAAACCTTTCAGCACACTTCACTTAATGACTTGAATGAAAGTGACATAGTCATAACGCGGGCGTGAAGCGGATGAGTTTTCCGGGTCACTTTACTTCCATTTTCATGTGGCGTAATGTCAACCAAAGATGATGGCTTTAGTAAAACTTTGAGTTAGGAGGAATTTGTGACCTCCGACTTCCTTCATTTGGTGAAAAATTTTTCACAATTAATATCTAATATGAAATGCCGTGGAGTTATATACGTTACCAATATTAAAATATAAATTCAGTCGTCTTAATGCCTTTCCTTTGCTGATATGTAAGTGCCCAGTTGTTTTTTTTTTATTTATCTTTAAAATTGAAGAGAAAAACTTATTGATATGGTTCAAATATTTTTATTTAGTATTACATTTATTACTTACCAAGTGAATGTGCGTACCACAAAAAAGAGGAAAATGTATAAATTTCGCCTCACTGCTTTTTCTGTTAAAAATAAAGTATTAACTTTACTTTTAACGAGAAAACATATAACATAATTATTTTCAAATTAACCAAGTTATTATTTTTGGTTCAAAGTAAAAACTGGAGCCGAAAGCTTTAGTTTCCGCATTCGATATCAATATTTTTAAATTTGCTGTCTAAATAGAAAAAGAATGCGAAAAGTACTATTCCATTTCAAATATATAGGCTTATCTGTAAAAAAAAATTGGGGAGCTTTACATTGAAATAAACTTTTCAGTTTATCCAGGCACTTTATTTTCCAGGAACTTGTGAACGACGCTCAGTGTTGAGAAAGGAATCTAAAACATGAAAAGATTAATTTTTATTTTATTTGAAAAACGGGTACAAAAATAAGCAAACATTAAGATTTATGTGTGATATATTTCGATAGTGTATTTCGTAACTTAAGAATATATTTTACTTACTAGAGAAACGGAAAAATATATTTCAGTTATACGATACTAAAAAATAATTTTAAATGACCCAAATATTTTCATATTTGGGTTATTTAGTACTATTGTATACATAATAATGTCATCACAGAGTAAATATTCAAATAATATTAGAGTACCAAAATTATTAGCCAATAATTTTTTTTTCATTTTCTTTTAAATTTCGGCTCTCAAAATTAGAGTGTTATAATGATATCATAAACAAATTATCAGAAACCTGTATAATGAATTATAAAACTTTACTTTTAACTAAACTATGCATACGAATAAACTTGGTAACTTAGTTTTAATTTTTGCAATACAAACAAACAAATGTCAAAGTCCGTGTCATTCAATATTAATATGTGTGTAAAATTTCATTGGTCCTACCTGGAAACGTCTCTTTTCATTTATTTTACAAGACCTATGAGAAACCTGTCGCCAATGCTTTGATACATTTAATATAATATCACTGGCATTGTAATAAGACAATCTGAAATAGAATAATGCAAGGATATTGAAAAATAAATTGAAAAAAATTGGTTAACACCTTAAAATACTTTATTTACGATGTGCATATTGATACTGCCTTTATTTTCTTTTCACATATTTTTATCTAAACCGACATACTTGCACTTATTCCATCTGATATATATATATATATATATATACATACATTTGTAAGCAATTACTTTTGACAAGGTACTTTCTAAAGATAAAATTGCGTATAGCAAAATATCTAGTGTATTTAATAGGCTAATATAGTAATGGTGCCATGGTTTTGTGAAGAAAATATTTTTTTTTATCTTTAAACCTATCGTCGTTATTCCCTCAGCGTTATTTTCAGCCCAATGGGAGCTCCGAGCAGAATATTTGTGTTTATTTTCGATCGAATAATGAGCTTGGCGCGTGACCTTAATGCAAATTAGTTTTGCGAAGAGCGCCCTCAACATCCTCGATTGTTTAGATTATCAATATTCATTGAATATTAATTAACAAAAATTTTGAAAACCTGTTCAGATATGGATGGATTAACTTTATCAGTTTTCGCATAGTTTGTGAACAACGCTTATAATTTACGATTCAGAAAAGCTTAGGGTTTTTCGCTTATTTAATTATGACAAAAGTTGAATTATACAAACTAGGAAACCCTCAGTGGTTAAGTAATTTTATTATTACTAATAAATAGCTAATTAAAGCTAGGATATCCAATGTTCTTGTAATTTAATGCATCGCAATATAAATTATCGTACGGTAAAATAACGATTATTTCGGTTCTATAAAAAGTGAACGTTGAATTTTCGAAATTACAAAAAATTTCATTTCTCCATTTATAACTTATTTCATCTGAAAAGAGCACGTCTAAAAAGAAACCAATCGACAGTTAAGGTATTCTAAACGTTTTCTCGTTTTTATTTTTTTCTTCTTGTAATATTAAAAAAGGCAATACCACAGTACTACGTTCATATTACAATGCATGACAATTCCTAAAGGTAATTGGTATTAAATTATTTCCACTGGAAAATGAGCTCACCACCTTCCACAAAAACACCTTAATTACCGACCTGTAATAGATTGAACGTTTTGTTTTTGCTGAAGACGCTTTCAAACAAGTCTTTCCATAAAGACCTGCCATGACGACAACGAGGAGATTTATATATATATATATATATATATATATATATATATATATATACATATACATATATATATATATATACATATATATATATATATATATATATATATATATATATATATATATATATATATATGTACATTATGTGATAACTTTGTTGTCCATCTGTCCGACTGTCCAACAGTACTTTATCAACCAAGACTTTATTTTAAGAACAATTGGAGGTACAAAATTAAAAATTGATACTCACATACAACAAAAAGAAAGAGAATAGACACAATTTTCTTTAAACTTTTTTAAAAATATCACCTAATTTGATACGTATGTGTTATGTCCTAAACCCAGAATCTAGAAAATTGTCACGAATGAAAATCTCATGACGTAAAGGAAAAACCTGAAAACATTTTATTTCTATTTCCATGTGGAATTATTGCATAACAGATATTTTCTTTCTTCATTTTTAGGTTCCTTTATAATTTTATTAGTATTATAGTGTAGTATCATAAGTAAGTAGGTGTTATACTTACTTATGATACTCTACGATAATACTGTAAAACTCTCTTTCACACACGCACGCACGCACACACACACACACACACACACATACACACACACATACACACACACACATACACACACACATATATATATATATATACATATAATTTCTCAATATATTCGATGTCGATGAAGTTATCAATTATATTATCGTAACCAAAACTATTGGATTTAGAATTTTTATCACTGGAAAATTGTTAATCAGTATCGTTAAACTATAGAGCCAATCTTGATTCCTTTTCTCTAAGGTTTTTTCCTTTATCCTCCATCGAAATATATATTTTTAAAAATGATTTGAAAAAGACAAAAAATGGCTGAGTAACGTTTTTTTTACCTTTTTCATTGATTTTCCCGATCAGTTTTCCCATTTTATCGAAAACTTGGTGATGTGAACTCGATAAAGAAATATCAGCAAATACCTATACATTATTGAATGTAACGTTATCGGTCGACACATATTTTAGTACCCTTTTCGTATTAGTTAACCCTGTTACGTTCGTAGAACAGTTATAGCGTCTATTTAATTATTATACAATTTGGTTACTTATTAACTCTGAATATGCTTAGGAAATATACATTTTTTTTAACGTCTAATTAATATTTGCAAGTAAATATTTATGTACGTCCAAAAAGAATCGATTCACTGATAAGAAATATAGAGAAAAGGCCATCTGTACAAATCATATAGTAAACAGGTAAAGAAAAGTACAAAAACCCACAAACCCCTTAGCTTATACGATAATGAAAGCGGAAACCGCATCGGAAATAACAAAAATGTTAATTGTGCCGTAATATGTTAGATTATAATTATATTGATTTGTGATATAAAAGCTACTGTTTTATGGAACTGTCTGCTGAATGAGGTACAGTCATAGAGAAAGTAATTGTTACATTCATTTTCTCGCATCACCATTCAGTAGCTATATCTCTTCTTAAAATCTTTATCAAAAGATTAACAAAGTATTTTCATTTTTGGTTTTGCTGGCTCACACGGTAATTAGACCTTCGATCCACATCTGATTAATAAAATAAAAGAGCTGAAAAATGATATTTTCCTCTTTAATTTATCCAACCTTAAATCTGCGTTATGAACATATATTATTGAATATATTTGGCGTTAGTTTTGTCAATATAAATCATCATATCATTTTTATTCATAACTAAATAAAACTACATGATGTACTAGGTGATTATTCAAATTGCCCACCTGAAGATATTGTCATACAACGAAACCTAGGTCATGGTTATAATTTAAATAAAATGGATATAATAATACATATTAATATTTATTCACATTTAGTTATGAATAAATATTAAGTGAATCATATATTATTATAGGACTCAATCTCTATTTGCTATTTGTGAACATATCACTATAATTACACTTGTTTCTAATTACTTGTTATATATCACTAAACTAAATGAATACACATTTTATTCTTTGGGATATCCGGAAATTTTCAAAAGTGCAACACTAAGCATTTATAAAATTTGGGAACAAGAAGACGACGGATTCGTAAATAGGATCCTTCTCTGCTTATAAACCTATTCCTACACACGCTTAAGACATTTTAATGGACTCATCCTTTTCCTAAACCGAAAGATCGTGCTTAATAGACGAAAGCTTTATTTCCTACTTTTTCTACAACAAATTATTTTACATTGCTGAATACCTGTTCGAATTTTAAATTTAAATTTAATTTGACTGCAGGCGCCTTCCTGTTCCTAAGCAATGTCTCTGCGACACGCACTTTGTGACCCATTTCACTTTCTGAAGGGATCGTCGTAATATTAATTATTTGTCATTTTACACATTTAATGAAGTTTATGATAATTAAAATGATTATTGGAAACTAGATTTAGCATATACAGAATATTCGTAACGCAAATTCCGTTTATATTTAACAGATTTTATTTATGTAACTAGTTAGAAGTCAACTACATCCATGTTTAATCCTATTAATGACGTGGGAAATGTGAACACAATGTGCAACTGAGATCTTGTTAAGCGGTTGTATACGTAACGTCTTATTAATATTTTAAAAATAATAATACAATTATAGTACTGCAACTGTGTGGTTATGGAGTAATTATAAATCAGACTGCACTTCTATTCATGAAGATTCTGCTTAGGTATAGATAATTAGTTTCTTCAATGTAATTGATATTAGAAAGAGGACAGTTGAATTTATGCGATAATACTAATAATTAAGATAATACTAATATTAATACCAATAATAATGCGATAGTAGTGAAAATACATTTCCTGATACATGTTCCTTCTGATCTTTGACTTTTTTTTTCATGAACTATTCTAGCCTCTAAGTACAACGATTTCGAGAATCAAACTGTTAGATATTTTTTTGGTACGTATTTAATTTTGAGGCTATAGCATATTCAAGTACACAATAACATGTACCATATAAAACCTATAACCTTAAGATATTTGTTGAAAACCTATATCCCTAAGCTATTTACTTAGAACAATAATTGAACTACTAGAAAAAAATATTGTAAGTAATGAAAATATAAACACAAATTTGATCGTACGTGAATTGTCGTGTAACAGATTTATTGAGTTTGCATTATAATGTAAAACTTTCTATTTATAAAGTTTTTTATTCCAAAAGGTAATTTCGAAAGGTGTTTACCAAAGAGTTAATACAAAAAACTCATTTTGCACTTCATTTCATTGTAAAAAAATATTTAATCTCTTCTTATTGACTTTGGTGAACATAGTTGTTGGCACTAAATTTATGGAAAACTTTTATTTTGTCACACCGCAACTAACAACAGATGAAGGTACTTACATTGAAAATTCGTCGATGGTGGATGGGGGTAACTGATTTTGTGTGATCGCTTCTCTGACTGGTGACCATGGAGCACATGACACATGTGCTGATTTCAGTTCATTAGTGTCCGTAATGAATGCGATGAAGTCGAAATATTATAGAGGTTAGTAACTGACATATATAATAGTGACCACTTCCCCTAAAAGTGTGAAATTGATATCTTCTAATTTGATTATTTAGTTTAATTTAGTATATATATTATACAAATATAGAGTAATATAAAAGTGGGCTCTAAAATTGTTTTTTTCGATCGAAAATGCAAAAGAGGATTTTCTTTCCTAACTTATCATTACTTATATAAATACAGCGATACTTTCAGTACAAATTTGTAAAAAAGCAAAATTATTTTAAATACGTATTTAACATCATATTTACAACTAAATGTTAGTAATGAATATGGATATCACAAAATTATCAAAATAAGGTCATAAATAATGATATAACTATTGATATAAATATTGTCATTAACTAAAATTACTGAAAATGGCTTTGTATTCAAAGTGAAAAATGTATACTTGTTAAAAACTAAATTAATAAAAAGCTAGTCCTGTTGACATCCGAGCATTGTTCAGATCACACTACTCCACTGGAAGTTTGCGAATATTTCAAGAGAATTTAGACAATTTTTACTTTTTTTGTTGTTGTTTAAATAAGACTTTTGTCACGAAAATGTTTTCGCATCCAAACATAATTTGTCAGAGTTCTTTATACTTTGATAAATTATGTTTCCTAAAGCTCTTCTGATATTTCTTTAAGTTCATGTATTTTTTTTCTAAATTAACAATTATTTAACATAAGCACTTGTAATATAATATTACCGAATCTGGTGTTTTTTTCACCGTCATCATCCTACAAATTAATAGATCCACACGAATTCTCCCTAATTCCAGCCAATTTAAATAATTTTGTAATAGAATAAATGATTGTTTTAATTAAAAAAATCCTATTTCTTCCTATTTTAACGAGAAATCGTGTAATTTAATGGATGAATAAGTTGCAAATATATTCAAAAACATATTAAAGTTTCTTTCGTTATTAAGAGCTGAGTAAATAAGTTCTTAGTTATTTAATTAATTTAATAAAATCTGATTATTAAAACGTGATATAAATAAAAGCATTAAAAGTTTAAGAAACGTAATAATTAAAATGAATGTAACATTGAATTATAGGAATGATTTTTTTTTCAATTATATTTAATACTCACACAAAAAACAAGATAAATAAATATTATAAAATAATTCGAAATTTGCGCAAGAAAATACACTTTAAAATTCAAATGATATTTTGAATTCTACACAATGTTGTTCCATAATGAAAGTAAACCGCAGTTTCAACGAAGAGCTTACAGCTACAGAATGCCATAAAGCTCTCAGTAAAGTTCACGTAGTTGTAAAGTGTAAATTAATGGTAGCAAAGCTGTTGACTCGCCCGTACAGCTTTGTACGCTTTGTCTATTAATTTATGTGCCGTGGATTTAATTGTTATTAAGAATCTGAAAATATGTTTTATGTACAAATTTTTGCTTTTAAATTAATACGTATTTCTAACTTATATATTCAAAATACCATGAATTTTATGCTCTTAGACCGGGTAAAAAAGTGTTGGACGTGTTAGTATTAAAGTTTTGTCAAACTTTTAAAATAAGTGTGTTAAGAAAGTTCTATATTAATTTTTTGGAAATTTTATGTCGGAAGCTAGATTTTGTGGGAAGTAAAACAACGTTATTTAAACTTTTGTGTGTCAGCTTGTCTCTTTCAGCACAGTACGCAAACACTGCTTGACTATTTGAATAGGAATTCCATTGCGAAAATATTTGGGGTTAAAAAAAATTATAAAAGCCACCTTACCCTAATTTAAATATTCCTGCACACAGTAAGAATAAAGTTCACGAGCTTAAAAATTATTCAATAAGAATAGTTGAGACTGCCACAGTGATTCGGCTTAAAATACTTTTGAGCTGTATACATTGCTACTGGGGAGACTACATGAAATATCCATGCCAGAAATGCTACTAATAATTACTATTTGTTAATATATGTAGATGGCATAATATTGCTTCTTTTCCAATACATTTTGCATCGTACTTTTTATTATCTGCGTAAATTTAGGAATCACGTACAATAAATTATGTACGTGATTCCTAAATTTACGAAACAAAAAAAAATAACGAAACTTAACACTGAATATGGGTTAGTTACCAGGCAAAAATTTGAGTAAAATTAGTTACACTGGGTTAAAATATAGTGAATATGACCCTTTCATATGAAAACATGATGGAAACTTATTTCACCATGTTTTCATTAGTCTGCTTTTTTATCTGTTTATTTGTTCGTTTGTCCAGTACAAATATTTTCAATAGTTTTAAAGTAATTTCCCGCTGAGCTAAAACCTTGAAACTTTAAATATACTCGTAACTCAGAACTGGATTATAATGCAATATCCTTTTTTGTATGTTTGTTTATATGTTCATTACTAAGGAGAATGCCACAAATTTTGCCAATGGTTTTAAACTAACTTCCCGTTAAGTTAGAAACTTAAAACTTTAAACATAGCTCTGAACTGGATGACAATGCAATACTAGCTTGCTTTTTTGTTCATCTGCTTCTTTGTTTGTTCGGCGTAAAGAGAATGGCATTGCGACTAACTTATTTTAATAATAGCCTGTCTTGTTTGTATGTTAACTTGTGTTTTCGGCACATAAATTAAATGATTTTAATGGCTTTTATGGGTATAATTGTCATCCAGTTCTGAGCTATGTTTATAAATTTCAAGTCTCTAACTCATTTACAAAGTGTATAATGGAAAAACAAACAAATTAACCGATAGGGCAGGGAGCAAATGAAAGCATATATGTAATGACATAATATTAACGTAATGACATAGATTTCATTATGACACAAAATTCGCCGTGGGCGTAAATCGTGAAAGGCGTGGGATGAAAATAAGTTGTCCCATTGGCATTACGCCGAACAGACAGACAATATATATATATATATATATATATATATATATGTGTGTGTGTGTGTGTGTGTGTGAAGTTTCTATATTATTAGTATCACAAAATAAGAAACAGCGTGTTATATACTTCTAAATATTATTCTATAAATATTCAAGAAATTACACAAAGCTGAATAATGTCATGTTATGTTTATAAAATATTTAAATTTTAACTACCAATGTATACAGAGCATCTTTGATACTTAATTGATTTTTCTGTACTGGATAAGAGCATTTCTGTGATAATTTAAAAAGAAAATTTATGTATCACTGTAAAATTAAAATTTTTTTTATAGTGCATTGAAAATCTCGACATCGATCAAAATCTCAATTTATTTATTATTCTAATGTTTTTTATTACTGGGCTATTTTCATTTTTTCGCAGGAAAAAAGAACCTTAAAATTTTCAAAAAAAAGTTTCAAACTCTATCCTAGAATTTCACGCTGCCACGACGGTTGTAATTATTTATATATATATATATATATATATATATATATATATATATGCTTATTGTTATTTAAACTGTATAATATCTATATTTATAACATGTGATCACATAAATTGAAAGATAAATCTCACTGCTTATCTCACTGGTTCCAATAAATATAAAACTTTCGCCCACAATTAGTCCCGGAAAATTACATACCGTTTATTAGAGATCTATACCAAAGAATAACCACAAGGGTTAGTAGCCCCTCAGACCAGACTGACAAATTTAAAGTTAAGGTCGGAGTTCACCAAAGATCCACAAATAGCTCGTTATTTTTTAACCTACATATGAATTATATCAAAAAACATCTGCAAAAACCTCCATTCTGGATACTGCTGTAAGCCGATGATATAGTTCTTATTACCAAAACTCAAACAGAAGTACAAGAACGAGTAAATACATTGCAATAGGCACTAGAGAAGCAAAATCTTAGAGAGAAACGAGATGAGACTGAATACATGCAGTGTGATATATCTGGAAACAACTCCAACGACGACTCATCTCTGAAGAAGGTAAATCAGTTTAAGTATCTCGGTTCAGTCGTAGCTCCAAAAGAGAGAACTGAAAAATACATCCAGCACATAATAACAACTACATGGTAAAAAAATATATTACCAACCGGAGTGTTATGTGACGTTAGAATACCCATCACACTCAAATGTCGAGTTTGCAAGCAAGCATTACGATCAGCTTTGATGTACAGGTCAGAAAGCTGGCCGATGAGAAAGGTGGATGAACAATAGATGCACGTCAAAGAAATTAAAATGCTGCGTTGGGCCAGTGGAGTTGCGAGACTGGACAGAATCAAAAATAACTACGTTATAGTAAGCTTAAAAGTCAACTGCTTAAAGGAAAAGCTGAGAAAAAATCACTTACGTTGATATGGCCATGTTATGAGACACAACAAAGACCATATGAAGAAAGCAATATTAAAAATAGAAGAAGGAAAGAGAGGCTGAGGTCGACCCGCTACCACTTGAAAAAGCACTATGGATAAAGATCTTAAATTTATGAATTTGAACTCAATGACAAGACACGTTAGACTGTTGTGGCAAAAATGTACGAGGAGAGCTGACCCCAAATAAATCCACGAATGAGATACGGGACCGTACACAGGAGAAAGAAGCAAAAGAGGAATCATTACTACGCAAAGTTCCAAAATATTAATTAGCCTATTGCAGTATTACCTGGTTACCTAATTTTTACGATTATTTATTTGTTGCAACAATAACTGCTCATGGAAAGTAGAGATGGAAAAATATTAAATGATCAGAAATATTCTACTGTTTTTTTTCTTATTTTTATATCATTATACAAGATTGCAGCTACTGGTCCAAAAATATTATTCACAGAGTACTACATGCAAATACTTAGTGAAATAGATAAAAACAGTTTCACTTAAAAATAAAAAAAGACACAAACAGACAAAATTTGTATCAATGCTTTAACAAACGGTTAAAAAATATTTCATTTAAAAATAAACTTGAATTAAAGATGTCACAAAAGAAAGTAGAAGACTTTTATCCGGATACGCTAATACTTCCTTACCCTTGTAAACTTGAATCATATACAGTTAGTCGCGGTTTCGAATCTTGGATGGCTTCATTGAAAAAAAACCTCCATGTATACTGACTTTTGTTTGCTGTACGTGTTATCAACTTGAAGAGCTTAGAAATGAAGTATAATTTTATTATAAATATAATTCATAAATATCCTGATTATATTATATGCATTTCGTACAAATTAAACTTGTTTGTAATTACTTCGTATTAAATAACTGAGAAGCTAAATAATACACGGATTTATTTAGGGAAACAATAAAAGTGATTAATAAATTTTTTTACAACCTATTCGCAGTATTAAAACATATGTGTTTTTAATGCAACACGTTTAATCCAACACCATTATTATTAAAAAAGATTCAAAGTTCGTTTTTTACTGTTATTCAGTAAAGAAACACTTCATTCCAAGTAAGCAAATGACAATTTTACTATCAAAGTAAAACTACTGGTAATAAAGTTTTGTTATTAAAATTGGTGCAGTTCGGAAACAATAAAGAAACGTTGCCTGAATTTAATTAATTTAATATTTATGCTAATAAGTTAGACAGAAGTGGAGTAATAACTTTCAAGATTTAAAAAAATTAATAAAAATATCAGGTAAAACGAAATCAACTTATTCTTCTATTTTTTTCATCCAGTAGCCTATTTTTTTATCTTTTATAGTTTTTGGGGAGAAAACTCTCTAATTATTTCAAAAACTTATCTCTCCCTAAACAAAATTCGATTTCAAAAGGTGAAAATAAGTTTAAAGAAATCTTCGAAGTTTTCCACGATTTATTCAGCTGCTATTACCACAATAAAAGAATCCATTAGTTTTACAATATTAACATTTCGGAAACAAATAATGTAAATTACTTTTCATCTAATATTTCCCCAATGTGCGTGTTTCGTGAATGTTAATAGACTTATGCCGTGAATTGTGTCACTTTCCAAATACCTTCCGCTAGTTCTATCAGCTGGCACCGGCTGTCACCATTGACATGGTTTGAAAATGTATCAGTCATAAAATGGATAAATTTTCTGCATAGATTATTGTTGACACAAAACATATTAGCATATTAAATAGCCGGCAGATTATTTTTGATGTAATAAATTGATGCAATTAGAAGCAGTGGACGTGATATTTTATTTCCTAACCCGAATTTCATTTGAAATACACAAAAGATTAAAATTTGTTGGCCCTTGTTAATGCCGAATACTGCATAAAAACCTAATTGAAGATAATTAAAAATAATTGCTCGGATGTTTAAAATTAAATCAAAGGAAAAATTCATATTTATTGGAATTTTTTACTTCACTTTGCGACGTTAAGCAGCTATTACTAGGATTGCTAATAAAAACTTTACAAATACTAGTTTTTCATAAGCTAAAAATATATGTTTATGTACCTGTTTTAGCTTTCAGAGGTATAGAAATATGGTGCGTATATAAAAATTAAAAAATACAAGATCTGTGATAATCGCTCCGGTTATTCTACAATTTTGACATGGTCTTAAATTGATAGTTGAGTAATTTCCGAAATAAGGGAGGAGCAAAATATTTTTTTTACTTTAAACTATGTAATAATATATTTTTAAGGTCCTATTTATTAGCCATTTCAAACGACACCTCACAATATGTAAGAAAACAAAAAAAATCCCGATTATTAATTCGCTCGAGGCCTCTCCCCCTACCCCCAAAACTACCACATAAATATTTTTGAGGTTGTATCTATTCAGATATGAGCGCGTTAATAAGTATTACTACTGATTTTTAATAATTGATTGAATTTTTTTATTTCACTGAGTATGATGAAAAAATGACAAACTAATTTTTTTTAATAATATCAGTCTAATATTGTTTTAATACAATTTTCGACTTGCTCTACTAAGTGATACTAGATGTAAATTAGCTTGTAATATCAAAATAAAGACTAACAATACAGTGAGCGTAGTCGCGGATAAAAAGTGGGAAGAGATAAGAACTCTCAAAATAAAAAATTGTACGTAAAACGATGCTTTAATAAACGTATACCGTCTCTATATGAATTCATATCTCATTACCCATCTAGTATATAATGCATAACGAAGATACATGCCGGTGAGCTACATTACAGTTACAGTCGAGAGTGTAAAATTATATATTTGGAGGCTTAAAGAATTGCAGGGATGTAGTGGAGTGGTTCTCACAATATATGTTTCAGTATGGAATTTTTATATTTTTAATCCTTTTGCTTTGTAAACTTTTGCATTTGTTATGTAATTAATATACAGGCATATACGGACATCTCAAGTAAATTTTTAATAAACATTTTCTTCGTGTATCCGTACTTTAAATGGTGAATAAGAGAACTCTTTAATTGCTTATTTTTCTATCAGTCAAAAATTTATGAAATTTTTGGTCTAGAAAATTGTTTGTCAAAAAAGTTTTTAAGCACAAATCAAACGTCGATTTCTTTGTGCATTTGAATATACCCACACTGAATCTTAAATAATATATTGGATTTCTTGAAGTTTTAAAATAATTTTACAAGTATATTGTATCCTTTCGCATTTATCTTTTAAATTGCATCATATCTTTTATGATAAGCGTGAGTAATTCAGTATATTAGTTAAGTCAAAAAGTTTTGATAGTTGAATAATATTTTCGTATGGTTCATTTTCTTCGTAAATAAAACAGAAATATAGAGAAAAACCTAATCCAAAATTATGACACCCAAGCAATTTTGATTATTGGGATCAACGTATAAAACATTTTAGGATAAAACCCATATCAAAATATACTGTTAAAATAGAAAATCAATCTTTTCCAAATTGCCGTTATTATTCTACCATATTTGAAGTTATGTGTTTAATTATGGCAATGTATTTTTAAATATAAATTTATTAACCAGTCGTCGATCAATGTCATTGTTTTATATAATGCTAAATATAATTTGTAGCTTAAAACAAATGCATAAAAGTTTTCTGAGTATTCCTAGAAAAAATATAAGTTTAACTTAAGTTCACATTTTATGCTTGAAAAAGAAGTAACAAACTTTAACTTGCAGATTAATACGGAGACTTACTTTTGGCTGCTCACATAATGATAGAAAAGTGAAACTTTGTTCGTTTCTCATTGATTTATTTTTCTTTTACCCTTCAATGCATTTCAGGAAAATTTTACACTTTAATATGTGCTAGATGCGATGATAGATCATATATAAATACGCTTTGACTTATAATAACAGATAATTGCATAAAACGCTGAAAAAGTTATAGTCGTACACGAAACATTCAAAGCAACACTAAAACCATAAAAAAATACACCTATTAATAATTAAATAGTTATCATATGATATCCGTTAAATAATAAACAAATGTGTTAATTCTGAATATGGTATTGTCGCTGAATATCATGTTTATGGCTAATTATTGTAGTATATCTATTAATAATTAAAAAGTTAACATACTATATGCGTTAAATAATAAACAAATGTGTTAATTCTGAATATGGTATTGTCGCTGAATATCATGTTTATGGCTAGTTATTGTAGTATATCTATTAATAATTAAAAAGTTAACATACTATATGCGTTAAATAATAAATAAATGTGTTAATTCTGAATATGGTATTGTCGCTGAATATCATGTTTATGGCTAGTTATTGTAGTATATCTATTAATCATTTAATAGTTAACATACTATATGCGTTAAATAATAAATAAATGTGTTAATTCTGAATATGGTATTGTCGCTGAATATCATGTCTATGGCTAGTTATTGAAATATATCTATTAATAATTAAATAGTTAACATACGATATTCGTTAAATAATAAATAAATATGTTATTTCTGAACATGGTACTATCGCTAATCATCATGCTTGTGGCTAGTTATTGTAACAACTTATGGTACTTTACGCAAATTAATTTAACTCTAGGCAAATAAACATATTTATTTGGAAAAATTTCATAAACACTGTAAACTTATTATTTATAATTTGGGCAGTTATAAAAGTAATCCTTTACCCATACGTAAATTTACGCTGTATCTGTATATGCTGTATCCAGAAATTCTCAATATGTGATTTCTGCATGTACACGACATGGCGAGAGAGGTGAAGACATTTCTTTGAATAAGCTTTATACATTTTTCTAATGCCTCGCGGACGAAACCGCGGGCAAAAGTAATGTTCAAGTAAAATAATATATAGATAGAGATTGACTGAAGTGAGAACTGATACTGTGAGATGTGCTATAATAAAATGTTACTTTTTGGAAAGGTTCTGTAACTTTGCATTTAAAGAAAATTCTAAAATCTTCCTAATTTTCTATGGTAAATTCAATTTGTATGTATGTTTATAAATATATATATATATATATATATATATATATATATATATACATACGCACACACACACACACACACACACATATATATATATATATATATATATATATATATATAATTTTTAAATATATTGACTTTCTGCAGCATGTTTTGTCTACAGCAATGTTATCGGTAAGCGACTGGAGCGCAATTGTTATAATTGCAGTTGGAAGAAAAAAGTATTCTCTGACTTGACAAGTTGACATAAAATAAACAGCAATTTAATTATGGGAACTTTTCTTGCAACCTTTCATTCATCACGCATATGATTTCTCTGTACCTGGGCGTTGTTACACGATATGTAAATAAAAATTTCATAAAAAAATTATGATAACGTCAAAAAATTCAAATTTCATATACCTACGATAAAACCTAATTGACTTTAATTGATTATATCAGGTCATATTACCAGTAACAATAAATCTAAAAAGGTTTTAATTTAAGATTCATCTGAAATATTCTTGATCATACTTTTATATATAAACCAATTTAATCTTAAAGCTAATAACTGAAAAATTTGAATTTTTATACTTATTTATTTTATTTTTCTATAGTATTTTACATTTTTTCAAACAAATTTCAGTTTAAATATCTGCACATAATTTTATTTGGGGATATGTTGAATACGACTTATAACACAACATCAAAATGAACTTCGTTTTTGAATGTTAGAAAAAATATTTATAAACCATTTCTCACCAGTTGAAGGCCAAATTTTTTGTCGTCAGAATATAACATTTTTTTTTATTTTAAATATATATTTTCCCCTTATATACATAAAGCATATACTGGCTCACTGGCTTTATAAATATTCAAAATAGAGCTAGTAACATACACCTAACTTCCTTCATAAATTTTCCGTTTTTAGAAGTGAAAATATTATAAACCGGAAATCTTGAAGAATAATATAGAGGATTTTTTATATTATGAGAAGTGTACATAAGGATTTGCTTAATACAACTACTAATTTTGGCAGGAATAAAGGAAAATTAATCGAATTAATAAAGGTTTTGACGAAAATTTGAAAATTGTTTAATATTTTCGTGCAATAAAATCGTAGTTTTGATTAAGGCGTAAATATATTTCCAGAGGGATGACATACTTGCCCAGTACATTTTTAAAACTGTTTCTCTTTAAAAGAGTTTAAACTCATTTATTTAACAAACTTCCAATTTTATTCATTTAATATGGTAACATCAGTTGCGGCAGAACTATTTAAAAGTAAATTGGAACTGTTTGTGGACCACTGGCTCAGAGGCTCAGTGCCGTCACGCTGTTTACACCTTCACAATCATAAAAATCTTTGACCTTCGTCGGCGAAATTATGACTGCGCGATGTTATGGATGGGCTTATGTAAATAATGTATATGTGAATGTATACAGGCGGTTATCTGGAAACGCTGGCAAGCAGAACTAAGTTGTTTTTTATGAAATTGAAAAGTGATCAAAAAGTCGTTTATTAATTTATTTGTGTATACATTCGCTACAAAGTAAAATAAATACTTTCAAAAAGTTGGTTTCAACCTTGTTAGATATGTTTAAATTTATCAAAGTCATATTTAAACACAAGTAAGGTTTGCTTTTTTAAGTCACGTTCTTTCTATATATACAGGGTTTTACTTTTGTACATTAATTAATACAGATCGATTTTTAATTTTTCGGACTCTATCCATGAGGACGTTTGTCGTATAAATGGTTTAAAGTCTTAATTATAATTTATAAGTAAATCTATATTAATTAAAATGTTATAGGTAAACCTATATGAATACAACTCCTGTTTACATATGAAGTCTTCAATTGTGATCGGTTGAGCATATCTGATTGTTCGACTTTTACAAATTGATTTACGTTATTTAATAACTACAAAGGTTTGGTGAACTGTGGGTAATCCTAAAAAGAAAGAAAAATATAAAAAGTACAAACCACTTTGATGTTATACATAAGTAAAGGAATAAGAAATACATATGTTATATTCAGTATTGATAAAGATGTAATGAAAAAAGATGTATCAAGTAGATAATAAATACAATTTCGAAGGAAGTATTTTTAGTTTCGGAAATATTGAAAACATTGAAAATTATTACGAATGTATTGAAAATGTTGAAGCTTACGTGATGCTTTGATTTACAAAATACAAGTTAAGAAATTGAGTTGTATAATTTAATAACTACCATAGTTATGCAGATCATATCTCATTCTGGGTCAAAAAGAGAAAGATCAGAATTACTAATACCTAGTTTTAATATTACACATTAGTGACGGAATAAGATAAGATAAAGTATTATTTTATTTAGTATTGATGAAATATGCTGTAAAATTTTAAAACGAAAACTTTTTAATATGAATATATTTACACATTTTATTATTTATCATAAAATATAAAAGACAGAGGACAATTATTTCTTAAAATTGAACACATAGGTTATAATGATTTATTTATAAACGTTAATTAACAAGTATTTTATAATACAATTATATTGTCCCTAAAAATGTATTGGGATTTATGGAATCTGACACGAATTAACAACTGATGTCGTAAATAATCATAAATTCCATTGTTCAATTAAAATAATAAATCATTTATTTATTGCTTTGCAATTATTAATTTCTCTACAATTGACCATCCTATTGATCCCGGGATAGATATATTTATGCGTCAAAAATATTTTTTTTCTCAAGTGAGTAAGTCACTTCGGGCAATTTTATTTTCACTGCATCCATGATTGACAGTAATTCAAGTATCATTTCGATCTGCTTATATATATATATATATATATATATATATATATATATATATATATATAAATATATATATATATATATAGAATAGTCATCTAATAAATTTATGCCCTATTAAATCATACATTCTATTTTATCTATCATACAAAATTCTATTTATTTTTCTGTTTGCATGTTCGATTATCAAAACGAATCTAACGTTAAAAAATCATTGTCTCTCTGTCTTATAGTTGATTTTGTCTATTAGAATTAATTTTATTCCAAAAGTTAGAAACACTGAGACAAACGTAGTTTTGATTCACCGCGATATCTCAAACGATTCCGAGGTTATGATTATGTTGATATGAATTCCATGAACCAAGTCTACACATGTTTATGTTGGTGTCTACAAATAATATGAACTGTGCAGCCCATATTGTATACTTAATGCGAGAAATCTCTTTGTATTTGTCGATTAAAATAAAGTGAAATATAGACATCTCTTTGTACCTCCATACAATTACTATAATTATTTGACTCTTTGATTAACCCCTAATAATTTTTTTGTAGACGATGTCTACATTTTACATTATATTTCACAGGGTTCCATGTATGGTTTTGAAGTAAAACCAATTCTACAAACCGCTCTCTACGCTGCAAGGGCAGAAGCCTTGGCTCGATAAATCATATGTATACCGAGTTATATGTATACAGCTATAAAATCATATTTTTACAGCTATAAAATTGTATGTATAGAGCTACAAAATATTAGATTGGTAGCTATGAACCCACCACTTTTATCTAGGGGTTTCTGAAATTTTTTAGAAGATTCTCAAAAATGTATGATAGAGCAAGAAAAAAGAATACCGTTCGCTCTTTTTTCACTTAGCATCTGAATTAAGGTGAATATTGAAAAAAAACATGGAAAATTTACGAAAGAACTTATTGTATCTTGTTCCGTGAATATATGCAAGAAGAAAAGCGAAGCGAATCTAAGGACAGACCATACAAGCACTACGATAAGTGAAAATTTACTCTACAATAGTATAGCCAAGTATTGGTTCCAAAGGTTCAAAAAAGAAAATTTTAGAGCTGTCTCATAATCATTATCCAGGACAAATTTTGGTTAAGCTTAGAAAACTTATAGCTTTATTGAAATAAATCAAAATTCAATTTTACATTATCTAACTTCATGTCGTAATAATCTCATTAAAAAAACTTCATGATTTGAGAAAATGTGAAAATATTTTGTTTAATTTTCCAATGAGATCATATCCCATCAGTTTCAGGAGAGGACTAACATTTGCAGCTACTGAGTTCTTATCGTGACCCGTGAAAAATATTTACACTCAGATGGACCCTGCTTCGTCACCCATAGCACTCTCCGCAACTGTCACCCTCCAGCTACGACAAGTTTTGCTTGCTGTCCAATCATTAATGCAATAAAATATTTTATAGAACCTTGTCATCTCCAATTTGAATTTATCCAAATTTTAGGTCAAACTTTGTTGAATACTACAAGAAAGCAATTTTATTTCTGAATATATGCCAGCGATAAGTAATGAATGACGACTGCACGGTCGTGTTATGTACAGTTATGTAATTGTAGATTGGTTCTGTTAATTACACGCTGAAAATAAAATAACTTTTTAAAGTGATAATGTCAGTTGTCAATATAATTAAACATGTATGAATCTAATTAATTAATCTTTATTCCCAATTTCGGCAATTGGAGAGACAAAAACATTAAACATGTGATGTTTATTATCAATTGTATTTAAATAATTTTTTAAAACTGTCAATAAATATTAATTTTACCGTTTTTATTTTTCGAAATAACATTTCATTTTATTATAGCACCAAATAATCTTTCAACCAAGGAAAAAATCAAAGTTGTATGGAATGACTCATTATCATAATTAATATGATTATCAGTATTTATATTCTCGCAATTGTAGATTGGTGACACAATTGTAGATTTGAAAACCATAAACATCAACCCTTCTTCGCTGTCAAAATTTAATGCCTTTTAACATCTTTATGTAATGAAATATTTATTTTTAATTTTGGTCTAAAAAAAAGCTTTTTTCTTTCAAATTCTTTCTCGATGACTTATTTTATCTCCTTCACCAAAAAAAGCCTTGGATATTTTTCAAACTTCGACCAACTAGAATTTATTTGCATTTGAAACACTTTTCCTGTTTAATATGAGTCATTTTAATTGCAAATTTATTCGACACGATTAGCTTTTGTTTACCGTTTTGGTGAGAAAGCTTAGTGACACCCACTGAATTGTGTTGTGTTTTTCTTGTTTCTTTTTAATAACGGATGCTGAGGTTGGCAAAAAATAAAAAACGAGCATATTTTAATTAAATTTGACGTACCCAAATTATGTGGGGATAAATTTATTATAAGGAAGTTAAAAAATAAATTATAGCTAACCTTCTCGAGACGGTCATTTATCACACCGTTTGAATAACATGAGTAAATTGAACGCCGTGAAGATAAACAATATCGAATGTTTTTGGAAGAGAGATGTTGTAACAAGGATTTATCAATTTACAATTTTCTTCCACATTGTCCTTGTTTCAGCTTTCCTCAAGATGGTTGTTACTAAAAAGCCAGTATAGCGGTTACTTTTTCACTGCAACCAATCTGTCAAATCTATCTTGTTGGCGATGGACAATGTGACCAAAGTAATCGAATATTTTTTGGCAACATATCATTGATCGACTAATTTTGATTTTTAGTTGCTAAATTTTTTATATTTTGATATTTACATACGATAAACTTGTACATTACTTTGACAGTCCATGATATGCAGAGTATCCTTTTTAAGTACCACATCAAAAAGGCCTCAAATTTCTTTCGATTCACTAACCAAGTCGCCCCCAATCTCGAGCTATATATAAATGTCAGCAAACCCAGATTCAGGACTAGTCTCACTTTAATGATAATAAAGACCTCCCTGCCATGCCACATACATGTTATTTGGTTAACTGTAGTCACGCAACATCCAATTCTTAATTGTAGTTAGTTTTTACAGATTGCAGTTTACATCTTCAGATTTAAAAATCAAAAATTTTGAAGAAAGGCGTGGCCTTTTAAATCGACTATTAGTCGTAAACTAATAGCAGGCTCTGTTAGTTTACAAACACTAGTCAACCAACTTATGATATAAAGTGTAAATAAATTTATTCAGGTAACTAAAGTCAATTCAACAATAACTTTATGTTATAAATTTTATCTTGTTTATGTCTCTAAAAGATATACTAGATAATACTTTACAAATAATATTATGTAAATACACACCATATCCCCGGAAAAATATTTTTAGACCATATATTTTGTTCCAAAAAATTAATTTACGTAAATAGTTTAACGGAAATACTATGTACATTTAAATGTTTCTAACCATGTACATTTAAATGTTTTGTCTGAATGTATACGCAACAAGAAATAGGAGGTTATTATAAATTCAATTCCTACTTGATAGATTTTTTTAATTAAATATTTTTCGTTGTATGTGCGAATTATATATATTTTGCTTATTTACCTATATAAACTACCCAAGAATACGACTGAGTTAATTTCCCCAATTATGTAAATCCGCGCTAACAGAATGTTGATAAGGTTAGAGTAAGGAAATATTTATTTGTATAATAAAATAACAAGTGTAAAAATCTGTAGTTAAGACACATAAAAAATCGAACGTCTATAAATGAGCTAAGGAAAAAATATCGACTTTTTAAATTATTTTGTTCCTCCGTCTGTTTGTTTGCTTATACGTTGTAAAAATTTCCAAAGTCACTGAAATTAATTTAATATATTTTAGAGTAAGAGTAAAAATAATTTCAAAGTAATATTGGTTACATTTTATAAACAAATTCATAAAATTACATTTATTCTTTATTTGTTTGGATTCATATATCATAAAACTTATTGAGGGTATTTCTTTTATTTTTATGGGTTCTTATGACATAATAGTCACTGAGGGGAAATTTTTTGAACGTACTATGTTCATCGAAATAATTTTATCGTAAATTTTTCAATCTGTTTCATATTTTTATTCCAGTACGCTCAGTTAAGTGATATTTTATATAGCGGACATTGTTGATCTATACTGAAGAATATTTAAGTGGTCCGTGTAAGTCAACATAACCTGAGAGTGAATGTATGTGTCAAGCAAGAGAGGAACTTGCACTACGAAATTTCCGTATAAATTTAGGATCGTATAAAGACTTTTATTTACATAAAATTTCCAATGAACTCTTTAAAATATTAAGGTTTCACAACGTGAATATATTGACTACTCCAGATTTCGCAGAAGTAAAAACATTCAAAGAGTTTTTAGATCTTGGTTAATCGCTATAATTTTCTTGTAATCGCCCAGTCATATTATATCAACACTCTTTCTTACATGATTTTTGGCTTAGTAATATCGGAAATATGTAGAAGAATGTTTTTTTGTGTACTTTATAAAATATTTTTAAATTTACAATTTTAAAAAGGTATTTTTTTCTTTTTCACAGTACAATCTTTCAACTGACATGAAATGCGCAAAATAAAAAAAAATTAAATCTTTTATTGCCTACCTTATACGAATATTTTTAAAAAGATACGTAATATAAAATATGTATAATAAAAAAAATTATAACGCTTTATTTCATAAAAAACTTTTCAAAACCTCAAAACTAGTTAATGATATATGGTAATTACATTTTTTTAAGATCCCCAAAATGTTCAAGTTAATTTTTTTTTATGCGGGCTAATTTATTTTCTTACTACGCCAAATTTCAAGTTTTTACATCAAGCGGTTTCTGTGATAAAAGTATGATGATGGACAGATGTAGAATTATCTTACAGGGTTTCCGTTTTATTTTAGGGGTACGGAACCCTAAAATGAACCGATAGTAGGCAGTAGTTACGAAAGCGAGTTTTGTTGAAAATAGAATATTTCTTTACTTATGTTTTTCAAAAGGTATTATGCGAAATACACAGTTACATTTAAAATTATGCTGGAAAATTTCCCACGTATCTAATATTGCAGTATTAAATTATTATTTAATAACAACTATTCTCTTTTCAACTTTTCTTGACCAAAATTACATTTAAACTTTTTTTGTCATAAACAAAACCATGAAAAAAATTATTAAAAACATGGAATTAAAATTGGAACTAATTTTTCTTTATTTGAAATAATAGACGTATGGGTTAATAGTTATACACCAATTTGAATTTATCGCGTTGTATCCTATTGCTTTGATGATGACATACTATAGCGACTAATGCCTCTACCGCTGCACGACATATCAAAAAAATTCCTGTCAAAAACAGGATGAGATAAAAAGAAATTTTACTGATTATCTTACGAATCCATAGGATCTAAGTTGGTACACTAATTTCAAAAAAATATTATATTGATGTGATGCCTCTCTCTGCACCGCACTATCGCATATAAATATTTAGTAAAATTACTAGAGCAAAAGAGTATCATACTGTCAAAGAGAACAAAAGAGTTTAGTAATATATAGGGTAGAGCAAAAGGGTATATAATAGTAAAGTAATATCTGCAATAGGTATATTTATAGTAAATTTGACTAAACGGTGAAATACCAAATAAACAAACAATAGCTGGTAACTGAAGAAACGCTGAACTACGATAATATCGATCAGCAGAAGTTGATTCCAGAATCAATCACAGAAGTGGGGTTTAAGGTACAAAGTACATTCACCTTTCCATTTCCATTCGTTCCTTACATATTCATTTTTATGTATATCAGTTAAAAAAATATAGGAAGTTGTTAACGAGTAAAATTTTCTAAATATGAAGGAGATATTAAAAAACGTATATATAGATTCTAATCACTGTAGCTGCCTTGCAAGTACCGTTTTCCAAAATGCGAGTTTGGATATATATAGTTTGTTATTTTGCCATAATATTTCGTTGTTTTATTAAAATATTGTTGGCTTATAAAGTATTTGTATGTATTTGCATTCCTAAATGATTTGTACTGTGAAGATAATGAAGTTTTTGTATTTTTAGTAGTATAATATTCATATTGTTGCAGTCATAAAGCAAAATAAGCATTTTAGGGGAAAAGAAAACATATCGGAAGAAATCTATAATTTGTAACAACATATGTCAAATATTATAAGAATTCAAAACACGAAGGTTCTGTATGTACTTAGGTATGGAAAAGAGCAAATTTTTAAAGGTGTTTAATATTTCTTTCAAAATACCATAAATCTTAATAGTTTACTTGGTCGTCTGCAAATTGAGGTTGATTAATATTTCATAGAAAAGAGGTAAAACAAATTTTAAAAAAGATTAACATATTGATGATATATTTGTGTAAAAACCTAGAAATAAGGTTCAAAAATAAATTATGGGCATTGATATACTGCGAAAAATATATTAAAAAATATGAAAAAATATTACTAATTATTTCCAACCGATTGTCAACTGATTTCTTTATAGTAATTCCTTTGGACTGTGCCGGTAGCAAGAAGAGTTTTTAATCCTAACTTTTGTGTATGAAGAGGTTTTGAAAAAAAGAACGAAATATTTCTTTTGTACCTCTATGTTCAACATGATTTTCGCATAAAATTTCAAATTTATCGGTCTCAATCTGAAATAAATGGGAAGTTGTGACGTTTAAATAAACAAAGGGAGAAATTATAAGTGTTCCATTTTTGCCTTTCGACTAAAGAACACTAAAAACATCCAAACATTAAATTTAATTAAAAATTGTCATCAAATGTTTAAGTCCTAATACACAGACACACACTAATATTTCTATATTTCCTGCTTTAAAATCGAGTCCAATCAAAATTTCAAACATTTTTTTTACGTAACTAAGTCTTGTAAGTAATAATACTGCAACAATTGGAAAAAAAATATTTAAGTTCTTTTGTTTTTATAAGTGTCACTCAAACCATTGCAAACCAGATAACTAGTTGAGTTATTTTGGCGAGTATAAGACTGTTAAACGTTTCTATATATATATATATATATATATATATATACACACACACTCATTCTAACACGCACACGCGCACCCGTGTGCGTGTATATATATATATATATATATATATATATATATATATATATATGTTTGCATATTTCGAAATAGCATTATTTTCTTTTCTGATATATTGATACACATACAACTACTTTTAGAGCTAGCCTCAAAACATTTTTTATTCCCAAGCCATTTATATTGTAAAATTCATTTTAAATATTTCTTGAAAAGAGTTTAATAAAAGAATAGTTTTATCCAAATATTTTCATTGCTATGCTATATAAATATTTATCATTGATATGCATCTAAATATTTTTATGTTTTCTACTTTTCCTGCACTTCAAATTCCACGCACGCATAGCCGTTTATAATAAGTAGCAAATAAAAAAATTAATAACCCTAGAATTTGTGCGTACATTTCAAAAAGTTTACTTAAATTGTTATACATCCTTGTAAATACATCCTATGTAAAAGAAGTCATTAGCAAAAAATGATTATACTGCAGATAACCAAGATCATATAAGTAGATAAATTAGTTTTCAAATGTTTATCACAGTCGTGGCAAAATCATAAAAAATGGCTGACAAAATTAAAAATGGTATCAATAAGAACTCAGAACGATAGCGGCTACATTATTCTAGAATTAATTCCCTTCACTCACAAGTAAGTTGTAATTTCAATATTTCAATTGATTAACGATATCATTAGTTCATATTTAGAATTGATTTCAGAAATAAATCTGGTTTGTCCTATAGTCATGACGTACCATGAGGTCGACGTTAATGAGGCCATAATGGGTTGTAATGACTAGCCATGGCCAACTTTAATCTTAATTTGACTGTATATTAGTAATAAAACGTGAATGAGGTCCTTATTTTATTTAATAAATTTTAGGGAAAAAAATTTTTGCTCTGAGGGTTTCAAATTTTTTGCAAATTATTTAAAGTTAATATATTTAGTTTGTCTAGAGATAGTTATAAATTTTTGTAGTTAAGATTAGTATTTACTTGAAGCCAAAATACTTTACACTTAACAGGAGACTCATTATTGTTAACCTGGTTTTTCAAAGTGCTTATCATTTAATTTTTTTTAAATTTTTCAACCATAATTACATTGTTGTCCTGTTGCAATGAAATAGAATTTTGGCAAAGTGGTTTTTATTATAGTAGCTCACTTTATCCAAAGTTAAGGCGATGCATCTATGTATTCAAATGTCTAAGTCTCGTGATAAAAGCAACGTGAAAGTGACTAATTATTTCAGCGAATTATTAAAAAGAAATAATACATGATATCCGTATCATATAACATAAACCTTTAAAGTGGCAAGAGTAAAGTTTATTAATTTTTTTAATGTCAGAAAGATGAAATTTCAATAAAGATCAAAAAGTTTTTATTTTATTTAAATTTGTCTAAAAAAATGTTTTATTTTTGATTCCTAACAACATTTATCCCCCTTTTTGGAAATAAGGCGCCTCATTTTAGAAACTGTTTAAATAAAAAAAATCCTCGAAACTGGAAATTAATTGTGGGTATATTTCTATTACAATTTAATTTATTAATAAATTCTGAGTTGTTAAGAAACAGATGATCGGGTTACATTGCTAAAAAACTTTTTTCACGGCATTTTCCTTTGTGTAAAGTCAATCTTAGAGAAACAAGCTTTATTTATATTAGACAGCGCCTGCCTTT
Source organism: Druceiella hillmani (assembly GCA_039881145.1). Lineage (NCBI taxonomy): Eukaryota > Metazoa > Arthropoda > Insecta > Lepidoptera > Hepialidae > Druceiella > Druceiella hillmani. The sequence goes on along the minus strand of JAYKKI010000010.1, from coordinate 19,351,461 downwards.
AAAGTTACATTATTGCAAAATGACTGACGAATTGAAACTATGTTAATATAATTTTCATGAATTATTCATGCATGCATGCGTCCAATTTATGAAATTACATATGAATATTAAACAGATTAAGTCTGGACAGATTTAATGACATGGGAGCAGAATTGCATTTGAATAATAAAGGCGTTTGTATATTTGCAGGTAATGTGATATCCATAGGATGTAAAGCTGCGATTAAACACAAAATTATGAATCGCTTTTGTATTTTTATAGTTCCTGCAAAATAATGTTAGATCGTCACGAAAGGGACGCGTGGAGTTTTTAACACAAATTTTATTTAATTAAAACCGGACAACAATGAAAATATCAATGAAAATTAAACAAAATATTTCAAGAAAAAACAATAATATCAAATTCACGTGCCTGTTGCACCTGTAAGGGTACTTTTCGCTTAAATACTTAATATCATATAAAACATGAATCCATTGTCCCATTTCAAGAATGATTTTTTTTTTAAGTTTTAATACACCATTAATATTCGACGTTCTATTTTTTTTATGAATAAATGTGTCTTTATGTGATTTTATCAAATCTAAATGAGATTATTGAAAATGTTGGGCACTAAAAATTGTACCAAATGAACCGGAATAACGAATTTCTACCAAAAAATACTAGAATACGGTTAATTTATTGTTTCTACTTATAGAACGTAAAATATCCCTTTGATTGTAAATATAATTTAACACAAATATGAGTTGAGTTATAAGAATAGTGAAAAAATATATTTAAAAATTATCACCAGAAATCAGCAGGTCGAAATTCACCCTAACCGGTATTGATCAACTGCTTCCGGTTATCGGTTTTATCATGGAACTCATCCGATATGGTAACGGCGCCATAAATTTTCACTTTATGGGCACAACAGCTGTTAAGTTTCTACGTATTTTTCATCGCTGTCTTCTGTTACTTTTTATTGATACGGCAAAAGGGGAATTGACTTCCAACGGTGATTCATGTTAGGGGCTACTGGTATAAGGTTGAATTATTTTGGGCGATTAGAAAGTTGTAAATTGAGAACACTTTGACGGCGTTCATTTGTTTTTTAACAGTTATGAAATTAATGACTGAATGAATTTTATTTAAGGATATTTTCCTGAAATAATTTCTTATCAACTTTCTTGTAAAATTTGAAGAACATTTTTAAAGGCAATTTGTTTCAGGGTACATACGTGGTAAACGAATTTTCAAACTTTCCTACCTTTTGATCTTCTTTGATTTCTTCATGGCGCTCCTTCAAACTGTCCATATTTTTTATGTGCCGAATATTTCCTTGTTCTGTGATGTAATATCCTATTTAATATTACTTAATAATGGAAGTAATGTTTTTAAAAGTATTTTCCTTCGTTTAATTATTGTAACCCGGTATTGATACATTTGTATAGCTCTTGTAAAATATCGAATTATCCAACATACACCATAATGGTTTGTCAGAGGGAACAACCAGAAACACACGACATGTGGCTGAAAACTTTTGATGATTAGCATTAGAAATTTTATCCAAAAAAAAAAATTAATATTACTTTTATTCAAAACATTCCTTTTAATTACGTTTAGAAAAATTATTGGATAATTTTTAAAATGTAATATGTTAGGTGTTGATGGACTCGGCAAACTCTACTTTCGTAAATGTTACATTCGGCTCTACTTGCGTAAATGTTACACTAAACTTCATTGCAATCATCAATACTCAGTTTGGTATATAACATACAGTGTTTTGGTGTATATGTGTGTGTGTGTGTGTATGTGCGTTTCACTGCTGGCCGAGTACAATAATAATATCATAATATTATTTTAATTTCCAACTCTAATAAAACACGTAGATCGGTGAACTCCATAGCCATGCTGAAGTTTATGTTTCTATGCAGAACGATTTCTGAGAGAAACAGATGTAAAACATAATAGGAGGAAACTTTTAATAAGGTTTAAGTGTTCCTTTAAATTAACCAAACAAGGAAAGTGCTTGAAAAAGGCAAATATTTTTCACTGGAAACTTGACTTTTTTCTAAATATATTTATAAAACACCCAATTTTTAGAATAGTGAAAATAATTTCCAAAAATTTTGGTAATAGAAATGTCAAAATATTTGTTTCAACTTTCCTTTTGATAAATTCGATAATTAGTCGACTATGGTGCATTAATTATTCCCATAAACACTAATAAACTTAATTTATGTATACTGCCCCGTTCTTTATGAAATATATTTAAACAAGTTAGAACGATTTTATCATTGCCATGCATTGTCGTCTTCCATTCATTTTACCATCTATCCTAAAATACGACAAAATAATTTCAACATAGTTATTTGCAATTGTCGAAGAATCGTTTTCATTTAATGAAAATTTGATAACAATTTGGTTCGTTTAACATTTCAATAGCATCCCGTTCTTATCCCACTATAAACTAAACTTTCTGTCTACGTGGTGACTATGTATCAAGCCTAATATTAGTGAATGATTTGAAAATGTATTAGAAAATCATGAATACACTACACTGCTACAGTTGATCCGATGTAACCATAAGCCATTCAAAAAAATTCTCACTTCATTGAACTCCTTGATTCCCATTTGCTTTTTCATTGCCTAATTCTATAACTGCACTGTCATATCCATTGTACACGTACTTATAAATGTAATTAACGATATTGAGGATAGAGCAAACTTCAACATTCAAATTACAATAAAATTTAACAAGTAAATTTGTTATATGATACAAAATGACAATGGTCAAGTAATTTTCCTCGAACATTAACGCAATACCATTATCACGCCGTCTGTATAATGGATTTAAGTTAACTGATTATTGTGTGACTTCATTAAAAACTTTCGAGAAATCTTTTATGAGGTTGTGATCTACCATGCAAAAAAAATTTTGATTAAGTTCAACCCATGGTCCATGCTTCATGTTAGTATGTTCTACAACACGTTCATGTAATTCAGTGTGTTTGAAAATCTGGAATTTCTGCACGTTCAACTTTTTCAAAGTCAGCGATTCCGACAATTTTTCATTTTATTTGTATAACTATGCAATTGTTTGTATAACTTTTTCTGTAATATCCTCCAGTGTAGAGAAGGCAAAAGGATCTGAGATCAATCAGTCGTAAACCTAATAAAAATATTTCAATTTAATTTGTTAAAGCGTTTTGTGCATGGAAATCTTGTATGTAATATACGTTTATTTAATTTTACCCGCCTTATCGGTAAAATACAAACAGGATTTATTCTTGTGCACATTTATGGTACAGAAACTTTAGAATTTTATAAGACTCATTCCCTCCTTTTAGGATAAATAATGGTGAAAGGTAAGAGAATTTTCGATATTCACGTTTTAATGTGTAAGTAAGGTTTTTCGTAATAAAATTTCTTTAGTCATCTTGTTAGGTAAAATTGTGTAATGTGGAAGAAAGAGGAGGTCCTCTATTAGATACCTATATTTTCTATTGTTAATAAATTAGGTACACTCATTATGTCCAATTTTAAAAACTCTTATTTTAAATAATAGGTCATACCATTCATTCCTTGACGAAATACATGTTTTAATATATAGGTTAGGTTTTTTGTAGTAACATTTCTTTAGTAACCTCTGAGTCATCCTGTTAGGTAAAATTGTGCAATGTTGAAGAAAGAGGAGGTCCTCTATTTGATCCGTATATTTTTATTTTTAATAAATTAGCGTTATTCATTACGTTCATTTTTAAAACTTCTTATTTTTAATAGAAGGTCTAGTCCCCAGATAAGCTCATATAGGAACTGTTGAACTCCGGGATACATTAAGGAACGTTTCAACGTTTGAGAGAACACAGCCCTTTTGGAAAATTTGTGATATTCTTTGAAATTATTTGTCCTGTTTTTGTAAGAATTTTGATTACAAATGATGGCTAGAGTCTGATGATGGAACAAGAAGGCGTGGACGGAATTCTCCAAATGCGAAAAGTAGATCAATCCAGTTGCAGCTCGTAGACTTATCTTGATGAGTGGATTGTTTGTAAATTGTGGCCCAGGTATGATGACGAATGTAGAATTTGTTAATTGGAGTTTCCTAATCATGAGGAAGAAAACCCATCCACAATTGACTCGTTAAACGTGTCTTGATATAAGCAAGAAAATCTGAAAATACATTAGTAGGTACATACAATGGCATGGGGCATACTATGGTGAAGCCTAAAGAGAGAATGGTTATTGATATGTTCATATGTGTGTATGTATGAATATTTGTACATATACATGAATGTGTTTATGTAGGTATATGTAAATGTATTCATATTCATTGAAGGCAGAAAAATCTGTTTCGGTTTCAGTAAATTAGGCATTATTACATTAAATGAGATTTCTGGACATTTTTTGGTAACACTACATGAATCAAATTTGGTAAATGAAAAAATAGCATCGGTTTTAAATCAAGGAGAAATGCATTGAAAAATGCAAAATAAAAAAACTTTTAATAAAAGAAACAAAACGACTTTGAAAACATATCGTCCAATTGATTTATTAAAAGTAGCATGCAAATATTCTTGCATTTATTTACCTATGTACACACTTTCTACTCTTTAACTTTCTTTCTGCCGCTGGCCTTTTCTTGACACTGACTTAAAAACACTTCTATATTCACTAATAAATTATATTGAACCATATTTATGTATTCTCTGGTGGAATTTAAACAGTCAGACTAGAAACATATCTGCTCAACTTATTATAAATATGGTTTAATGACCAATAGTGAATATATTATGTTATACTTCATGCTAATTGAAAGTACAAAACCTCATTAAAATACAGTGTATAATTTTTCTATGAGAAAATAAGACGGAGATAAAAAAAAATTTAATTATATTTGCTTATTAACAGTTTGGAAAAAATACTTAGATATATCATTATCAATAATATTTCAGTAAAAGCAAATAGTCTCTTCATATTTGTTTTATGAAAATATAAAACAAACTGACATCAAATTATAACACCAAGTTCATTAATAATTTACTAGTTTTTAATCAATAATTTTGCTATCGTCATGGATTCCAAAATATTATAAATAATTTTTAATAAATGAAGAGTAATTATTGATACAAGAATTTGAAGGATCTCTTAATAAATTTACTCTGAAAAAATAAGTTTTGCCTTTATTTGAACACATTTAAATAACGTTAACCAGATTTTAAATTGATCATACATCAAGAAGAATTATTCGGTATCTACGCCATTTCTTTACATCAAAAAGTACAAACTACTTTTGTGTGAATATAAGCGTGTGATTAAGAATTTAAATTTACTCATCCCTTTTATAGTTCAGATAGTATTTAATCTCAAATTCTATGTTAATTATCTTATAGTAATTATAGTTCAGATGGTATTTAATCTCAAATTCTATGTTAATTATCTTATAGTAATAATAGTTCAGATGGTATTTAATCTCAAATTCTATGTTAATTATATTTATATTTGCAAAACGGTCTACCCGTTAACCGGCGACTCGATGCGTAATATATTACGCATCTACGAAAATACTACGCATCGAGTAAAAACTGACCAAAACAGGGATGTAAAATGAAATAATTTTTATGACTTTTACTGGCTTTCAACAAGGGGTTGAATAATAAAAATAGACTTTAGGGGACATGAAACAGGCAATAAATTTTAGTTGACTTTTTCATTATTTTATTTATGTTGTTCTACGCCTTTTTACTAAAATAGCCTCGGTCCGATAGTAAATAACGTTCCTAAATATTTTATGTCCAACCGATTATGGCATGACGAAGTGTTGATACGTGATGTTCCTTGAATTAAAGTTGAGAGCGTATTTAACAACAGCACTATTAATAATATGTAAATAAAGTTTTGATTGAAACGTTTCTTTCAAAATCAATGTTTGGAAAGTGTTTATAAAATGTAACAAACATGTGGATTAAAAAAAAAGAAAGCAACCCAATTAACTTCTACGTGTTAAGTTGGATAAAACGTCAATTTATGTAAATACAAATCTTGGCCCTGGTTGGTTAAATATTGCTTACTTACAATGTTTGTAAAAATTGAGATTATTATGACTTATTTAATGGAAACTTTAGTCAAATATGCATATGTGTATATGAGTGTATGAGTGCGTTATATTTTCTATACGGATTGTGAACCCCGGTAACAATATTCCTGAAATTATTCCTGATTCATTATCATTTGTTCCCACTTAAGATTAAAATTATCCGCAAACACAAGGAAACGTGACTAGATAACCTCGTAATCTAGTCCGATGGAATTTGTAGATGTTTACACACAAAAATATATAGCATAAATTATTTACTATTTACTAAATCTTATGTATTTCTAAATATTCGATAAATATGAAAAAAATAAGTAAATAATATAGCATATAAGAGAACGAAGTTTCCCTTGTGGTATATTACAGACATATTTCGACAAATATTAGGCTTTCTTTTCTATATTTTTGGCTTCTTTCAGAAGTAAATCAATAATATACACAAGGAAACGTAATTTCTCTTCTTCACCAGATCTAACCAGATTTGACCTAAATTCTTCACCAGACGCTGAAAGATATCCTCAAAGGATGAAAACGGAAAGAAAGGTTTGAAACGGGTTTGGCATCAATATTAATGGAAAGTACACCACTTATCTTAGATTTTCTGACGCTAAGTTTTAAGTCAAAAGATAGGAAAGTGATAAGGTGGGTATTACTTTCCAAAATATTGGTCTTAAAATGAACATGAACTAAAACCAAAATCATGTTTATTGTTAATATCGTACTTATACTGGTACTTGCTGTGAATGATACCTTCAAAATTTCTTATCACTTTTTAACACCTAGAAGAAATTGTCCAATTAGGTGAAATCAACTTAGAGAAAGAAGTCAATCGTAGTATTGATCTGGACTGGGTAGTGTTCAAGAAACTTTCTTCTATCTTCTCATTCAAAATACCCTAGTGTCAAAATACGAAAGTTTTTAACCAGTATATGTCACCAATGGTGATATATGAAATGTGTCACCATTGGTGATATACGACCATCGCCATTAGCCTCATAAAAGATTTAAAGTCATTCAGCGAGCTAGATAATGGACTATTTCTGGGGATTACCTACGAAATATGATCGGCAATAAGAAGATACCTGGGCCAATTTAGGCCACCGAGATAGCTCGTGGCAGTGGTAGGCTGAAGTGAAAATAAATAGTTCATATAGGAGGTAGAACTGAGGAAAAGAGTTTTAAAGTGGCAACTTTGTACCGGAAGATGCAGGATGGAACAGATCCTCACTAGGTTGACATACAACTTAAGGTCTTGGAAGACCTTCTTCGGAAAGGAATTGTATGCCCGTAGTAGAGGATCTATCTATATTAGTATCTATGGAGCAGATTTGTATTTAACGATGAACGACTTCCGGCCGATGATGATGATGCAGAACAGGAGTTCCCAACCATGGGGGCGCGCCTCCCAAGGGGGGCATAGAGAGATGTCAAGGGGGGCGGAAAGCGTTTGCATTTTAGAAAGAAAATTATTGTGTCTCACTGTTAAAAGGTAAGTTTGTTTATGTACAAACTCCAGTTACCATTTTTATTTAATTTACTAAATCAAAGGGGGGGGGGGCAGGAAAAAGTAAAGGGGACTTGAAAATATAATTTATAGTCTGGGGAACCTCAACAAAAAAAAGGTTGGGAAACCCAGATGTAGAAAAATACTGACTGCTACACTAATATGAACTACGTTGCATTTTTGGTCAAAAGTGTTAAATTAGAATTGCTTGTAACAGTAAAATATCATATATTCTTATTCCTGAGTGACTTGTAGTAATACTTTACTTTCTATTTGGCGTAAATACGGCTGACTTGCAAAATTTAGAACAAAAACAATTACATTTTTAAATAGCTGTGCTTACCGATTCGTTCACATGTAGACCTCTAGAAAATATTATTGATTTAACTTTAAGACCTGTTATCATTCGTAATATTATCAGTTACAATACTACAAAAGTACACGTTTTTGTAGTTTACTTTTGTTATTATTGTGCAAATTTGACACAAATTGCGGAAAATTGTAAGCTTGTATTGACTATTATAATACAAAGAAAATGAATACATGTAAACTGAAGTACCTATATTTTCCGCACAATGTCACATTTCACTTCGACCGCACCAATTTCTCTAATAAATGTTTGGGTGGCAAACTTCATTGCACAACTTTGTAAAACATTAAATTCAAAAATTTTCTGTTTGGGTGAATCAATTTCGTGAAATAAAAAGAAAGTTTATCTAAATTGAGTAAGTAACAAACAAACACCCAAAGTGATAAACACAGACAGGCAACAATTCCAAAATAACGATAATTTCAAAAATTACGTGCACGTAATTAATTTTTAATTTTTTTTTAAATATATTGACAGGCCAATAACATAGATAAATTATAACGATAAATAATTTGTATAATAAAAGTTGTGTTTAGTTAAAACCAGTGCAGCTAATAGGGTTTTAGATTTAGTAAACCTTAAAAGTATTAAAATATATTTTTTTTATATGAGCTTGATCACATTTATACGAGCTTGATCACCTCACATATTAGAAATAATAACTTCGCTGAAAATCTCTCAATGAGAATATAACAATAAATGGTAATTATTTATTTTGTCTGCTATTTAATTCAGTGTTCAAGAAAAATCGCAAAGTATTAGATAACTATAATCCTTTACCTCTTAAGTAAATGTAGCGACTTCCAATGCAATGACTGTAATATATTTAAGTTGCAAAGATACTTAGGTACAATTAAATTTTAAAATAAGTTATTGGAGTTTCGAAATAATATCAGATTTTTCATGAAATTAGTTAAAGTATATCATGAGAGCGCTTTCTTTAAATTGTACTTTTAATTACAGGTACCACAAATTAGTAATAATATGTGGTACGTGTAATTAAAAGTATTGTACTTTTAAACGAGCACACGGAGTTTGAGCTTAGGGAGCAATTAAATGAATTGACGTTTTTGTGATATTATCATTATTATTGTTAATTGCATTAATATTTTGCCACTGTTGTTATTATTTGTTAAAACTACTAAAATATTTATTAGTGTACTATATTCTTTAACAAATATAAATTTTTTTTACTGAATTACTCTACACCATATAAATAGACTTAAGTTTGGGCGAAAATTGCAAATATATAATTTAATTTAAAATTTTTTCTCGTTATGTTTATAAAAAAAATAAAAAGAAATTGTGAAAAATTCATTATTTTTATACAATTTTACTCCATATCATCCATTAGTTAGTTTGTGCAGTTCATTTTAATTACACGTTACTAGTAATGTAAAAAATTGATACAGAGACCTTGTCTTCTACCTTGTTTTGTGGGGCATAAAGAAATTAAAATAAAAAATAAAACTCAGGTCAAAACATAGTTCTAATTAGATTCTATTTTACACATTCCTTTGTACAATATCTAGTCTAGAGTAAACACGCTAAAACAATTTTTAAAAAAATGTTGTTTCCGATTTCCGGAATACATAAAAGGACAATCCATTTTAACTAATCAAATGAAACGGAAATAAAGTTTTATTATAATTGGTTCCACATTATTATTTTTCACTTGTTCGCTTATTTATTCATTATCTTGAAAATAAGAGTAGCTTCTTAAAAAATAAATCAATAATTGAATATTTATAACATCAAATCAATTCTAAAAATTATGCCCGAGATTAAATTTCGTGACCATATTAAACACAATCGGTTAATTATTTCGTAATAGCATGATAGGCATACAAAACTTTTCAATTTATGTAATAAAAATTGATTAAAATTTAGAAAACTCCCATGTGTAGAAATTGCAAAAGTGTGGGAAAGTATATTCGTAAGATTGGAAACAGCCAGAATTTAAATTTTTTATGTTTATAGGACATTATCATTATTATATATAGTTTTTACAATAATATATATCCTATCATTTTGCGTCATCTGGTCATTTAGTTAATTTCTTTTATTAATTGTATAAATTTCAACGATCAGAGACACTATTTATAATAATAAATACAATTGATTAAGCATGCGAAGAAAGTTGACACTGCTTCGATTTTGTTTATGTAATCTTGTGCAGCAACCTTTTTTATCCCCGTGCATAAACGTGTATAGGGACTGAACATTTTGATGAAGTGTTTTTTATTAGATTTGGCTCTAAATCAGTATTATGAAAGAATTTCAATCCATGTGAGCTTTTAACCTTGAAACTTAACCGAGCTTACAGAGGGTAAGTCTTCACTTCATTTATAAAAATAATAATTTTCCTTTCAAAAATCCCATCGTCATTTATTGATACTTCTTTTACTACTCTTTGACATCCATTTCGACGACTTCCATAGATTTTTGCGCTGATGTTCTATTCGGACCTGTAAAAATAGACGAATTGAATTAATTTAAATGAATTTGTATGTGAAAGAACACTACGAATAAAATTACAATAATTGAAACGATTTGAAGCACAAACATTATAAAATTGTTGGATTATACAAGAGTATCGACACGGTACGGTGTTCGTTAGGACATGATGATCAAGTAAAATGTAAGATTTTGAACGAAGATATATTTCAGTAGTGTTCCATACTAAATTTGGGAAAAGCGAAACTCTTACGGGACCAGTGCAGTGTCAGCCAGTAGTACTTTTACATAACTTTCTTAAGTTCTGAGTCACTTACGTGCGTGAATTCAGTAATGGAAAAAAAATTATAAATTTGGATCGGTGATATTTTTTCTGTGAAATATAAAATAAAAATTTTATAATATACATACGTTAAAGTTCTAATTATTCTTTACATTTAGAAATATCTTTATTTTAAAACTGGTTTTAGACAATATATTGTACATAAACAATAATTTATTTTGAGAGTTGAATACAATTTTTTTTATACATAAACACGGAGTATTAGGCTGGAGATAAATGATCAGTTGTTTACTTTTGAGTCCCAATAGAACTAAAAAATATGGTAATTGGCAAATAATTTAAGTTAAGATAGTAACATCAAATGACCCGAAATCACTAATGGAGTATAAAAACCAGAAAATAAAAAAAATATGCATTTATTCGATCGGTGCAAACTATCTCCTACTAAAACAATTTCGATGAAATTTAATATTGCTAAGTTTTTTTCTATTACTTTGAACATTTTATTTTTAGCATCTGTTACTGTTGAAAGAAAAAAGGTGCAAAAATATGTTCATTCAAAAACAATTCGAATAATATCCTTTAAAATATAATGTATTTTGACAGTTCATTTAATATATAAACAAAAGATCAATAAAATTCTACGATCGGATTTTAATATAAAAATCTTGAATATATTTGGGGTTAATTTGGTATAAATTTATTATTCCCTATTAAATGAAACTACGTCATGTAGTATTATTTCTACTTTCGTTAAGTTCTTTACCACGATCTAGGTTTCGTTGTGTTACAACATCTTCAGGTGGGCTATGAGCGAAGATCTGTGTTGGGCTATAGGTGGGCGAATAGCCCACTTGAATATGTTGTAATACAACGAAACCTACGTCGTGGTAAAGAACTTAAAGAAAGTAGATATAATACTACATCACATAGTTTCATTTAATTGTGTAAAAATCTTATTAAGGTCTCATGGAAAATAAAGTTAGGCATTTTATATAACAAGAAAGAGTGTGGCACGGGATAAACCACGTTGGTTTTTGGTTGACATCACCCTTCATGTTTATGAAGCGTGATGTCAACCAAACGATAAGTGATATCAAGCCACAACGATGGCTTCAGTGACCATTTTCGTTAGGAGTTTGTGACTTCCGGCTAAAGTTCATTGGAGTTCCCAAAGTTTACTTGGTGGAATTTGTTTTCACAATTGATATACAAAATAAAAGGTGGAATAGTGGATATAAGATATATAAGGAATGTGGATATGAGAGTTCGATATTAAATCCTCATATACGATATGATATTCTTTAAGCCCACTCCAAAAATCATTTATGAAATTCAGTAGTTTAGTCAGAGAAATAGTTTTAATTGGTTTGTAATTTCGAACATGCCACGCTGCTTTGCTATCAGCGCCGACAAAAATAGCAATCTCGCGCCCCCGCGGTCGTCTTTGTCGCGTAATATAAGCATTGCAAATGGGATTTGCGTTAGGTTTATTTTAAAATACTATTTAATTTATTTTAAAAAAATCATTTATTTTCGCCGTAATTGTTCTCTATTTTAAAGTAATAAATGCTTTTGGTACGACTGGTACTGGCTGGGTTTTCATATAATATCGAACGGTTTTGTGCTTACACATGTTATGTGCTAATTGTATATAAAATCGATGTAATTTATGTTAATATATATTTTTTGCGGATATATTAGTGAACGTTTAACTGTTCCTTTTCTTTTAATTTTTATTGAATAGGAGGAAAAAAAATAATGGTAAACCCCATTGTTTTCTTCTTTCCCACTTGTGATGGGTCAAATATTTTTATTTAAAATTATATTTATTTATTACGGAAATTATTGAACATATATTTAATGACACCTAGTATAAAAGGGGCAAAGGGGATCACTTTTTATATTACCATTAAAATGGAACTCATAAATACAATTTATATTAAATTAAGAAAAAGTTACCCTTTTTATAGTCACAGTAAAAACTGGAACTGGAAGTTATAGTTTTCGTATTTCATATGAATATTTTAAAATGAGATATCTAAAATCATATGCTTTGGGTACATTTATATTATTTTGCTTTTCCCTTCGAATATGAAATATGATGTTCGTTTAAGAAGATTATTGTGAATATAAAAAAAGATGCAATGGTGCTTTCAATTGAAACAAACCTGTCCAGTTGTTCTAGGCACATTGTTTTGCAGAAACTTATTGACAGCGCTCAGTGTTGAGGTAGGAATCTGTAACATAGACAAAAAGTAAGATTAATAAGGGATAATATCATAAAAGGTAACAGAAATATGGAAATTTTATTACATTTGTATATTATATTTTGGCAGATTAGTTCTTGAATATTTCCTGACGAATGGACATAATTTAGGAATATCTTTTAGTTATAAAAAAAACGGAAAAAATATTTCAAAACCCAACATACCACAGCGACGACATTATTAATACACGTTTAGAAAATTTTACCCCCAAATTGAAGCCTGTTGTAAAACTGAACCACTGAGTCGATAAACCAACTAATATCAAAGTCCGTATTATTAAGTATTAACACGTGTGTGTACAACTTATTTTTTCTACGGCTTTTTTTTTCTATAATGGACACTATGTTAAGACGATTTGAAAATGGAGCAATATAAAGAGAATAGAAAGTAGATTAAAAAATGTGTCTGCCGGCTAAAACTTTATTTAAAATACGCACATTAATACAATATTAACTTACCTTTGCCGTTTTTCCGGCAATGAAATCGAGTACATACATGTACTTCATTAAATTTCAGAAGAAAATGTTAGAAAACAAACTGATTTGAGGACTAAAATATGGTTGGCAGAAATATATATACAATCAGTCAGCCACTATTTCCACCGCTAATTGACCTGCACCCACAATACTATTAAACGAAACACTATAATCACTATTTCAACTTAATAAACCGTCATGTTACTCATCGTACAAAATTAAAATATTGCACCCTAATTGTTTGACACATATCATGGCATATTGAGGAGAAACATGAACAAACATTGCTTTCGATCACACAAAGATTAGAGATATAAACTATTCTGAATAATATTTAAAATTTGATGGTGACAAGTGTAGACTTATATGTGCTACTCGTACACGCATTTATTTTATAACGCGTTGGAATGAGATAGCTACAATAAGCCAAGTTTAATTTTACAATTTCAGTCTTTTATTGGCTTTATACACAATATAATTACTCCTTTGTACGTACAATAGGGTTAATGAAAGAAACAAACATTTTGACATGTTATTTTCTTTCAAAATAATTCTTGATTTTATTTCGTAATGTAGAATATACATTTTATACGTACCATAAGCCAACCGTTTTTGTAATAACTAAGCTTAAATCTTTAAATGTACGCTTTATTGTTGTACATCTGCATTATATATATATATATATATATATATACATATATATATGTGTGTGTGTGTGTGTGTGTGTGTGTGTGTATCATCAGTTGCCTAGTTTGTAGGAACTAATATTTACACGTAGCCAAATTTAAAATTGGCGATATTTACGGAGGGTGCTAATTATGTGTAAATAACACCTACGTAATTACCGCCATTTTTACGTATGGCTACATGTAATGATTTATCAATTTTTAAATAACAGATGAATTGCCATTACGAAAAATAATGGTAAAAAGGTGTACACTTAATTCGATACATTTGTTTTCTTTTACAATTTATTTATTTTTTAACTACACATTTCGTTTCATGATATTCATTTTCATTTTTTTTATTCATATTATTTCAAATTAGTTTGTTAATGAGTACACTATGTATAGAAATTAAAATTATTTCGTTTTAGAATATATTCATGTATTTACCTAAGGACAAACATCTAACCTAACTTAAGAATTTCGCTAATATAATTATTGCATTCTGCATACATTTAAATCATATCCATATATTAGCTCGTACTAAAAAAAGAACATATTTGCTTATTTCACTCATTCGAAAACTTATTACAAAAATTAAAAACGAAATTAAAGTTCTTACTGCCAAAACGTTAACAAAGATTCAATCCTTCTGATTAGTTTAAATAGATATTTGCCATATGATACAAATGAATTACTCAGTTTCTTTTTCAATGAGAATTAAAATTAGACTAATATAATTAATAAGAATCGAAAAATAAGTTACTTAAATAATAAATATGATAATAAAGTGTAATAAGTTATTCAAATAAGTTTGTTTTAAAATACGATGTTAGTATTTTTTATAATCTTAGATATTTGGGCGAATTATAAGTCTTAATGATTTTTAAATCACACCTTGAAATGAAATTGAATTTGTAATTTGTTATCCTTATTTATTGCTTTTAGCTAATTTTTTCCAAACTATGCAAATGAAACTAGAAAAATAAAATTCACCAGTGATTGCTAAGAAGAGTGTATTTTCAATATTGTTACAATTCTTACATTTATGAAAAAAAAGAAATAGGTAATGCATTACCATGTTAATGACTGAGAGAAATTTTTAAATTTAATCATAAGTGATATGATTTAAAAAAAATAGTACCAGTTAAAATGTTAAAATACCTATAAAATAATATACCTAGTTATAATGTACCTAGTTAATATACCAAGTTAAAATGTACCCATGATGCACTATTTCAAATTGAAATGGAGCTATTAATAATGAATACATAAACTATATTATATATATGTGAGTGTGTGTGTATATATATGTGTAATAAAAAATGTGTCTCTCATTCATGGACGCGATACTTTGCATCAAACTGTATCAACCCTGGTTGAAAATTTTTAGGATTCAGCGCTAAATATACATAACGTTGTAGATGAAACACTGACTAAATATTGATATTTTAGACAGGATTAAAAATTGTTACAGGAATCCTAAAATTGTTCAACCAGGGTTGATACAGTTTGATGCAAAGTACTGCGTCCATAAATAAGAAACACATTCTTTATTATATATATATATACACACACACTTACATATATATCATATAGTTAGGTTTGTTATAAAATATTCCAAAACGCCTTCCTGTACACGAACAGGCATCCATGCAAAAGCAATATCAATATTAGGTCGTCTGAAACTACTATTATCCTTCGAAGACTGCGCTGTTCCTACAATGATCTTGTGAATAGAGATCTGATATCAATTAGAAAACCGTTGGTGAAATAGCCATGAAGTAGCTTGAAAGTTGTAATTAGGTTCCCTTTACGCCAATTTCATGTCCAAATATTTAGCGTAAGTAAAATTACTTTTAGACATTTTGCCATAAAAAAATCCACAAATATAAACAAATATACGAACAAATATACAAAAACAAAAACAGGGGAAGTTATACAATTTTAAGTAACGAAAGAATGAGTTTTACAATAATTGATGTTGTGTAAAACATTAAACCCGAACACAAACACATATGTCCACACCTTGGGGTTTCAAAACGATTTGACGCTCCGCTCCTACGAAATACTTAATAATCAAAATAAACGTCAAAGATAAGCCGCCAGCGGCGTTTGTGGTGCGAGGTTGGCGGCGTTTCTTTGATGTTTGGGTCTACGTGTAGCAAACGTCACATTTAAAACTTTAGCGTCAGATGATTTCGCAATAATACTTCGATTGATTACAAAAGTTTTATTAAGTTTTTAATGTCTCTTTTTTTAATTATGAGACCAAAGTTATTCAATATATGAATATATTTGAGGCATGTTTCTGTGACAAAGCGTAATTTTTTTCCATTGGAATTGCAATTTTAGCAGTGATTTTTCAGAAACGGCGGATAATTTTCCTTAGATGCGTTAACATTTTCTTTTCAGTTCGATGCAGAAAATCGTTTGTATTAGTAATAGACACGTTCTTGGTTACACGCTGTGTACACATGGGTATAAACACACACACACACACGCACATATATATATATATATATACATATATATATATATATATATATATATATATATATATATATATATATATATATATATATGTGTACATTTATATAAAACATGTGGATGTTATCGTTCTACATTAAAAGGAAAACACTATGAAAAAACCATTATGCCAAGAATAAAACATTGGTTTCTTTTTAAAACATAAAACCATGTGAAGCGTAACTTTTAGACAACATGTTCAGTATGGGAAACATTTGAAGAGACGTAAAAAATGAATAAAGGTATCGCTTATTTTTTTTGATTATTCTAACACAAATGTAAGGAGGTGTACAACCTTGAGATATGTATGTTAGTATAAATATTGGGTTGGCTAATAAGTTTTTAACCCCGAGTTGCTGTTAACAATTTTTAATATAAAATTTACATCTTACACTAAATTTAATTTAAGTATGCACTATTACTATCTAATAATTATCACCATATAGTTGGCTGTAACAATATGCCTTTCTTGTAAAATTTCGGTGACCTTGATTCAAAAAATTGTGCAAGGTCGTTTTAGAGATCTTCTTTAACGTTGAATTTTTTTTTTCACGTAAATTATTATAATTTAGGGCCCTGGATAAATAGTAACCAGAGCGCGCAATGTCCGGTGAGTATGGTAGATGAGTGAGTAGAACCCAGCAGAGCCAGTAATATTAAGGATAGCACTGCAAGTCGAAATATTATAACAATCTTTCATTATGTTATACTATTAGATTTTTCCATGTTCGGATATGACAATTTAGTAAAACCATATTATTAATGTTTATTTTGAAAATAATACAAATTTAACCCATGTTGTATGTAACCAACTTGAAAACGAAACTTTGATTGGGTGAATAATTGAACATGTGTTCTTACATAAAACTGTTCGTTTTGAAAAGACCGTACATCCTTTATATTATACTAAAGAATATGAGCCTACGTAACGACAATCTGATTTACCCACAGCCAGAGCTAAATCATACGATTATTTGTGACACTCATTATTTGTACATCCATGCGGTATAAGTATATTTATGGATTCAGAATATTTTTAATATGACAATCGTATTTTTTGTTGACTGTAAAAACGCATGGATTGACTTGATGCGATGGTATGATTTTATGAACTCAACACTATCAGAGAAGTGATGTCAGGGCTCTGTGATTACAATGCTAATTACATTACGACCCTAGCCGTTTTTATTTAAAAAAATGATTGTTTTACTTCTGCATATCTCCTAAAATAATTTAGATATTTTATATATAATAAGTTTATTATATTTTGCACTTTATAATATTAATTTCGGTATAATATATAACCACATGTAGTAGATTTTAAGTTTGCTTTTATTAATCATTAAAAACGGCTGAAATATCCGGACAAAGTGGATAAGCACTTTTTTATGAATTAAGATGCTTATATTGTAATTCATAAAAAAGTGCTTTAGGCTAAACGCTTTAAGCTTGAAGGAGGAACCAGTTTGATAACGGTATATGAATAATTTTAATAGGATGTATGCAAGGAAAAATGTGTTTAATAGAAATATGTGACTAAAAAAACTGCCGAAATTACTTTCTTAATTTTTAGCCCAGTATACATAAGAGTCTATCTTACCTACTAAGGTTAACTTAAATTTTAAAAATTTATGACTTTGATTGGAGCATTATTAGACGACCCTTTATTGTATTAAACAAAATTTAAAATCACGTCCAAAAAACACAAAAGAAAAATAGCATTAATTGAAAAGGGAGAAATAATATTATGGGGACATCGTAGGTAGCACAATTTTAAAAATGAGAGAAGAAAAGCGAACAATATGTAATATAGCTGTGACTTGGGTCTATGAATATTAGGCAAGAAGTACTGTATGACATGACGCCTTCACACAGTCGTCACAGTAGGTCGACTAATTTAAAACAGCCTTCAGGAAAACGGAAACAAAATAAAATTATTTTCAAAACTTTCTCTTACTTATTGTAGTTCGATGCCTTTTGCCATCGGCTATTCTTTGCATCGACACTCGTTTATTAAGAAGCCTCTAATCAAAGAAAACTAGCTGTAAAAATTTCCAATTGATTATTTTTTTATTAAAATCAGTCAGGTAATTTACATATTTATGGCCATTGGAAAAGGTAACAAATTTTCATCTTAACATAAAGATATAATTTAATCAAAATAAATTCATCGATTTACGATTTGATATTTAACCGTTTGAGTGCCGACGAGCGCCATCGCGCTAGTGCGCGTACTAACTAAATTTGCCTCGGGCGCGATGGCGCTCGCGAAATCAGTTGCTGTTTAGCGCGCGGGAAGGGAGGTCGCTCGCAAGTATCGCTAATTTTTTATCTTTCTACGTGTTACATATAGTTCAAATTATAATATTATTAGTAATTACAATATAAAAAGGATCCAGGAAAAGAAAATTGTTAACCTGTAATATCGGAATACGAAAATAATTCGAGTGAAAATGATCGTTTTTCAAGTTGTGAAGAAAGTGATAGTGGAAGTGACATTGTGGTGCGTTGACAATTTGGCATAATGCAAATTACACCAATATTGTAATATCGTAATAGTGACGATAACAATTATTTTGTTGATACGGAGGATGTACCGGACTGCTAAAATACGATTAGACTTTGATTTCAGTTTTTGTTATAATTTTTGTTTACAATATATATTTCCATAATTTTCTTTGTATTTTATTATCCTTGTACAAGTTTCTATTAAAAAAAGGTCGAAAATATTATTAAAATTGAATCATTTTTGGAAGAGATACAGTTTTTTTAAATGACATCAAAAAGAAAAGATTTCTATGGCATTTTTAGTATTTATGAGTAAAAAACCATTGCACTTAAACGGTTAAAACATCGTTTAAAAATATTTAAAGAGTCCTATACTGTTTTTATATAAAGCTATGATACTACGAAGGAAATAATAGAGAATATATTTGGCGTTAATGTTTTAGAAATTCATTATTCACAATTAAATGAAACTACGTGATGTAGTATTATTTCTGCTTTCTTTAAGTTCTTTACCACGACCTAGGTTTCGTTATATTACATCTTCAGGTAGGCTATTAGCAAAGATTACATATTAATAGCCCACCTGAAGATGTTGTAATATAACGAAACCTAGGTCGTGGTAAAGAACTTAAAGGAAGTTAAAATAATACTACATCACGTAGATTCATTTAATTGTGAAAACAAGTGATATCAGTTTATTAGAACTATCTTTCCACACGCATGACAACTAATATCTTTGGTGTAAACTAATGCAATTAATAGACAAAATTTATTGTTTTTTCTGTTACTCATATCAGTTTTCTTAAAAGGCGGTAAGGAAATAAAAATTCGGCCCGTCGAATGGAAAACAGTTTTGCTCCATGTTTGTTTAAATGCTAGTTTTGTGTATAAAAAAAGTAAGTAAACTTTCAAGTTATATTTTCTCTTTGCCCCGCTTAAGAGAATAAAACTTTGAAGCCCATGAGAAAGATTTTGAAATGACAATAAAATAGGTAATTTATAGAAGTTCAGTTGCGTATAGCTAAGTAACCAGAGTATATAACAGACTAACAGAGATATATAGTGCGTACAATTTAAAAAATCGCAGGCCATGGTTTTTGCAAAGCAAACCTTTGTTTTATTTACGAAACCCATAATGGTTATTCACTCCGAGCTATTTTCGGCCTAATGGGAGTCCGGAGCAGAATATTTGTGTTAATAATGAGCTTGGCACGTGACCTTAATGCAAATTAATTTTACGAAATACACACTCAACATTCTCAACTGATTAGATTATCTATCTTTGTCAAATATTAATTAACAAGAATAACAAAATGATAGAAAATCGGCTCAGATGTGGGCACAATAAATTTGTCAGTTTTCACAAATTTCGAGAACAACATTTTTAATTGGCGATACAGAAAAGCTTGCGGTTTTTCACTGTTCAAATTCTCTTAAACGTTGAATTATACAAATATAGAAAGCGTCAGTACTTGAGTTATAGTTTTGTTTCTAATAAATGACAAATAAAATCAACTGTCCCTTAAATAACGTTTTACCTTTCAGGTTTATGCGATCAATTTATCCTGATTTTTAGAAAACTTGCTAATAGGAAGTCCATAAAAGTGCGCATTTAATATGGATTCTTTATTTGGTAATCCTATAAAATTCATACAGCAGTTGCAAAATCTATATAATTATTCTAGAATTTGCTTATTTATTTGTAATAAGGAATAATTAAGGAATTAATCAATTTGTTTTAAAGATCGTATTTAAATTATGTAAATTTCCCACGTAATAGTTAGGAATAATAAAAAAGGAAGCAGGCATTGATAATCAATATTTAGAAGAGACTTATCGAGACATGTCATAAAGTAAAGAGAGCTTAAACGATTAAAAAATATTTAGGACAACACATTTAAAAAAATGTTCAAAATTCCACACAGCCATTGAATTATATGATAATTGAAGCGGAAACTACGATTGAAATAATGGAAATTTTCATTAAAAGTATCATGAGATGATAGATAAAAACTGTTGTCTTATCATGTTAAATCTTTCTCAGAGTTGTATTCCTGACTAGATATAGCCATTGAGGAAGATATAATAATACATTTGTCACATTAATTTCCTCGTACGTTAAGCCTTCGATCAATAGCTGTTTTTTTTAAATCTATGTCAAAATATAAACAAATTTTTGGTATTTATCTTTGCGCCGATCATAACAGAATTTATGTGCATTCGATCAATGTCCGTTTATACGTAAATTAAGAATCAATTAAATAACAGAATTGCGAATACAGGAATTTCCTCTTTGATTGATCTTACCTTAAATCTATGTTATAAACATGCATTTTGGCGATGAAACCCCCATAAGTTACGTTTAGATTTAAACATATCACCAGAAATAATGATCTTAAAAATGTCGACAATGACTTTTGTATATCACCAAATATAAAGAAAGACATATTTTATAGTACGATTATAACTAGAAGTTTTTATAGTTAGGTATTTACCGAAATTTATGAACAAAAAGACGACGGAATAATATATACGATTCTCTTCTAATTATAAACATATTCCTACGTACCTATGTACTTAAGTGGACTCAACCTTTTCTTAAATTGTAGAATCGTGTTTAATATGCGTATGTTTTACTTCTACTGTATTATTTTATGTTCAAGTTTTTTTATAAATATTTTATAAATCTGAAATCAAATTCAGCAATTTCGTTAGAATTTTAAATTAGGATTTAATTTATCAAAAGGCTCCTTCCTGTTCGTTAGCAAAATGTCTCTCCAGCATACACTTTGTGACCCATTTCACTTTCTGACAGGACGGTCAAGATATTAATTATTTGTCGTTTTACAAATTTAATGGAGTTTAGGGTCATTTAAATGATTATGGGAATTAGATTTATTACAACGAACTAGATTTAGCGTATACAGATTCTTCAAGGTACTGGTTCTGCGTTAAACAGAGTTTATTTATATATCTAGTAAAAAGTCAGTTATATCCCTACTTTTGTCATGTTAATAATTTAAAAAAAATATGAATACAATGTGAATTTAATCTTGCTAAGTGATTTTACGTACAACGTCTTATTAACCTTTTAAAGATAAAAATGTAAGTGGTTGTGTAGAAATTATCAGTAAGAAACCACATATTTTCATGGAAATAGTGCTAATGTTTGAATTAATTAGTTTCGTCAATATAATTGATATTATGAAAATGAAAATGAATTTTTTGCAGTAATACTAATATTTCACTAGTGAAAATACTTATCCTCAAGTATAATTCTCTGTGGCCTTCGACTTATTTCTTATAAATTATTCTAGTCTCTAAGTACGGCGATTTCGAAAATCAAATTTTAGAATATTTGTAATTATTTGTATCATTTCGAGACCACTGTATATCCAAATACGTAATTTGACGTACAACAAATTTATTGTATTTGCATTATAATATACGAGGCTCTAATTATAATATTTTGTATTCCTAAAGGCAATTTATAAATGTGCTTACGAGATAGGTTATTAATGTACAGAATGCATTTTGCAATATGTCGCACGGTGAAAATATTTAATCTTTCTCTTTTTATTGACTTTGATAAACATCATTATTGAAATTTTATTGATGAAAAATGTTTGTAACCCCAGAACTAACAATAAATTAAGTTACTTACGTTGAAAATATCGTTGATGATGGATGGAGATGACTGATTATGTTTGGTCACTTCTCCCACTGGTGATACATCAACAGCTGATGAAACGTGTGCTGATTTCAAATCTTTAGGATCTGCAATGAACGCAATGAAGTTGATATATTGTTAGAAATTAGTTACTTATACAAATAACAAAGACCACGTTTCCTAAAAGTGAGAACTTAATTTTTTCAATTTTGTTCCTTGGTTTAAATTTAGTATAAATAGTGCACAAATTATGAAATGAAATTTTAATATAATAGTATGGCCCTAGAATTATACGTTTTGATAGAAAATGCAAAAGCGTATTTTCTTCCTTACTTTTCCATCACACACAATAGAACTTCTACACGGCAATAATTTCCTTACAAATTGTACATAAATAAATTTTATATTTAATCAAATATTTAATTTTATTTTATAACAATATCACTTAAACACTTATATTTCCGAATCTAGTGTCGTCTTTTACTGCCATCGTCCTGTAAATTAATGAATATACATAAATTATTGCCGATACTTGCTATTCCTCTTTAAATAATTATGGGAAAAGAATAAATTATTCTTATATTTGGAATTTTATAATTGAGTTTTTTTTCCTTTTATTTTAACGGGAAATCGTGTAACTTGATTGATGATGATGTGCAAATATTCTTAAATATACATAGGAATTTATTTTCCTATTAATAGCTATGTATATACAATTTATTAATTATTAAATTTGCTCAATAAATCTTGATTAATAAAACTAAATGGAAATATTGAATATAAAAGTACTAAAAACGTAATATCAGAAGAAAATGTTATCTTAAAATATTTTAATGATTGTTTTTTCTCATTTTATATTTAATGTTTACAAAAAATTGCTTTTTAAATGTAAATTCTTTATAGTGTGTACATTAATATTATGCAACAATTCCTAAATTCATAAAATAAAATACATTTTCAAATTTAATTTTAATATTTTTAATTCTATGCAAATCTGGTCCACAACAAATGTAACAAGTAATTTCAATAAAGAGCTTACAGCTAAAGAATGATGTAAAGCTTCCGGTAAAGTTCAAATAGTTGTAAAGCGTAAATTAACGGTGATAAAGCTTTTGACTCGCCCGGACAGGTTTGAGCGCATCTGTTAATTTATGTTCTGTGAGCTTAATTGTTTTTAAGAATCTAAAAATATATTTTCGATTGATTTTTGGATTTTATATTATCATTCACATTTAAAACTTGTGTATTCAGATTGCTATGAATTTTAAGCGTTTTCTACATGGCAAAAATATTGGACTTATTACTATTAACGCAATTTAAGTTTTTGTCAAACTTTTATAGTAAATCTGTTTAGGAAGATCTATTTTTATATTTTTATTATTTACTTTCTTGAAATTTTAAATTAGAGAAAAAATCGAGTGAGAACTAAAACCATTTTATTTAAAATATTTGATTATCAGCTTGTATGTTTTAATACAATACAGAAACACTGTTTGACTCTTTTGAATAGAACTTTCATTGGGACGTAAAACAACATAAAAGTTACGTTATACATATATGAATGTTGTTTTCTTTTATTATTTCTCTTTCTTTTATTGTTGTCTTAAGCTTCTTACAGGGAATTCGTCAAAAATCAGTTAGTCAGGAAATAGATTATTTCTCTTTCTTTTGTTGATATTTTAAGTTCATAGATTATTTCTCTTTCTTTTATTGTTCATAGATTATTTCTCTTCCTTCTGTTGATGTCTTAAGCTTCTTACGGGGAATTTGTCAAAAATTAGTTAATCAGGAAATAGATTATTTCTCTTTCTTTTGTTGATGTCTTAAGCTTCTTACAGGGAATTCGTCAAAAATCAGTTAGTCAGGAAATATATTATTTCTCTTTCTTTTGTTGATGTCTTAAGTTCATAGATTATTTCTCTTTCTTTTATTATTTCTCTTTCTTTTGTTGTTGTCTTAAGTTTCTTACAGGGAATTCGTCAAAAATCAGTTAGTCAGGAAATAGATTGTTTCTCTTTCTTTCGTTGATGTCTTAAGTTCATAGATTATTTTTCTTTCTTTTATTATTTCGCTTTCTTTTGTTGTTGTCTTAAGCTTCCTACAGGGAATTCGTCAAAAATCAGTTAGTAAGGAAATAGATTATTTCTCCTTCTTTTGTTGATATCTTAAGTTCATAGATTATTTCTCTTTCTTTTATTATTTCGCTTTCTTTTGTTGTTGTGTTAAGCTTCTTACAAGGAATTCGTCAAAAATATGTTAGTCAGGAAGTAGATTATTTCTCTTTCTTTTGTTGATGTCTTAAGTCCATAGATTATTTCTCTTTCTTTTATTATTTCTCTTTCTTTTTGTTCATATATTATTTCTCTTTCTTTTATTGTTCATAGATTATTTCTCTTTCTTTTATTGATGTCTTAAGCTTCTTACAGGGAATTCGTCAAAAATCAGTTAGTCAGGAAATAGATTATTTCTCTTTCTTTTGGTGATGTCTTAAGTTCATAGATTATTTCTCTTTCTTTTATTATTTCGCTTTCTTTTTGTTCATAGATTATTTCTCTTTCTTTTATTGTTCATAGATTATTTCTCTTTCTTTAGTTGATGTCTTAAGCTTCTTACAGGGAATTCGTCAAAAATCAGTTAGTCAGAAAATAGATTATTTCTCTTTCTTTTGTTGATGTCTTAAGTTCATAGATTATTTCTCTTTCTTTTATTATTTCTCTTTCTTTTGTTGTTGTCTTAAGCTTCTTACAGGGAATTCGTCAAAAATTAGTTAGTCAAGAAATAGATTATTTCTCTTTCTTTTGTTGATGTCCTAAGTTCATAGATTATTTCTCTTTCTCTTATTGTTCATAGATTATTTCTCTTTCTTTTGTTGATGTCTTAAGCTTCTTACAGGGAATTCGTCAAAAATCAGTTAGTCAGGAAATAGATTATTTCTCTTTCTTCTGTTGATGTCTTAAGTTCATAGATTATTTCTCTTTCTTTTATTATTTCGCTTTCTTTTTGTTCATAGATTATTTCTCTTTCTTTTATTGTTCATAGATTATTTCTCTTTCTTTAGTCGATGTCTTAAGCTTCTTACAGGGAATTCGTCAAAAATCAGTTAGTCAGAAAATAGATTATTTCTCTTTCTTTTATTATTTCTCTTTCTTTTGTTGTTGTCTTAAGCTTCTTACAGGGAATTCGTCAAAAATTAGTTAATCAGGAAATAGATTATTTCTCTTTCTTTTGTTGATGTCCTAAGTTCATAGATTATTTCTCTTTCTTTTATTATTTCTCTTTCTTTTTGTTCATAGATTATTTCTCTTTCTTTTGTTGATGTCTTAAGCTTCTTACAGGGAATTCTTCAAAAATCAGTTGGTCAGGAAATGTATATATATTAGTGTTTCTTTAATGTTAAAAATTTGGTGAAATAATTAAATAAAAAATATAGCGAACAAAGCAGGATTATATTTATTTCATTCCATGCCATTTTATACGTAGGTTATTTTGTTTGATTATAATAAATATTAATAGAAATTTATTAAAACAATTTACAAAACTTACGATTGGCTCAATTAAAAATATGTCAAAAAATCACAATTTCTTTAAATATCTTTCCTAAAATTTATCCATTATTAATATCACAAAGTAAAAAACACACGCTGTTTTTCACATAAATACAGAGTGATAATATTCAAGCAATTATTCATACAAAAATGTGCAAAGCCATTATTGATTTACTATGGGCGGTTTAAAAATATATATAAATCCTTCTGTCTGTTTGAACTTTCAATCTATACAGGACTTTTGTTCAATTTCATTAATTTTTCTGTGTGGGGACGAGAGATATTTTCTTAACAATTTGAAAGAAAATTTATGTATCATTGTAAAAATTAAAAAAGCTTTATATTACATTGGAAAAAAAATCTAGGAATAAATCTAAAACCTAATTTATTTATTATTCTACTGGTTATATGTTTGAACTATTTCGATTTATTAGGACATAACACCACCTCAATATTCCCAAAAAAAACTTTTCAAACTCTATCCTAAAATTTCACGCTGACATGAATGGTAGAATCTTTCTTTTTATCTAAATATACGTATATTTTTAACAATACTTATTTTAATACACTTATGAAATATTCATATATTTATACTTATAACACGCGAACAGACAAATTAATACAGAATTTTCATTGGTTTCATTATGCATAATTTTGTATAGTACAATGAAGTGATTTGAATTATTGGATTATCTAATCGCTATTCCCTATATATTAATATATTTTACAAGAGTATGTAATTTTTATACTGCAGCGTCTGTAATATAATTCTATATTATTATTACACTAAATGCAATACCAATTTCTATGATAATAAAATAATTCTATATCGTAATATGTAGTATCCCTAATCAGCCACTACTTTCTTACGGAATTGGAAATTGGCTCCACTTGCTGTGTTGCGCAAAAACTTGCTCACGGCTGACAGTGTGGAGATTGGTATCTGAAAAAAAATTATTTTAATCGTTTTTTATATTGTAGATTTTAATTTTTCCACGAGACAAATATATTTAGTAAAATATATTAGCTTGTCTTTTTTACATTCTTAATGTGCAAATTCATATTTCATGTTATAAATACGAAACTAGGTTTTTAGCATTTAAATAGCCTTTGATAAAACAAATCATTCAAAATCGAATACATGAGCCTAAATTTGAACATCATGGTTATAAATTATAATTAGTTACGTCTATACATAGGTCAACTTCTCACAATTTTTTACCGTAAGGTAAGCTCAAATAGAATTGGTATTAAAATCAAATATATATTTTAGTTTGAGATTCTTGAGAGACAACCAATAAATTAGTTTCTTGTACACAAAGTTACAGGTAATGGCCAGTATATACATATTTGTAAGCAATATTAAAGGGAGAAAATTTAAATAGATTTTTCCTATTACATTTGTCATTGCCACCCGTCATGCACACCCATAATTTATTTGTTACAATCAATACTTGAAAAACAAATTACTCATGAAAAGTGTACATGGAAATTTATTAAAAAATCGAAAGTGTGCTAGTTGATTGTTTTCCTTTTTTTAATATCTTTATATAATTTGCAGTCACTGTTCAGATACTGTGTGGAAAAATACTTCGAAAATATACAAGTGAAGTGAAATTAGAAGTGAAAAATACTTTATATTAATATACTCTACCATTTAATATACTTTACCAAACAGATACCCAAAGGTTTCGCTTAAAAATAAACTCACATTGAAGATGTCAGAAAAGAAAGTAGAGCCCTTTTGTCCAGATACGCTGATACTGCCTGAGGCTTCCACCTTTGAATCATATACACCAGGTTGCGGGGTCGAATCTTGGATTTTTCCGTCAACAAAACCGCCCACGTGTACTGACTTTTGTGTACTGTACGTGTTATCGACAACTGAAGAGGAAGGTACAGCCTAAAAATAAAATATGATTTATCAATGACTTGATTATATTATATGCATTTCATCCAAATTAAACTTGTGTAATTACTTTGTATTAAACAAAGAGAAAACTAAAAATATACGGATTTATTTATGGAAATGAACGAAATTATTAAACAAGTTTTTATACGTATACGTATTTGCGGTATTAGAATATATATAGGGTTGCGCTTTTAAATCATACATTTAAAACAATAAAATTGTTATTCATAAGAAAATTTTCAGTTTGTTTTTCAATGGCATTTAGTTCAAAAATTTACTTCCAAATAGACAGATATCTATTATGCTATCAAAGAAAAATTATTGATAATGACGTTTTATTACTAATTTATGTGTAGTTCAGAAATTGTGAGGGAAGTGTTTTCTGAATTTAATTCTTTTAATATTGGTGTTGACAAATTATATCAAAAGTTAGTAACAACTATATTTCAATAAATTTAATAAAGATAATAATACTAATAATAAAGATAATAATGAATTTATTAAAGATAATAATTACTAAGATAAAAGCAAATCAACTTATTCTGTCCTAATTTTTCAGTCTAGTAGCCTATTTTTTCATCTTTTATAGTTTTTGGCGAGCAAACTGTTTAAGAATTTTAAAAATATAAATAGATTCAAATGTAACTCGATATCGAAGGACAAAAATATTCAGGCTACATTTCGGGAGACCTACGAAGTTTTCCACGTTTCATTCAGTTTTAATACTGGTCTAAAAAACAATTTTGAAACATTAATATTTTGGAGAGAAATAACATAAATTAATTTCCATCTAATATTCTCTCCAATGTGCGTGCTTTACGAATATTAATGGACTTATGCCGTGAATTGTGTCACTTTCCAAATACCTTTCTTGACGTTTGTCAGTAGGCACCGGCTGTCACCATTGGCACAGTTCGAAAATGTATCAAAGTCATAAAATAGATCAATTTCCTAAATAGATTACTGTTAACACGAAACAACTATTAAATACACTGTAGTT
Source organism: Druceiella hillmani (assembly GCA_039881145.1). Lineage (NCBI taxonomy): Eukaryota > Metazoa > Arthropoda > Insecta > Lepidoptera > Hepialidae > Druceiella > Druceiella hillmani. The sequence continues at coordinate 19,322,199 of JAYKKI010000010.1, read as the reverse complement.
TATTTTTGTTCGACGTTTATTAGTGGTAGACAAAGTTAGATTTTAAAAATAGGCATTGGTAAATTCGATTCATTCTGTTTTTAAAGATAAAAAAGCAATCATAGTTAATTTATATTAAATTCTTTTTATTTCTTGCTTATTAAATTAAACCCTTTTTTTCAAATTACTGCTAACATTTTGCATACGTTTACTTTCCATTTAATATACGCAAATCAGGATTTAGCTTCTTATTTATTCTTTAGGTAACTCATTTCAAATAAACCTATATTTATTTAATAATAAATAGCATATAATCGTATTTTCCTTCTATGTAAGTACTGTTTTCGACATTCGTGTAAGATTTTATAAAGGAGTCATAGTGGAAAGTTTTGTTATAATACATAACGTATATTTTTAAGTTTTGTTTATTTATAACGTATATTTTTAAGCTGTAAAACTATTTACGTTCCCTTTTTTAGTATGGATGTAATCATAGTTTAATTATGGAAAAAAACTTAGAAATGTGTTCACAATATATAAACTTAACGATATAATGCTAATTTAGGTTTAGAATCCTGGAAAAACTAAAAATATAAGAAGATTCGAAAATTTTCCTTAAATTTTTTGGAGAAATGATTTTATTAACTTTTATACAATTTTTTTCAAGTTTTAATATTTTAAATACACAATTGTTTAGTTGCTTTCTTTTTTAAATTGTAATCAAATTATAGCGATTCGAAAAACCATATTTTTAAATCAAATTAAGCCCTATGTTATGCGACGCTAGGAGTAAAAAAGAGAATTTAAATTCAAATACCATTATGCCCAAAGAAAAATAAAGAAATAATTATTATTTATTCAATTACAATATTAATTTTATATTAAGATTACAGTTTCTACCGCCTTAGAAGAGAATCTTAGAAGTCCAATAAACTTGTATTTTAGGCAGTTGTATGAAAATAAGATCCAAAAATTATTATCAATTATTTTACTGAAAATAATTTGTTTCCAAACTGTTAATATAATATTTTAACAGTTTGAAAAAGAACAATTTTTGGGAATTTCATTGCGTTTTTTAAATAAAATGAAATTTGGTGCACCTACTTTTACTGTAATGTTACTTCTACAATTTATGAGAACGATTTTTACCAAACCTTAGTGGTATTTTTTTAAAAATTTTAACACAACATCATTTTACATCAACTTAGTTTTTTAGACAAGTCACTAAAGGTGTTTTTAAAATAAATTGTGTGTGGTGAAATTAGTACTGTTCTTGTAATGTTAATTGTACAATTTTTAAGAGCGATTTTTAACTAGATCTTGTTTCGGAATAGGTTGGTCTTAAAATAAATATGGATAAAGCGAAAATTTTGACTAATATTTATATCATACCTATAATTATACTTTTGGGACTGCTGCTGTCACAGTTGCTGAACATTATTTAACCTAGTTCGAACTGTTCAATTAGGTAAAACCAATTTGTGAAAGAATTCAATCGTATAATCCACCTTGGCTGGGTAGCGTTTGGGAAGCTTTGCCCCATCTTCTTGTCTTAAATATCCCCGTGTAAAAAGATAAAAGTTTTCAACCAGTGTGTGTCGTCAGTGATCATATACGAAATGACTCCTAACAATTAACTTCTTAAAAAGATTTCAAGTCATTCAGCGATCTATAGAAAAGACTATGCCTGGGGCTCATTTACAAAATACGATCCATAATAAAAATATCCGTAGGGAACTAAGGCCACCGACATAAATCGTAGGTTTGGTAGACTGAAGTAGGAATAGGTAGATCAAATGGAAAAGGTTCTGAAATGGCCACCTTCTATCGGAAGATGCAGAAAGGAACATCCCCTCGCTGGGTAAACAAACAACATAGTGAAGGTCTCGGGAGTTTGTTGTTGTTGTTGTGTGCATGTAGTAGAGGAATAATCTCTATGAGAATCAACGGAGAAAGTTTATATTAAGGGGTGCCTTCTGGTCTTTCCGGTCAGTAAGGGTGATATATTATAATATTAATATATTCATATGTGAAGTACTTCGCATTTTTGGTTAAGAGTTTAAATTAGATTTGATTGGTCCAGCCAAAAATCACGTAGCTTCACAGTCGCTTGCAACAATGTTTATATTATGTTTGTTATAAATATTAATATAAAACTATTATTTGTTTAAACTGTGCTCAACAATTGATTCGAATGTAGATCTCTAGAAAATATTATTGATTTAACTGTAAGACCTGTTTATACACATAACATCATCAGTTACAATAATTAGAAAAGTAATCTTTTTGAAGTTTACTTTAGTATTTATTGTGCAAATTTTAAATATATAGCTTATATTGTATATATATATATATATATATATATATACAATATTGAAAAATTTAATAAGCGGAAAATGATATCTACTCGCATTCAAGTGGTTTACTCAAGCATCTATACTTCCCCCTTCATTCCATGTCTATACTAGTTTCACCGATATATTCCAGGGTTGAAAACTTAATTGCGCGATTTAAAATGTACGTAATATCACATATTAGCGTATACAGATTCACTGTACATTTATGTAATTACTATGCGTCAATTGGCTGGATAATTCTTTGTTGTTGTTGTACCAATGCTATAAAAATTAATTTCTGAAAATATTCAATTCAAAAACGATTATCTTCTGGTTAGGAGAATCTATTTCTATGAATTAAAAACAAAGTTTATAGGAATTGGGTAAGTAGGAAACAAACATATAAACCGACAAACAGAGAGACTGGCAGCAATTCAAAAAATAATATTTTTATGTTGTCAAATTTCTATTATGTGCTGGTAATTAATTTTTAAAAATGTATTGAACATGCAGACAGGATTAATAATAATTTTTAATTTCAAAAAACCTGTTTTTTAAAACTTTCATTTAGTTTAAAAGAGCGAATTTAATAGAGTTCTAGACTATTTCGTACTAAAGTATTTCGTACTAAAGTACATTCTAAACTTGCATAACTTGCGTTATTTAAATAGTTACATAAAAATAAATTTTTTCTCTGATAAAATCTACTTAAAATAACGAATTCTTTAATAAACTTTTCACGATATTTTTTTGTCAAGGTGACGGGTCTCCAACTTTAATATTTTCTATTTATTTTAATTCATAATATAAAGAAAAGCATTTTATAGTTTAATCATTTTTTTATCATATTTCGAACGTTTATTTATAAACCGTTTATGGGATTTTCATAAATTTAATTTATCGCCACTTTAGTACGATGTAAAATTTCATGGGAGAAGATGGTACTTATCTATTAAGAAAAGTACAAAATAAAATCTGACAAAACCGAAAAAACTTATGTTACCGGTATTTCATATTGAAGGGCCACCTAAATTAGTTACGTAATTGCATAATTTTCGTTTATTTAAATAATTTTATAAAGATAATCTTACTCTCGATCTAATCTTTTAAGATAACTAATCATCAAATGAAGTTTTCACGATATTTTTTTACAGATTAAAGTTATTCAATTTTAATATTTTTTATTTACTTTGCTTCATGAAATCATGGTTAGCATTTCATAACTTATTAGTTTGCATTTATTAATTTTTTAAACTTTCCATATAATCCGTTTGTAAAATTTCCATAAATGTAATTGATAGCCACCAAGTATGATGTATTGATTAATTTCATAGGATAGTTGTGGTTATCTGTTAAGTTAAGGACAAAATAAAATTTATCAAGCACTTTACTATGCACGAATGGAACTTGTACTACATAGGTTTCGTATTCATTTCGACATTTACAAACATTTAACCGTACATAGTATTCTTATTAAACTATTTATAAATATTAATATATATTGCAACGTATTACATAATATATATATATATATATATATATATATATATATATATATATATATATATATATATATATATATAACATATGTTTTAAAATATACATAAATATATTGCAACGCATTATATGCTATATATTTGACGGGCACAAAATATAATGGATGTTTAAAAACTTAATCTTTTAGCTCAGTAATTGTAAATTTAGAGGAATATTTATAAAAAGTTCCTGATGCAAAATGTGAGCAAAATGTATGTTATCAAGCTGTATCACTATGCAAACTTAAATTTCTAGATGGCATGGTTTTTGAGGAAATCTGTTTTAAACGTAGAAAAATGTGAACGTGACAACTTTTTCTTTTTGTATACTGTTCTCTACAGCTTTGAAGTTGTGTAACCTAAAATTTAAAAAAATATTTTTAAGACCCTTGTAACCAATCTTTTCAACCGACACTCTGCACTGCACATGGAATTAAAAAAAACATTTCTATTTCTTAATTCGCTCTTCCTAACTTTTCTAAAAAATCGTTTTTGAGTTTTAGCTCTTGTGATATTTTCGGGTTAATGTTATTTGGTACTGTGCCGAGTTTAAAATTTTTACATCTAATAATTTCTGAGAAAAGTGAATATACCAATATACGAACAGACACGTGAGCAACCTTTTTCCTTTTAACCCGGCGAGAACGAGGTGAAAAATCTTACGTCAAGAATGTAGCAGGGTACTACATACCTAAAATCTAATGTACCATAATATAGTTCTTATTAATTCTTTTTAATTTTGTTGATTGTATTTCGTAACTGAAAGCATTATTTATTGGAATTAAATAAAATGATTCTTTAATTATGAAATAATTATTATTTAATAATTTTTTTCTTATACTGTGTAAATATGGGAATAAAAGTTTAGATAGTTATTAAAAATTAACAATTTAATAATAATATTATTCTTTGGACTATAAATCTACTTAAAAATTAAAGATAATCAGATGCTCATCTCAAAAAACCTTACAGTTTTTTTTATTTGAAAATGTGATTAGACCCTATGGTCGAGATCAGCACAATTTTTGCAAATAAATTTTGCATGCTCCAAACATATGAGCTTGGTGCAAGCGTTGCAGTAGTGTTTGATTTTTCTATCCTTCTTCTATGTACAATTCTGGCATGTGATATATCGTTCAGGCACATTTACATGTCTAGGTGAGGACTAACCGAGCTGTTTTTCGATGTCAACGCCAGCTTTGGTCGAGTTGTAAAATGTTATCATTTTAATTTACATTTCTCTCCTATAGATTCATCTATTAAATTATTATGGCACATGGTGGACATAACAACAACTACCTTGTTCTTCTTTGGTGCATAGAAAACAAGTGTGATACCTTTTGAAATCCCAAGAGGGACTGTTAGGTTGTCTCTCAGTTCTAATGGAAAATTCGAGAATCTGTCAATTATTCTTCTGTATAATTCCAACCGATGTGAGGTCATGCTCATTTAATAGATGCAGCATTAGTTTATATGCCTGTGAACCTGTTTAAAAAATGTTACTACCTCAAATTATTGCTGTCTGTCCACTACATCCAATTATTACAGTCTGCATATAATTCAGACGGTTGTTTGCCTGCGTAAACTTCTAAATTGAAAACATAAAATCTTTGGCATCGACTAGAGCCAAAATGTTTAACCCGTAATTAATAGTTGGAATGTAGACACTGTGACAATGTAGGAATGTAGACACTGTGACACAATGTTTAGAATGTAGACACGGAACAGGCATCGATCTATAAATGATAGTAACATCTCGTCAATAGTAAGAAACCTACTCGGAGAGTACGCATTCTGACAGCATTGAACAAACTGGTCAAAAATACTTCTTAAGGCAAATTCTCAGTTTTAGTAGTAAAGTGATTTCTTGCATGCAGAAAAAAGCGTTAGCATTCGCATTATTAGTAGCACTTTTTAATTGTCTTTGACAAATTTCCGAATTAATGCGTATCAAGCATGTCTGAAATGACAAATATATTCCAACACTCATACTCTGTAGCAGCATTCCTTGCAATATTTTTTACTTGAGCAAGCTTGGTTAAGAGGTTTTCTGAATAAATCTTTGCTAATGATTCTTATACCACTTTGTACCATCTTTAGACTTATAAAAAGGGCCACTTACATGTCGAGAATCTGAAGCTCTCGCTCTGAAAAGACACAATGGCAAATCATCCTTAGGGTCGCTTTTTGTTTCATTTACTACAGCTTTTTTGTCTGGAGTTAGACGAAACATCAACTGGGCTATTAGATGAAACAACAACTGGATCATCGCCCTCTTGCTCCGTGCCAGAATTCATTATTTCGGTGCCAGAATTCATGATTATGCTCACTACGGTGGTCAGTTTCATAGTCTTAACTGGGTTCATCATAATAATCAGTTGCTACCTCCTCAAGCATGACAGGAATCCATTCTCCTTGTCTTTTAATATCCATTTCAATCGAAAACTAAGCATATTAAAATAAAAAGTCATAACTAAAATAAACGAACTAAAAGAAATGAATGAAAAATTCATATAAAAAGAAGAAGAATAATAAAAAACTTAAAAAAATAGTTAAAAACTCATTATATAAAAAATATAATATAGTATAATATGCCCGAGACAGGTTTGCGCACGATTATTCCCGCCGGTGCTCCATGAACAACTGCGATCGCGACCATATCCCGCACCCCTGCCTCCAGCTATTGAGCGCGCTAGTGTTGCCAGATGATAATTTAAAAATATACACAACTTTCATATTATACCAGGGTGTGAGGTACCCTGGCATATGCTCCACGGCTTTAGGTATAAATCATAAAATTTTGAAACAAATTTCTTTTGGTGCGCAATGGAATATCAATATGAACTTAAATTAAGCAACAAATGCAAACAAATAAATGAATTGTAAATCAATACCACAATTTGCTTACATTAAAAAAAAATTATAAAAAATTATGAGTGAGAATTATAGAAAAACATTATTGATATCCTCTTATTAATAATCTAAAGAGTAATACTCATGAGTTCGTAAATCTTAAGCACGTTTTCACAATTTTTGTAGTTTTGTTATAGATTTTTTTTATGAAGTCATCTTGTCATTCATTAGTCAGTTTGAACAATTAACACGTATTTATACGTTACTAGTATTGGAAACAAAATTTTATATATAGGTATTGCTTTCTAAGTTAACAGGGCACAAAATAAAACTCAGAACAATACATAGTTCTAATTAGATTCTATTTTATACATCCCTTTATACAACCAACTCTAGCCTATAGTAAACATGTTCAAATAAATTGTAAAAAAAATATTTTTATTGGTTTCCGGAAACGGAAAGTTTTATTATAAGAAGTTTTATATTTTTATTTTTAACTAGTTTACTTTTTATTAGTTATCCTGAAAATAATGGTACAAATTTAAAATGCTTATTTCGTAAATACTCGCATTATTAATTTCCTCCTCTTCATAAAAAATAAACCCAGCATTGAGTATAATTTACATTCTTCAAATATATACATTATTTTTTTTACTATATTAAATCCAATTATATCCGATATTAAATTTCTTGACCATATTAAACACAGTCGAATACATGTATTGTAATCGCATGCTAGGTACCCAAATCTTGTCAATTTAATATATCAATTAATATATCCGGCTAAAAGTACAAATTCCTAGACTATAGAAAAGCAAATATGGCCAAATATGTACTTAAGATTGAGAACCGTCAGAATTTAAATTGTTTACGTTTATAAGATAGTATCTGTATTATATGCAGTTTCTCAATGATATGGATCTTTTCATTTTGAATTTCCTTTTAATAATTGTACATATTTCAACGATCAGATATATCATTTTAAAAACTAACCATAATTGATTTAATATTTGAAGAAATTTCAAGTCCTTTGAATTTTTTTATTATGCAATGTCATAAAGAAACCCCTTGTTTTTGTGAATAAACCAGAAAAGTGAGTAGAAATTTAGGCAATATATTTTATTATTAGATTTAGGCTCTTAATCGTTTTTCCTGAGAATTTCAATCTATATGAGCTTAAAACTTTGAAACTTAACCGAGCTTATAGAGGGTAAATTCAATTGTACTTTTAAAAATAATAATCTTCCTATCAGAATACTTATTATCATTTACTGGTATTTGTTTTACTGCACTTTAATTTCCGTTTCGACTGTTACAATTTTATCTACGTCAGAGATAGGTCTATGACCTCCATTTCGACGTCTACCATGAGGACCTTTGCGCTGACGTTCTATACGGACCTGTGAAAATAGAGTAATTTTATTAATGTGCATAAATTTTTCGTGTGTATAAGAAAGCTACTAATAAAAATAATAATTTAAATGGTGTAAAGCATGCATAAACATCTGAAAATTGTTGGTTGTACAAAAGTATCGACATTGTAAGGTGTTCGTCAAAATATAGTTTACGAGTAAAATTTAATACTTTTTGGCGAAATTGTATTTCTTTAGTATTCCATATCGAATTTGGTCAAAGCAAAAGTCTCACGGGATCAATGCAGTGATATTTTATATACCTTTCTTAAGTTCTCACTCATGTGGGGGAATTCCGCAATCAGGTAAAAAAAATTATAAATCTGAATGGTTTTTACATTGTCTGTAGAATATCGAATAAAAATATTGATTTATACGTAAATTCAAATTGTTATCTTTATTTATGTTTCGAAATACCTTTATTTCAACAACGATTTCAGTTAGATATAACTTTTTTTATACGCAAAAAGGGGGTATTAGGTGGGAGATAAAACTGATCAGCTATTTCTTTTGAGTCACAATAGAATTAAAAACGTATTGTAACTGTCATGTAACGTAACTTGGAATAGTAGTAGTAAATGATTCCAAATCCCTAACGCAGTATAAAACACAAAATTGAATAAATGCGTGTATTAACGCGGTGCATTCTAACTTATACTAAACTAATTTCGATAAAATTTAATATTTTTAAGTTTTTTTTTAATTTCTTTTTCCACTTTAACATTTGAGGTATTTTTTGTGAGAAAATAAGTTTTCAAAATCGGTTCACCCAAAAACAAAACAAGTTTCTTTAAAAAACCGAAATATAATGTATTTTGGCAAATTAATATTTAAAAAAATCAATAAAATTCCATGATACTTGCTTAATGCAAAAATCTTATTTGGTCTCATAAAAAATCATCCATCAACCATCTTAAGCGTTTAGTGTTAAGGGAAGGAGTGTAAAATAGTATGTGTGACATAGCAATGATAACGCTTCGTACGACAACCAATATAAATGATTTTACTGTTCGATAATTTGATAAATTAGAGCTGTTCTAAATTTTAAGGATTTTTTCTGAGACTGACAACATAAATATATATATATATATATATATATATATATATATATAAATAATATATTGTTTGATAAGCCCACAAATTAGAAACAGTTCTATATTTGAAGAATTGTTACCTGGCCGTCAATATAAATGCTTATACCTTTTGATAAAACGAATAATTTGGAGCCGTTTTAAATTTTAGGGGATTAATGTTTTATAATTTATAAGTCGAAAAAACAATACTCTGAAATAAGAGTACTGACATAGAATGTAGAAATACATTATGAGATTGGGCAGTTTTCGAAGAACGGAGCTTGAAAATTATTAGGTTCTCAATAGCAGCCTTTGTCGCTTATTGATGTCAATAATTCTACTACGCATTCGCTAAGATTTAAAGTCTGATGAGACCAAGTACAGTTTCATTACATTTAATATGAAAGGTAACAGCCTAGAAACAAGGCTCTACCTTTGCCAGTGTCATGTCCTATCAACATTTTCTCTTCTCTTCGCTTTTGGAACGTTTTGTCCAGTGACCGAGAATTTGGCTTAAATGATGCCTATCAAATATCCTGAATGAAAGTGAAATCGTCATAAAGCGGAGGCGAAGAATATTTCTGCCGATGCGGATGAGTTTTGTCGGGCACTTCCAATAATCACTATTTTCATGTGGCGCGATTTCAACCAATGACGTAGTGATACTTTTAATGATTTAGTGATACTTTTAGTTAGTAGGAGTTAGTAACTTCCAACTATGGGTGAATCGAAGTTCCCAAAGTTTCCTTGGTGAATTTTTTTTTTGCAATTAGTATCTAAAATTAAATTATTATTGAAATTTATATGCAATGTGGATTTGACCGTTTGACATTAAATTAATTATCATATACGACATCATATTCCTCAACCGTACACCAAAAATAAATAAATAAATTTAAGTAATTTAATCACGAAATAGCTTTAAGTAGTTTGTAATTTTAAATATGTTGTATGTACATGCAGTCACGCCATGCGGATTTACTACCGGTGGAAAGAACGTTGAAAAGACAATTTTTTTTTGGGCATAATTGTTTGTTTCACTATTTTAAAGTAATAAATGCTTCTTTGACAACTATTACTGAATAGCTTTTAATTTAATGTCGAACAGTCAAATCCATATCTTATATGTTACTTCGAAGCAAAAATATTTTCAATTTTATTAACATATTTTCTTTGCAGATACTTCACTGCCCGTTTAAATGTTTCTTTTTTTTATTTTTAATTTAATTTGAATGGAAAAAAAATAAATGGTCTTCATTGCACTTTTTGTGGGTCAAATGTAATTATTTATTACGTTTATTTCTTACGGAAGTAGTTTAAGATTTACTTGAAAGCGCGTACAAAAAAGAGGAAAAGGAAACAACTTTTTGAAACCACGTTTTTGGTACAAAATAGAGTCCACAAATAGAATTTTTTTAGTTAAAGAAAAGTTACACTTTTTATTTTTAAAATAAAAACTGGACTGAAAGTTATAATTTCCGTATTTGATATGAATATTTAAAATTAGATGTCTAAAATGAAATTTTTTGTTTATATCTATAATATTGAGGTTATACTTATTTAGGCGCGTTATGAAAAAAATTAAAAGAGTAAAATTTTGCAAATGCGACAAAAATGAACAGAATAAAGTTGCTCCTCGTGCAAAAAAATCGACACCATGAAGTTGCTCACTAAAAACGTTTTTACTTACTTTATTTGACAGATAAGTGGTCCACGATTTAATTTTTCTGCTGGCTTTCTATTGTAAACAAACATTTTATGTTTTTTTTTCTTTTAGAATATTATGTGTAATGTTCGAATAGAAGACTACTGCGTATGTAAAAAAAATGAGAGGAGGTTCACATTAAAACAAACCTGTCCAGTTTTCCTGGGCACGTTGTTTTCCAGGAACTTGTTCACGGCGCCCAGTGTTGAGATAGGAATCTAAAACATAAACAAGAAATAAGGTGATTAGTAATATCATTATAAAAAGCTACAGAAAAGTGCAAACGTTAGTATTTATGTGTAGTATATTTTGGCAGCTTATTTTATTAGATCTTTTTTTACGAAGCCCTATAATTTTAGAATAAGTTTTAATCATTAGAAAAACGGTAAAAATATTTCGCGCCTATGTTAAAAAAATAATACCAAATAACCCGAATTTTCTCTTTTTTCTTATTAACAAAGAACAATTCAAATATTATTTCACTATTTAAAGTATTCATCGATATTATATTTCAACTTTCTTTTAAATTTTAGCTCTCGAATTAGAATGTTATATTTGTATTAAAAGAAACAATTGGGAACAATTTTGGCAAATTGTAAAAAGGGTTTCTAAATTAAAATATAGGCTTAAACATTATTATAGTATTAATATTTACGATCCTGACTAATTTCCGTCAAAATTACATCGGAATATTTTCATTATTACGATACATCACACAATTTGCTTAAGATGGTTCATTATTTTTACGTTGATATCTATAAGTAAAGATTGTATGAGCTTATTAAATATTTACTTGCATACTTACATTTAATACGTACTTAGTAACTAAAAAATTACGACCATGATAATGATGCTAATTAAGAAGTTCAAATTTCACATAAAACATGGTTTCGAAAAGATGGAAAAATTATTCGAAACAGAAATTAATCTTTTTTACATATGTTGCCTAAAACTTTGTCACTAAAACAAAATATAATTCTAGTATCATCATCTCATACAGGTGTTATTAATTGGATTCTGTGTATTATGTATTACATACATTTCATTTCATAATATCTATTTGAAAATTAGTTTACGCATGCGTACACAATATTTAAAATATAAATTGTTTTGTTTTAGAATGTATTTACGTATTTATGTAATGTGGATTCGGATACCTCTAGCCTAACCTCAGAGCTTCGTCACTATTATTATTGCATTTGGCACACACTAATATCATATCCAAATATTTGCACTCACAAAAAAACAACACATTCACTAATTCCATTCACTCGAAAACGTATTACAAAAATTCAACAAAAACCACTGATACACATTATGCGTACCACCAAAACTTCAAAAAGATTCAAACAATGTGATTGAAATAATTATAAAACCTTGCAGATTTATTTCAAAAACGACTAATTTACTTAAAATTCCACTAATTTATTAGTAAAAAGCAAATAATAATTTATGTAGATTATAAATAAGACCATATCGTAGTAACAGATATTCAGGGAAGTTCTTTTTCGTGAAGGTATTTTTTAGAATCTTAGATATTCGAGCAAATTATGGATGTTAAAGTTTTTAAACGGCAATAATTTTTATTTCCTAATTGTAAACAAGCTTAACATTGAAATGAAATTGAACTTAAAATTAATTTTATTTTTTTCTTTTCTTTAGCAAAACTATGCAAATGAAAGAGATAGTGGAAAAATTCAGTCACCACGAATTGCTAAGAAGGGCGTTTATGCCAGTTTTCTTACATTTACAGAAATAAAAGATATGGAATGATGCATTTTCATGTTAATTCCTTATGACAAGTTTTAAGTCTCATAAAAGACGTGGTATGACTTTTAAAAAGAGTAGTCGTTACCCATGATTGATGAACTTACCTATGATATACTATTATGGATACACACAGACACATACAGCACACAGACATACACACAGACACACACACACACACACACATAGACACACACATACACACACAGACACACACACATAATGACACACACACAGACACACACACACACACATACACACACACAAACACACACAGACACACACACAGATACACACACAGACACACACACAGATAGACAGACAGACAGACAGACATAGACACACACAGACACAGACACAGGCACAGGCACAGATACAGACACAGACGCAGACACAGACACAGACACACACACACACACACACAGACACACACAGACACACGTACATATACACACACATACACACACACAGATACGCACACAGACACACACACACAGACACACATACAGACAAACAGACAGACAGACAGACACACAGACAAACACAGACAGAGACACAGACAGAGACACTCACACACACACACGCACGCACGCATGCACGCACGCATACACACACACACACACACAAAACATGTGGCTTTGATTGTTCGACATTAAACGAAAACCCAGGCAGTGCTAGTTCTCAGAAATACTTTATAATAGTGAAACACACAATTACGCCAAGAATAATTAATTAATTTATTTTTGCGAATTGCTGACAGAAGGCTTTAAATGACTAAGTAATAATGATGTAAGGTAAAGGTAAACAGGTCTGCCGACACAATAACAGTATGCATATAACTTGCAAGTATCATAAGGGGGATATATGCGTTATATTAAAATGATTTAATATGGATTACAATATACACATGTCTGATTAGAGCCACCAAAAGATGTGGGATAGCCCTGTAAATCGAAGCTTAATTACAATCTTTCATTATGATATACTGTTAACTTTTATTCCTATTTGAATATGCGTATTTAGAAAAATCATATTAAGAGTTTTTCTTTTGGTAGCTGTTAATAAAGCTCCGTCTGACCATATCTGTCCATTCTGTTCCGAAAGAATTTAAAAATTAATGTCAGATTTCATTTAAGCCTGTAATTTGCGCAGATTTTAGCTCATGAAACATGTAGGTAACTTAGAAACAAATGTTTTCTTAAATGAGTAATTGAATATGTTTTCTGTTATAAAAGTATTTGTATTGATATACAACCCCTTTAGGTTGTATATCATTTATATAGAACTAAACAATATGTGGCTATGTAACGATAATACGACTTTAACAAAACACATAGCTAGTATTATACAATTATTTACTCACGCATTGTCTGTACGTTCATAGCTGTGTCAGTATACTTATGGGTTCAAAAGATTTTCAATGTTACAATCATAATTTTTTACCATATAATCGCACTGACCAATGTGAGCTGACGGTGCAGTTTTCTGAAATGAGTACCATTAATGAAGTGACGTCTGATGTCTTTAAGACAGAATGAATTAACTTTTTCACCGTTTTAATTTAAAATATTGCTTACTGCATTTATAGCGTTTCCTAAAACTATTTAAATATGTTTTACATTATATTAAGTTTATTGTATTATTATGCGATATACAATATTAAATTCGGTATGATACATAATTATTTGTGTTATATTTTAACTTTTTTTTTATTCTTTATCTAAAATGGCTGGTAAGTTTGGACCGAGTGAAGTGCTTTCATATTCATTGCAAATGAAAAAGAACGCTTTGTCTTCGAAGAAGAAAAGCATATTTATAAATTTATATGTAAATACATGGAACAGAATATACTCAAGGAAAAGGATATTTATAAAGAAAATATGCACCGAAGCAATCTATTGAAATTACTGGGTTTATTTTTAGTGCATTATACTTGACAATCTACTTGACCCGCAGATTATCATAAATTAAAAATAGGATGTTTTCATGTTGAATGCTATGAAACGCAAAGTGCACACTTTTCTTTAAAGAACTACACACAGTTTGCATTTTTCTTATAGTGATGAACAATGATAAGGCCTTTTCTGATTCAAATAGAACGACGCTTTATCGTATTAAAAAAAAATAAAATTCACATACAAGAAATCCAAAAGAAAAAGGGCATTGATTGAAGAGCGAGAAAAAATGTTACGAAGATCTCGGTACCTAAGCTCAGTTCTGAAAATGAGAAAAGACAAATGAACAATCTGTTATTTTGATGAGATACAGGTCTACAAATATCATACGTGACGTCTTACGTGGCATGACATATCCACACATTCGTCATGGCATGTCTTGATGGAAGAATTGTAAATTGGTTTGAAGGCACTATCAGCAAAAGGAAACCGACTAATCGTCGTACACTTCGGAAATGGAGAAAAGTTTGTGGATAATGATTTCGAGTGGAAAAAATTTAATACCGATTACCATTCGATATTCATTCATTGTAATGTGATTGTTTTTTTTATGAAATATAAAAGTATTTTTTTATATAGTGCTTTTTTGTGTATTTTTACGTGTTACGTAAGTGCAGAGCGTAAACATGTGTGCCAAAAAAAAATTATTTATTAAATGGAAATGCCAAAAAATTAATATCAAATTACTAATTAGAAAAAAATTTGCAATAACTGAACTGTCAAATTAATTTATTTGTAATTTTTTTTAATGAAATGGGGTAAAAATAACAAATGTAATTCTCTGTAATTAAGAAAATCAAAATATAATTTTCGATAAATCAAACTATTCCATATTTTACCATATATGCAGTTAGAGATACCATGGTTACCCAGCTTATCAACAATGATATATTTACTGAACCACTCACGCTTTCTTATATAATTTGTATAATGAAACATCTGTCGAAATTTGACCAGTTAAAAGCGTTAAACTTTTCTGTCTTATAAATTACAAATGTTGTCTTTAAAGTTTGCGAAAATTCATAATGCGTCCGTATTCGGAATAATTTTCAACATATGTTGTTATTCTTGTTAATTAATTTAATAACAATGATAATTAAGACAATCGAGGAATGTTGAAGGTATATTTTGCAAAACTAATTTGCATAAAGGTCACGTGCCAAAGTCGTTATCGAACAGAACACGAATATGCCGCCTGGAGCTTCCGTTAGACTGAAATCACCTCCAAGTGTAGTGCATAATTGGTTTCACAAATAAGAAAACTTTGCGTCACGAAACCATGGCTCTACTGTTAGTCTATTATACTAGTATACTCTGACTAGTTGGCTAAAGGTAATTGTACTTCTTGAAAGTACTGACGATAAATATTTTGTTGATTGTCGTTTGCTTTGAAATATTTCGTATTTCCTTCGAAGTTTCGAAGAACTTGAAAATTTGCCTACAACTTGTTTTTAAAAATAGTATTTACACTAACAGTGTGCAAAACTGGCCTCATTTGTCAAATTATTATTTCCTCACAGATATTTAAGAAAAAGAATAGGAGTAACAAGAAAAGTAATAAATTTTGTCGAGTTTTTTTAATAACGCTATTGATATTATTTAGCATGGTTGTAGATAGATAGTTAGTGTAGATAGTAGAACGTGATTGATTAGTGTAGATAGTAGAACGTGGTAAAACTTAATTGATAATATTACCGATATGTATGTCAACAGAATAGGACTGTTTATATATTTAAAAATGACGTTTAAATTATTGAATCAAAAATTTATGAATTTATTTTAATAAAATTATTATTTATATTAAAATGAAAATATGTCTATTTGCAAAAAGTCGATGAGTATGCAAATCAATTGACCTATTTTGATATAAAATAATCGATTGCAAATCTTCTCATTTTCTTTGATTACAAACTACTTAATAAACGAACGTCGTTTCAAAGAAAACCTGATGACAGAATGTAGACTCATATTATGTGTATGTCGAACTAAAATCAGTAAAATTGTGAAAGTAAGTAAAAGAAACACGTGAATGAATTTTTGGTATAATTTTAATATATATCATCTTATTTGACACGACAGCCCAGGGTGGACCAAGGCCTTCTGTTGGAAATTCTCCCAGGAAGTTCTACTCTTCGCCTGGGTTTTCCAGTTCTTTATCCTCAGAATGTTAAAATCTTCTTCCACTGAATCGATCCATCATAATTTTGGTCTACCTCTTCTACGAGTTGTTAGAGGTTTTGCAATGAAAACTTTCTTTAATGGGTTTTCATCTTTCATTCTAGATACGTGGGCAGCTCAGACATCAGGCTCACCAAACAATCTATAGATTTCTGAGTTAAAACGTCTTCGCCAAATACCATTTTCCTTGACACCCCCAAAAATTCTCCTCAGAACCCTTCTTTCAACCCTTCTTTCTTTTAATTGGTCTTATATTAAATCTGAATTTTACGGCTTAATCTCTATGATTTAGATATGAATACATTAAAAAAGTTAATCATGTCACCAATGACTACACGTATTACTAAACGTAAATAAATACATATTTTATGCTACGGTATAACCAGAAATTTTTGAAAGTGTAAAATTCAAATTTAAGAAAATTAGGAAACAAAAATATAACGGATTCGTAAGTAGGATTCCTCTCTGCTTATAGACACACTACTACATACGTCTATGTAATTTTTATGGACTCGACTGTTTCACAAACTGAAGGATCTAACTCAATATAAGGAAATTTTTATTTTTACTATGTTATCTTAAGTTCAACTTTTTCTATACGAATTATTTTACATTGCTGAATACCCGTTAAAATTTTAAATTAAAATTTAACTTCAATGCAGGCCCCTTCCCATTGGTAAGCAAAACGCCTCTCCGGGACGCACTTTGTGACCCATTTCACTTTCCGATGAGACGGTCGTGATATTAATTTTGGTCGTTTTATAAATTAAAAGAAGTTTAGAGTAATTGAAATGATTACGAAAATTAGATTGAGCGTGTACAGGACCTTCATATTGCGAAGTCAGCTCATGTTTAACAGACTTTATTTATATATCTCGTTAAAAGTCAAGTGACTTTCCATTGTTTAGTCCTATTTATTATCTTGAAAAATGTGTAATTAATGATTTAGTTTAACGATTTCACGTATAATGTATCATTAACTTTTTAAAAATAGCAATATAAATGGTATACTGTAACGGTGTGTATTTTCATGAAAATATTGAAGGTATTGAGATATAAGTTTCCTAAATGTAAATGATATCAGAAAATTTAATTTAAATAATATTACCGAATATATAGTAGAAATACTTTTCCTGAGATATATTCTCTGTCGTCTTCGACTTTTTTTCTTTTAGACTGTTCTGGTCTCTAAGTACAATGATTTTGAAAATGAAATTTTGGGACAATTGTTTAAACGTGTTTTATTTCAAGGCCATAGTATATTCAAGTATCTAATAACTCATAACATATAATAAAAAAAACATTAAACCCCAGGAAAAATATATAATACATGAATTAAACAAGTAGGGAAAAATATTGTGAATAATGAAAATATAAAGAGAAAAATTTGATCGAACGTGATTGGACGTATAAAAAAATATTATGTTTGCATTATAATGCACAAACTTTTAATTATAACATTTTTTATTGCAAAAAATAACTTAGAAATTTACTTACAAGACAGGTAATTTAATACACAAAATTCACTTTGCAATATTTTGCGTAGCAAAAAAATTTAATGTGTCTGTTCTTATTTATTTTGGTGAAAATCATTGTTGAAACTATATTTATGAAGAACTTTTATTTTGTCACACCAGAACTAAGAATCATTTACAATAATGAAGTTACTTAATGAAGTTACTTACGTTGAAAATGTCGTCGATAATGGATGGAGGTGACTGATTATGTTTGGTCACTTCTCCGACTGGTGATACATGAAGTGCTGATGAAACGTGTGCTGATTTCAAATCTTTAGTGTCTGGAATGAATTCGATGAAGTTGGCATAGTTAGATATTAGTGACGAACATTAATAACATTTACCACTTTCCCCAAAAAAGTGTCTTTCCTCATATTGTCTTTGCTTATGTATTTAGCAACTAAGTGTTTTTAATGAATAATGATTATCGTTTTATTAACACAAAAATATGGACATAAATTTTGTTATGAACACACAATTAATTAATTATTTTAGGTGAAAATTTTAAGTAGCCTTTGGAAGGAAAGGTATATACATTTTTAATTGCAAGCTAAGGGATGAAGATATGAAAAATTAAGGTGAAATGGAAGAAATAGTGATCCAGAAAATGTTGCTTTAAAAGTTCAAATCTTTTCTTCCAAAGAATATTTGTCAAAAACTAAATAATTTGTATATAGTTCAGAAAAAGGTTTTTAGGGGGTTGAAAATAAGCTTCAACGAAGTGTGAATCAATTTGCACTCGAGTATAATCTTTTACACAGAGAAAAAATCAACATACGGTGATTAAACGACCATACTCTTAAATTTTCTCTCAAAGAAATAAGATAATGTTTCTGAAAATAAAAGTTTGTATATTCGAATTCAAAATTTGTGACATCTGACTTTATAATTAAAATGTTATAAGTTGTTCATCCATCGAATGGATACTTAATATTTGTCTCTTAGAAAATTTTCTGCCAAAACATTTTTGATTATATATATACATATATATATATATATATATATATATATATATATATGTATAAATGTTTCTTGAAAAATAACGTTGCCTATGCAATTTTATTTGACAAAACACGTAATTATTCACACATATAGTTATAAATTAATAATGTTAAAATTCCAACACCAAATTGAGTACAGCTGAAAATGTAAGTAGAAATAAAAAGAAATCAAAAGCTTATTCCCATTGATAAATGCAAACATAGGCTTCAAACTTCTTATTAAACTTAACTTCTGTATTTATCCTTATATCATTTGTCAGTATTCCCAACAAGTTTATTACACTTAGCAATCGTATAGGAGTTGCTGTATATATATATATATATATATATATATATATATATATATATATATATGTATGTATATATATATATAAGTATATATTATAATAAGTATATATAGATTTTAAAACGTATATATTACCACTAATGTTGCAATATATTTCCAACTATAATCATGATAATGCTAAAGGTATATTCGGAATTTAGGGATAACCGTAAATATTGTGTCGAGTAAGTATTATGTAAAAAATTGCAATATTTTTAAGCTAATTAAAGGAAGGGACATATGTAAGAGAAATCGAAATAAAATATGTTTATTGACAGTTCATTTTGTAGCAACTTCAAAAATAACTTTCAAGTTTTCAGTTACACTTACAAATTTAACAGACTTTGAACACACAGATTCAGAACATGTGTTATTTATTAAAATGGTGTCAACTGTTTGACTGCCAACATCGAAGTGTCGTTTACAAATTTTGTTATATTTACAAAAATCATCGGTGCTTAAAATAAAATCATCTTACTAGCTAGAAATTTCTTAACTATAGTGATGGGGCGGCTACTTGGCCCGCTTTCGGGATGCTCAAGTCCTTTGTAATCCTTTTTATTGCACCTAATGAACAGCAAACCTGGCGAAGACGATATATAAGGCAAGAGTATATATTTAGGGTGGTCTGCGGGTTTTTATAGATATTAGGTGCATTAGGGTCTTCCCACTTCTTTACAAATATAATTTACCAAGAGAGTTTCAAAATTTTTGGAATGATGAATTATTCCTTACATTTGTGGAATGAGATGTGTTGTAAATTTGAAATATTTTAGAGAGTACGATCCTTAACATTGACTTTTGTGATAAAAATTACAAATTCTTGTGGAATTAAGAGTGTTAATATATAATTTGTAATATAGAACGAAATACGTAAAGAATGTATATAAAAACGCGAAAGAACAAGAAAAATGATGTGATGTAAAATAAAATGAAAATTAATTTTTATTCAAACTTTGAAGGAATTTTAATAAATTTAGTAAAGCCTGGGCTTTTTTTTAAAGAAAATAATAAATTTTAACGCCAATATGCAAGAATAACTTTGCTTTCAAAGTGAAAAAGGAAGAAGGTGACATTCCAAGACAACATGCCAAAGTTGTCTAAATGATGTAGGGAATTTAAATAATTTTTTGTTGGATTAGTGTCATTGATGTCATTGATGGCACAGATGTCATTAAAGGAAATTTCTTTTAATTACATCAATGCCATTTCGATGTTTTTTTGTCATTTCATTAGTTTAAACTTTTACAATTTTAGTGAGTATTGTTCCGCATAACGTTTTATATTTCTATGATTATCCACTTCAATTCCTGTTATTTTTGTTTGTACTAATTTGTTGTGGTTACAAAATGCCTTCAGTTAACATACGACATTGCTTCGGAAAAAATACTCTTCATATTAAATTAATAATTTTTATTCAAAATGTTTCAGGTAAACGTAATTATAAAGTTCACAAATACACTATTTGCTATTAAATTTCTAGAAATACTAAATTTCTAGACATTTTTAAATTTCTTATCACAAGCTGATTTTCACATCCTGCACCTTCAAGCGGTCACACGAGTTAAATCCATCAACCATAAAATATTCTTACGAAAAATTCTGTCGTTAGTGAAAACGGTACAAGGATGATGGATTTGTATAAACCTGGTGTTTTTTTATAAGTTATGAGTTTACTGAATAGCTCGTCAAACATACCAATGAATTCTTGACTGCAAAACAACTCATACTATCGAGATCTGAACATTGTTCGGATTACCTACGTCGCTGGAATTTAGCGAATAGCTCATGAGAATTTAGACAATATGTAACTTTTTTATTTTATCTTTAGACAAGGTTTTTATTACTGAAATATTTTTATATAGAAACATAATTTGTATTAAACATAAGTAGTTAAAAACGATTACTTTATTACAAAAAACTCAAAAATGTCAAAGCGATTACGTATGGCCTCTCCCATTTCAAATAAACGCGCGACCGCTAGAATATTAACTCGGTGAAAAAAATACCCGAATGACTGTTGAATACATATATTGTCCAAAAACCTTAAAGAAGAATACAAAAATCGAATATATTTTGAAGACATTTTAAATCAAATTTTTACCTCATACAGTATGTCGAATTCTTTTCAAATAATTAATTCCTCAAGTATAGTGGATTAAAGATAATATGGAAAATATAATATGGAAATTTTCATGTCATTACAAAAAGATTATACGCGTAGGTATTAAAGAAATATCCAGCTCATTTCCGCCTTGCCTTCGCAAGGCAAGTCGAGTTTATAAACACAATTATTTATTACGCTACTGATTAAGAAAGAATTCAATTATTTACCGTGAATTTAGCTAGTATGAGCCAAACAACTCATATATTCAGAAAATAAATCAAGAGTTTTGGTTGAAAATTGAGGAATAACTACAACGAGAAAATTTCCTCAAGCCGTTTTGATATTTTCTTAAAAATATGTATTTATTTTCAGTATTAGCATTTCTTTCACTAAAGTAGTTATAACATTTAAAAATCTGGTGTCGTTTTTCACTATCATTATCCTACAAGTTAATGAATATACTTAAATTTTTACTAAGTAAAGAAGCAAAATAATTATAGAAAATTCTTAGCGAAAAGTGAAAGAGAAAAAACTGGAGCAAAAGATACTTCTTTATCTCATTTAAATAATTTCAGAATGAAATACATTATTTTTACAATTAAAAATTTTCGTTTTTCTCCTCACTTTAACCAGAAATTGCGTTACTTGACATATGATATATATCTAAAAACAATAGAAGTTTCTTTATTTATTAAGAGCCGAATAAAACAATTTCTCAATTATTAAATTTGCTTAATGAAAACTGATTGATGAAACTAAATTAAGTTTTAAGCGCAATAGTTTGAGAATCGTTATATTAAAATATAGGTAATGTTGAATTATTTTAACGATTATTTTTTCCCCTTTTCTATTTATTGCTCAGAAAAAAATCAGCTTTTTAAATATAAATTTGTAACTGCGTTAATATAAGGTTATTGAATAATTCCTAAATTTACGAAAAAAATACTATTTATAATTTCGAAGATATTTTAAATACTAAGCAAAGATGTTCTATAATAAAAGTAGACGCAATATAAACAAAGAGCTTACAGCTACAGAATGGCATAAAGCTTCAAGTAAAGTTCACGTTATTGTAAAGCGTAAATTAACGGAGGTAAAACTGTTGACTCGCCCGGATAGCTTTGGGTGCGCCTCTTAATTTATGTTCCGTGGGCTTAATCGTTATTAAGAATATAATGAATATATTTTCGGATGAAATTTGGGCTTATATATATATATATATATATATATATATATATATATATATATATATACATATCTTTAACATATTATAATTCTACGTGGTAAAACTCTGTTTTTAAAATACTGTTCTAAGGAAGTTCCACATCATTTCTCTTTAATTTTGTATTAAGGGCGTGATGGATTGGGAAAAAAACAATTTAATTTAAAAGTTTTCTTTGTCAGCTTGTCTGTTTTAGCATATTACGCGAACATTGCTTGATTATTTAGAATAGGACTTTCATCGGAATGTTCAAAATAAAACAAAGGTAGGTAACCTTTGTTTTATTTTGATTTGAATAATTCAAATTATATTCTAATTTGAGTGTTCATTAAGGAATTTTAATTGTTTGGAAGAGAAACACTCAAGAACTACTAGATTTGTATTATTAAAATTTAACTTATTTTTAATTTTTTTTCTAAATTTGTATTATTGGTCTATGTACACTAAGAGATTCAAAATTCCATTATTGTAGTTCACATGGTAAGAATAGAGGAAATGATTTTAATAATTGAGTCTATAATGTACAATAATTGAACTTAAAGTACTCTTGAGTCATAAGACTACTGAAATACATACATGAAATGTCTACACGAACAAATCTTTGAACAAAAACTAGATGTTAAAATTTGCCTTTCTCTTCCAACGTTTTCTATCATCTTTGAAGTCACTTACAGAAAATTAAGAACTATATATATATATAGTATATTTTACGGAAACTTACAGATAAATAAGGCTTAGAGACTTAATTAGCAGACGAAAATTTGAATATTTTTTTTTCACTGGGTTTAAAATATAATGACGAAAATATCATGTTAGAACGCAATAGAAATTTATTTACGTTTTTGAAATATGAACTCATAAATATATTCGATGTCTTATTTATTTTTTCTGTTTCAAAAAATTATTTCCTTTTTTAGAAGGGTGTATTAAAATTGTAAAGAAGGTAATAATTCGACTATGGCTCATATTCGTTGACTTAAAGATGCACCAATTAGACTATCAACTCATATTCGTTATCTAAAAGACGCACTACAAAGAAGTACACATAAAGTATTTTACATAAATAAGACATTTAATGATATTTTTAAAAAAATACCTTTTTTGATAAATTACAATATATTTTCTCTTAATAAAATATATTTGTGAATGTAGTGAGTAGAATAAACATTACGATTTTTATAATGTTTTGGTTTACATTAACCTTAATTACGAGGACAATTTCAATGTATATATTTCTGTATTACGCGTAACAATTTAAGTAATGTGCCTTATTTCCTTTTACTCGTGGATCAAGTGCAAAATTATAAAATATTTTTTATAAAATAATAGTTTTTCGATTTATAAAAAAATTACACCCAGATTTAGATCTGCATCGTGTGAATTTTTTTTTGGAGAGAAAAGAACTTAAAGTAAATTTGCAATTAAAAATTTAAGCATTCATATTATTAAATAATATCTAATTATTCTCGTAAGGAAATTGAGTATATTTCAAGTTTGAAAAAATTATGTAAAGAAAAGGACAAAAGCAAGAGAAAATTATGAATATAAATCCATTTGAAACCTAGAAAATTAAACTAATTTATTAAATGATACCCAACACCAATTATACCATCACCATATTCCTATAAAATTAGCACAATAAATCCAAGATGAAGAAATAGAATATATTTTTCTTTAATATGATTCTAAAATGGAATTTAAATAAATTAATGAGCGAAAAAACATTTGAGGACTGTGGAACTGTAAATAAAAAGTAGTAAAAAAAGATAATTATATTACTGACTATGCCACAATACAATTTATTAAATGATACCCAATACCAATTATACCATCACCATATCCTTATAAAATTAGCACAGTAAATCTAAGATGAAGAAGTATAACAAATTTAGCTTTAAAATGGTTCTAAAATGGAATTTAAAAAAATGAATGGGAGAAAAAACATTTGTCGACTATGCAAATGAAAATAAAAAGTAGCGAAAAAAATGCTCATATTACTGATTATGCTGCATGAAATTTAATTAAAAAAATAAAGTTCTTGTGACAGTTATGAATTTATGCCGGTGGATGACGTATGGATTTAAGAACAATACAGATTATTGTTATTTACGACAAACAAGAACAGTACTAAAGAAATTTACGGAAAATTATGAAAATGTTTGTAAAAAATAGCTTTGGTAACTCTTCCACGTCAAGGTGCGTAGCAGATAGCGTAGTATTATTAAGATGTAGAATATATTCTCTATCTTCTCTCGATAACTTGGGCTTCTTCTTCAGGGCATTTATTAAAAATAAGTTAGTTAGAAACCCATTTATTTATTTCATATAATCCTTTGTCCATATAAGGTAATTATTTTATATTTTATATACATAATTTGGATAATGTAATTAAATTCTAAAAAAATATAGCAAAACACAAGCATTAATAAACTTATTTCATAGCAAATAAACAAGCCATTTTATATGTAGGTTATATTATTATATTAAAAGAAATATTAAAGATAATAATCCCATCACTTTAATACAAGCACTAAAGCAAATCTAGTTTGACTTAGTAATGTACATAAAAACAATCACAATTTCTACGTAAAATTTAAGAAATTTCTTAAAAAATAATCTGAAATATTCTAAATTATTGGTATCACAAAGTAAAAAACAGCGTATTTTATATTCGAAAATATAAAATATTCAAGCAGTCACTTATACAAAGTTGAACAGTCTCATTTTAAGTTTATTATGGTCGAATTCAAAATGTAAATGAACCCTTAAATTTTAAAAACCCTCATACACAGAACATATGTGAGACTTAACTGATTTTTCTGCGTGGGGATGAGAAGCATTTCTGTCATAATATAAAAAGAAAGTTTATGTACCACAGTAAAAATTAAAAGTGCCTTATAGTACAATGGAAACCAAATCTGGATATCGACCAATATTTTAAATTATTTATTGTTGTAATAATTTTACTATTGGGTTATTTAAAATTTTGAGAAGAGAAAACAATCTCAAAATTCCAAAAAACTTTTCAAACCCTTTCCTACGGCTTCACGCTCACATGAATGTTTTAATCATTGTCTCTAAATATGCAGATATTATTATCAATATTTATTTGCATACCGAATATTTAAAATATTCGTATTTATAACATGTGATCAGATAAATTGAGAAAGAGCTGTTATGTCTCATTCGTTTCATTAAGTATAATTTTCTGTAGTAGAATAAAGTGTCTTGAATTCTTGAATTATCTAATTACCAATCCCTTCAGATATTTTATAATATTGTGTTTTAGTTATTCTACATTATCCATAATATACTATTATATCACTACTCGATGCAATGTAATATCAGTTTCTATTATTATAAAATATTTAGGTAGCGTGATATGTAGGATTCCTAACCAGCAACTACTTCTTTACGAACTTGGAAGTTGGCTCCACTTGCTGTGTTGCCTAAGAACTTGCTTACAGCTGATAGGGTCGAGATAGGTATCTGGAAAAAAATATTTTTTTCAAATTTGAGATGTTAATTTTTCCACGAGACAATCAGATTTATTAAAAAAATGTTGACTTTTTTTTCACTCTCAGTATATAACTACTTTTTAATAGTATAAAGACTAAACTTTGTTTTTATCATTTAAGGTGTTTTAGGTAAACAAAATTATTGAAATATGAACCTAATTTTGGACATAAAGATCATACATTGTTATAAACTATATTTATTTACTTAAAGATACGTATATATATAGGCCATCATGTCACAATTTTTTTTGGTAACTAAAGTAAAATATGGATTAAAATGAAATAAATATTTTAGCTTGAGGAATTTATTGATGAATTTCCAAAAATATGGATTACTTCAAACAACATTAAATGAACCTGCTGGTGTCCACATATTTACAAGCAATATTAAAGCGAGATTTTTCTTTCCATTTTTCAAGTACATGTAATATTTCAATAAAACAGGAATAATAACTAGGCAAAGTTCCAAATTTTTAATTACCCCTATTACTATATTACTTTGTTATGTAATTTACGTTATTATTTACAATAATTTAATTTTGTAAATTCTGACATAAATTACGTAATAAATTAATATACTTAAAAGAAAGACAAAAGGTGTTCTTGAAAAGTGGATATGGAAAAAAATTTTAAAAAAATCAAAATGTATTTTTATATCTTAAACAAGATTGCAACCACTTGTCAAATCTCTAAAGAATAACGCACTTTATTTAAAGAAATGATATTAGATAAATAGATAAAAAACCATCTCACATAAAAATAAGAGAAAGAAATATACTCACATTAAAGATGTCAGAAAAGAACGTAGGAGACTTTTGTCCAGATATGCCGATACTGCCTGAGGCTTCTAAATTTGAATCATATACAGCTGGTCGCGGGTGCGAATCTTGGACTGCTCCATCAACAAAACCGCCCACGTATACTGACTTTTGTTTGCTGTACGTATTATCGACTACGGAAGAGGATGGTATTGCCTAAAATTAGAATATAATTTATCAATAACCTGATTACATTATATGCAATTCATAAAATTTTAATTTGCGTTTCTTTTATTTTTCACCAAATAAGTAAGAGACCAAATAATTTACAGATTTATTTATAGAAGAAATCGAACTCTTTCTGTCAATAAATTTCTTTTAATGGTGAGCATTTAACGCAACTCCATTATTATTCGAGAAGTTTGTTTTTTACTCTCTTCAGATGGGATTTTCACCAAAATCAAAATCATCCCAAGTAAGAAAATAAAAATTTTACTATTAAATCAAAAGTACTGCTAATTACGTTCGTTACTATACTGGGTATAATTCAGAAGCAGTGAAGAAAATTTTGCCTTAATTTGATTCGTTTAATTGTATTGATAAATTTGTATTGATAAATTAGATTCGAGCATTAAGCAGTTTTTGATGGGAAAACTGTCTGCTTATTCCAAAAACTAACTAGTTTCAAATATAACACTATATAAACAGCTGAAAATAATTTTCACCAATCATGCAATTTTCCACGATTGATTCATCTGCTATTACCAACCTAACAAAAACCATTAGTTTTGGAACATTAAAATTTCGTAGACAAATAATGTAAATCACTTCCATCCATTATTGCAACCAACGTGCGTGCTCCGTGAATATTAATGGACTTATGCCGTGAAATGTGTCACTTTTCAAATACCTTTCACTAGCTTTGCCAGTTGGCACCGGCTGTCACTATTGGTACGGTTCGAAAATAAATCAAAGTTATAAAAGAGGAAAATTTTCAATTAATATTGTTTTAAACGCAAAGCGTGTATTAAAAGATATTAGATTATTTTTGTTACACTTGTTAGCAATAGACAAAGTTAGATATTATTAGTAGACATTGGTGTATTCGACTAATCCTGTTCTTACGGTTAAAATAGTTAATCACAATTAATTACATAAAAATTCTTAATTATTCAAATGTTTCGTTCTGACGCAGTGAATGGTTTGAAATATAAATATCAACAGAGTTGGGTAGCACTTCAAAAAGTATTCTTGGTTGTCTGAAATATCTCAGTTTATGTAATTTATAACAATATTTTTGCCTCCTATTAATTTCTTTCAGGTTTCATGAAAACATTTTTGTTTTTTTTTACTTAATCAGTAATTTTTTTTTTAAATCACTGCTATTACGTACTACTAATATTTAAAGTACGTTTAATTTTTATTTTGAATACGTAAGTAATTGAATAAATTCCTTACTTATTCTACAACTATTTTATCTCAAGTAAATCTATATTTGCTTCATATTATTTAGTATATAACTGTATTTTTCTTTCACTTTCCACTTTGTACTATTCTTTATGTTTATGTCAGATTTCAGTAATGAGTCAAAGTTAAAATTTTGTTACAATTTTTCAAGTTGTGAAGGTATTTACATTCTCTTTTTGAGTATGTAAATAATCAGAGCTTTGTAATAGAAAAAAAATGGAACTTAGGAATGTGTTCTATACTATATATCAAATTAAAGATATAATGTTAAATTTGGTTCAGAATCCACTAAGCCTAGAAACATGTGAAAAATAAAAAGATTCCAAAATTTTTTTAAATTTTTTTAGAGAATTGGTATTATTTAATTTTAGGCAAATTTTCTTAAATATTAATATTTTAAACGCTCAACTGTTTAATTATTTCCGTTTTTAAATGGTAAAAAAATATTACTGATTAAATAAATAATATTTTCCAACAAAATTGAGCTCTATATTACATGACATGAGTCAAAAAGGTATATTTTCAAATCCAACTATGCCCAGAAAAAAATATTCAAATGATTTTTTATTTATCTAATTAGATTATTAAGTGCATATTAAGAATACAGTTTTATTGCCTTAGAAAAGAACCTAATAAGAATTATAAACTAGTATTTAAGGTAGTTTTCCTGTGACATTAAGATTAAAATATTTTTATAAAACTTTTTACTGAAAATAATTTTTTTTCCAAATAGTTAATTTAACATTTTAATAGTTTGAAAAAATAATTTTTGCATTCTTTTAAATAACATGAAGTGTAGTGAATTATTTATTTTTCCTGTAATATTAAATGTATTATTTTTGAGAGAGGTTTTTACGGAAACTAACTCTAATAGTATCTAGTAGTAGTAATATAATAGTCATAAATAATTTTTTTTAATTTTTACATAACATCATTTTTATTTACATTTGAACGTTAAACTTATTTCCACTGGCAGAGGTTTGGAATAGGGCGAATAGTCTTTTTTTGTTAATATACAGTCAGATTTTGCAATATTTTCTTGGAATAGTAAGCTAACGCTTCAATGAGAGTTTATTGCGCCTTAAGCTAAATCATAATATCTCTTACTAAATACGGAATATGCTACTCAACCATGTGGATAGTAATCTCCGTGAATGCAATTAAGTGAGAAGAAAAATATTATTAATCACAACATGTGACATTGTTTCCTGTGCATTTTGTCTGCGGTAGAGTTTCTTTTTATGGTGCTGGTGTTCTTCCAAGCCTCAAGAGTTTAGTGACGATATAACATTAACCAACCTCGCCGCTGAAAATCGAAGTAAAGAAAGGTCGATATCTAAATCTGGGCCTCCTGGTCGTGGGAGCTAGAAATGAACCAAATAAATTAGTAAAGATGTTAGATGCGATATAGGTTCCGTCTGCTTTACTGTCACACTTTTTGTTACATCTTCTCTTATGGTTTGTCCTATAAAACCAATCGTTACTCACATCGTTGACAACGACTGGTTTGGCAACGCTGTCGTATTTGTGTACTTTCTTGTGTTTTGTGTAAGTTTTTGTCAAAACTGCTGGCTGGTTGTTTATGTCGGATGTTGGAATGCCGTTTTGATGCGTTGCTCCACCCTGTAAGTTTAAAAAAGACACGTACGTCAATATGACATATAACGTAGCGCTGATGTCATGAGATTTTCTTTATAAACTTCAATATTTAAAATTCAATCTTTTTAATTTTTCGGCAACAATTTGAAATTAAAAAAAATTGATTGCCAGTATTTGTCGGTTTTGTCAAAATATTAATTTTTTTATTTTTATAAATGTACGTAATTAATTTCTTTACTTGTATCAACATTTTATTTTCTCTAATCTAGCCTGAAAAAAACCATGACTACAGAGGAAATTGTATTTGAATAGGAAAATATCTCTCGCGTATAAAAAAATTATTTCAAAATTATTTGCTGCCATAAGAAATATTCTGATTTAATGCATTGTATCAGCAAAAATTTCTTTGCGGAATAGATGTTAAATATTAATTTGATACATTTAAAGTTTGTTTTTTACCCGTAAGTATTTTGAAAAAATATTTCTTAAAATCTGCAGGTGATGGGAAAAATTGTATAGAAAATCTTATAACTCTTTCTTCTAATTCATATCGCAAACGAAGTATGAAATTGAAAAAATTTATTTTATTAATAATTTTAATAATATTTTTTTTTCTAAATCCATATTAATGATTTTGAGTGTTTTAGGATCTTGCATACTCAAGCATTATCTCAAATACGAAAACTGTTAAGATGAGTAATTTTACATTTTAGCCCTTTTAATTATATCTTGTCATTAGACAAATAATAACACTATGGATGACTGTACGAGTAAGAACATTTTGATTTTCAGCAATACTTATGGCAAGCATGAGATGAAATACAAGTATACCCCATAATAGGCAATGGCGTAACTCAAAAATGTCGTTGCGATCTTGCGAAGAGTTACTAAATAAAAAAAGGAGTTTTAAATAAACATACATATCGAAAATTTTTCTAATCACATTTTGTGAGTTTTTAAGTTAGATTACTTTAATTTAAATACATTTTGAAATAAATTTCACCACATAAAAAATTCTTTGCACTTTCGTATTATTTGTTGTAATGTTATTTTATACAATTATAACAATCTTTTATTCAATTTTATTTTGGTGTTAATATTAAATTGAAAAATATTTATTACCTAATTTTTAACTTCAACTATTGTTGATAATTTAAGATAATATTCTTTTAAAATATTACCTTGGATCCCTGTGTTTATTACTGATTCTACCATATTCAAATTGTGTTGTTAACCATAAGTTAATAAATTATATGTTTATTATTATACATAATATTTCTGATACTATATATACCAGAACTAAAAAAAGTATGTTTAAAGGTAATTGCAAATTTAATATTAAATTAATATTAAAAAACATAACATCTCAGTTTACAAACGCTTATAGTTGAGCGATGTTAATTTTATTTCGCATAATTATAGGAGAACAATAAACAGCATAAATTAAACCAAAACAACTGGAAATTTTGTAGAATTGAGTTTTAATTGGCACATTTCAATTTTCACGTCCAAAGCAAACTTAATTTATATTCAATAAAATAACTCGTTGAAACACGAAATATGCCGGTATCCTAATGTACTTTGTTTAAGCAAGTGTTTATTTTAAGAACTGGTAACCTGTTTATACCGAAATTATAAATTAAACACGACGGTGAAATTCAAGTTAAATTGGGGTTAACAAATAAAATACATAAGCAAAATAACTGATAGAAGCGATTTTCGTTTTGAAAAGCTTTCTATTTTTTACTACCAGCTAAGTACCCGGTGTCGCTCAGTCTTTTTTTGGATTTCTACCCTCCATACGAGGTTAAGAATTTTTAGGTGAAAATTTTTACCCCATATGACTTGTTAAGGGGAAGAGAGTAAAAGCGAAATTTCAGGGAAATCTCTCGATAATTTTAAGAACCTATGAAGGATATAAATACCTTGTACACATATGACATAATATACTTGTGATTATATTGTAACTATTTTGTCGCTTGTTACTTATGGCAAGGTCATGTAAATATAAATGATTGTACTATTTTTAACCTATTTATTCTTTCCCTGGAATATTCGTCTGTCTTTATGGATATTAAACGTTTTCACTTTACCATACTGTTTTATTATTTTAAACCTCTCATGCTGAAATATATGTGTCTATATATTCCCAATATTTTTCATATAATTCACATTTATATAAATGTGAGCGTGTATACATGCGTGCATTGTGTGTGTTCGTATTTTTCATATCATACTATAATATTATTTAACATCAAGTATCGTTATAGTGAAAATTTATTTGAAAATTTTATTGCTAGAGAAATGTCTAATATTTTTACCAGCCCTGACGCTGCATAATTGCCTGCCGCTTCAGCAGCAGCATACAGACCTCCTGCTGCGCCTTGATCGGACACGACTCCGCCCAGACCTGCAGATGCGTCAATTCCACCACCAGCTGATGCTCCAGCGTAGAGGCCGCCTGGAAATA
The DNA here is from genome assembly GCA_039881145.1 of Druceiella hillmani. Lineage (NCBI taxonomy): Eukaryota > Metazoa > Arthropoda > Insecta > Lepidoptera > Hepialidae > Druceiella > Druceiella hillmani. The sequence continues at coordinate 19,289,422 of JAYKKI010000010.1, read as the reverse complement.
AGAGGCATTAGATTTAAGGTTTCTCCAATCTTAATCGAACAAATGCATAATACCAAGATGCTATTATGCATTGTTCGATTAGAGATGGGAATTTGTTTGCTTTTAACTTAATAGTAAATTTCAGTTTTATTTATCGAGTAGTCACTTTAAATAAGACGTTTAAATGAGCCCAAACCGACAACAAGAGGACGAGTTGAATAATATATTGAAATATAAATTTACAATTTGCCTCAAAAGTACTGAAGTTTTTCATTAAAACAGATAAAGCTGAAATTTCATAAAAGCTTTGGACATAAATTTTGTATAAACTATTTTTCTTATTGATACTACTCGACAAGATTTTACAAGAAAATAAAATAATATGAATATTGTGCTGTTCTTCATTGAAGAGTTACATCAATTATTTGTATATTATTACTCGCTGAATAAGGGCTAATCATTAGTTACTGAAATGCTTGTTTTTCATACGTCTTTAGCCCGTAAAAAACATATTAGATCATTTATGAATGGTAGGCTACTTTTATTGTTATTTGTTTACATTATTAAAATATTGCCCAAAGATTTGAGCAAAAATTCGCATACCACTCGCTATGTGAGGAGATTTCTAGAAAGAACTAGAAGTCTATATGAAATTTGGCGTAGTTTTTTTGACACGTATATCAACATAACTAAAGCACAATTTAACTGAAAACAATGCTTTGTTTCCATTAGCCTGAAAATATTTTGTGGACGGTTTTTTCCAACATTACGAATGACATCAAATTTTCTTTTCCTTTCATTAATTTCTATGTATGACTCCACTTTTATGACCATATTTTTACGTTATACAAATTTCACTTTTTGGATTACTCGTGTACTTTTTGGTCTATTATATTTTGTTCTTGGTTTTTTTTTATTTCACGTATTTCTTTTTGTCAATGTTTTAATATATTTGCCAAAGGTGTTTTAATGAATTATGATAAGAGAAAGTTAAGTTTATATATTATTTATTCACTATTTGTTTCCAATTGAAGGTGTGAAGTGTGTGAAGGGGAAGAATATGATTAAGTAAAACGTAATCAATAATCATTTTCGCAAATATTCCAATAATAGCATTAGGCATATATTTTTCATTACATGATGTAAATCGAGATGAACGAATTTAATTTGATAATGAAATTAAAAGATATCATTATTCTTAAATTTACAATTAAGTTATTATTATTACTAGACTTGTTTTATTTTGCTAAGAAAAAATGTATTATTTTGATATGTGTACATTTTGTAAACATTTAAATCTAAGAAAAGATAGAATAATTTCTACTATTAGTAAATAATTAATTTCTACAAAATTAACGACAAAAATATATTCAATTTTTGCCCGAACTTTTAAAAAACACAATTACTTCCATCATAAGTCATAATTTTGAATAGTTTACATGTTTCTTAAATTTAATTTCTGGATTTAATACTTAACTACGTACATTACTCACTGTTTTTAGAATACTTATAAAGGAAACTTTTGAACTACCATATTTAGAGTTCATAAAGTCGGTTATAAATAAACGTAACTTAAGCCTCTTTTCGCAGCCGTAAGTATGAGTCCATCTTTTTTTTGAAACTCTGAACCAAATAAGTCTAACCTCCAGAAGATTTCTCGCCAGTAGCGCCGGCTAAGCCTGCTCTAGCTACTTGGCCGTGAGGAGTTCCGGCTTCAGCGAAGAGTCCACCAGAGGATCCAGAGCCGCCCAAGCCGGCTGCGGCGTGGTACCCGGCAAAATCTACACCGATCTTTCCCTCCTTAAAAGTTATGAATTGAGCCATCTGTGGAAAAAGGTAAGTCGATTATGGAATTTTTTAAATCACCTGTAAATAATACATATTATAATATACGGGTAAACTTTTTGTAGAAGATTATTTTTTTTAAGAATATTTTATAAGAAATAAAACTGAGCATGTTAAATTTTTTTTATTAACTTCAATTTAAAGCTGTTACATTTTAGTTTACATAGATATTTTTAAATGTGCGTTATCCTAATTTTTTATTATTTAATACCTAATTGTTTTTAGTATGGCTTAAAGCATCAAGTTAGCTAATCTTTTCACGAATATTAATTGTTCACTTAAGATTTGGAACTATTTTCAGAAATAAATAAAAATGAAAACCGAAGAAGAATCTAATTCACTTTTATTAAAGAATTTGAAAAACAAGTTCCACTCTGCGTAGTGCAATTACTTGTAGTTATAATATGAATTTAATTTTTCTGTTCAAAATTTGATTCTTGAAGTTTTGAACAAAAACATTAATTTTACAGTTGAAGAATAAATTAAAATTCGGATATATTTAATAAATTTAGTTAAAGTTTCAAACAATTCTGAACAAAAAAGTCTTATACAATAAAGCACCGTTACAGTCTTCACTATTTGCGGTTCTGTTTTGCAGATTCCTCAGTTTATAATAATAACTTTTGAAAAGTAACGGACATCAAAACCTTTAACCGATTCGTTACACGTGCATTATTCAATTTTTCTTAAATTTAATCAATTATTCGCTTTATAGTAAAAGAATAAAGTTTTAGGCAGAATAGTTGGAAGCACGCTTTTGGGTCCAAAGGATTCATTGAGATAAATAAAAAGGACCGATCGAGACCCTTAATAATTTCCCATAACCACCTCCTTCCTCCGTCATAAGATACTCTTGGTTTAAATATGTAACCGAGGTACGTATTGAGATAAGTCAAGCCAGTTAAAACACGATAGTTTTACTGTTAACCATTGAAAAGTTCCCATCATGACGTCTCTTCTCCATCATCCGAACATATCGGTTACAATACATATGTGACTAAAGAGCGTTTATATCAATACAATTCAAACTTAACAAAAATTACTGTTAGTCATGGAGAAGTACTTATGACCACCTCACCATCTTTCATTATTCTTCCTACTCGTTGGCCTCATATTATTATTTTGCCATAAAAATTATCTAAGTTTTCAAAGTTTTAAATCAAAACGACAATCAGAGGTGTATGAAAGTCTGTTCCAAAATTTGCTTACTGCGTTAGGAAGTTACAGGTCTAGTTTTTTTAAAGCTTGTTAATAAAATTTCGAAATCGGTTCTTAAATTGTGGAACAATTAAAAATAGATAGGTGTTTATATTTAATGTCTCGACTTATAACGTATTATATTTATAATAAAGAGATTGAATTCATTATCCACTAGATTACTGTCCAACAGTTTTCTTTATAATGTGAAAAAAATTATTAAAGTTTTGAAGGAATGTATCTTGTTATCTTTTTCGAATTAATTAAATAAATTAGATAAAATTTTCAAACAATTTTATTACACTTTTTACTATTCGCATTCCAGTTCACAGACAATTTTTTCATAAACCATTCTTTTTTTAGTTTTACTTTTCTCTTCGTTTGTAATAATATCTTAGAAAAAGCTACATATATAACCACTGAATGATTCCTCTCAGATGCGTTATCCTGTTTTCATTTAAAATAGTAAATTTTTCTCGATCACAAACGCTGTTCTTAAACAACGATCGCGTCTACTATGGAAATCTTCACTGATCGCTTTTAAAATGTTATGAAAGAACAGTCTAGGGAAGTCAGTCTTTTTGTGTTATGAAAGAGCTGTCTAGGGAATTAAAACAAATTAGAGGAGTAATCGATATTGTTCCGAATTTGTTTCTTCACTTTGTGACGTTACGCAGATATAATTAGATTGATTGTCAAAAAAAACTTAAGATATGTTAATTTTTACAAAATAAACACATTGGCTACTATATCTTTCACAAGAACATGGTATCTATTTAAAAAATTAAAAGATTTGGAATAATAGCCGTGGTTTTCCTACAATTTTAGTATGGACTTAAATTTTACATTGAACATTTTCGGAAATATATTCGGATAAAATATTCGGTCGGAATAAAATATTTTTATAAACCTAAAACTAAGTAAGAAAATATTTTTGAAGCACTTATTATAAAATTTTCGCACATTGAATGTGAAAAAAAAATTATGCCTGTCAGCTCCGACGCGCGACTGGAGTTTACTCCTAAAGTACGATCATCTTGGAATGTATAAAATAAGTAACACTGTATTTTAATATAAATATGAATATCATTAAATATTAATAGAAAAGTCTTTAATAAATAATGCTGACAATATAATTATTTTCTAGTTAAATACAAATTAACGACGAAATTAAAAATATTTAGTAATTTCAGACTGAGAAGTTAAAATTAAAAGAGACTTCAATTTTGTAGAAAAGAAGGTACCAAATATTCATACATAATGATTACATCTTGATATAAGCGAAACTATGAGTGTCACACAAAGTTTCGCTTATATACAGTAAACTATGTATCACATATGCACACTCCCTCATTGCGATAACACCATAAGAAATGCCAAATAAACACTAAAGATGCGCAGAAATGTTACGCGGAGAGGCCACCTAACGGTTACATTTTTTTTAATGCTTTGAACTTCGCACGCTCTGAACATCTGATTTCACTCCTCATAACATTCATATTATATACTCGTAATATTTGCATATATGGAAATCGATTTTTTTAAGGAATTAAATAAAAAATTCGGGATACATAATACGCTTAACTCAATCCCAGTACCCAACTAAAATTCGAGGACGTAGCTACTGAGGTATGTGCACATTAAAAGCTTTTATTACGACGCCCTCTTTGAAGTTGGTAGAAAAACTTCTATGAGAGATGGACAAACAATCATGTTAGTGATCTTATAAGGGTTTCATTTTACCTTTATACGTACATAAACCTAATATAGAACAGATTAGGATATAACAAATAATATGAAGTATATATCTGGATGATGCGATATCTCATTAGTGTCTCACGAGTACATATCATGTTTATATAATTGTATCACGCTCTTATGAATGCGTATTAGATTTCAATATTATAGGTATATTACATTCCCAGTATTATGCTACAGACTAGCTCCAATAGGTGATTGTTGACGCAAGTAAGCTTACACTGTCAGAATACGCATTAACAGTCCACGTAGTCGCGGACAAAGATAGTAATAAATAAGAAATCCTAAAACAAAAAGTCAAAATTTCAAGAAACTTATACGATTTGTATATGAATTCATATCTCGTTGCTCATCTCATATATTTATAATGTATAACGAAGATACACGCCGGTGAGCTACATTACAGTTAAAACCAAGAGTGTTACAATGATACATTTGGAGGCTTAAAGAATTGCAGAGTATAGTAGAGTGGTTCTCACAATTTTCAGGATCAAGGTTTTTGCGTTTGTAACCCTTTTGTTTTGAGAACTTTTGCATTCATAAATATACGGCTATATATCGATATATTAAATATAAAAAAGAGAAATTTTATAACGATTTAGGTCTTTTTAACTATTTTTTTTCTATAAGGAAAAATTTATGAAATTTGGTTCACAAAATTGTTTTTCAAAAAAAGTTTTTAAGCTCAGATCAAACGTCGAAATGTTTTTGCGCATTTAAATATTCGCACACAGAATCCAATCCAATACAACATTTTCGACTTGCAATTTTAGGACAAATTTTGTTTCCTTTCAAAGTAATGTCATAAACTGATGAATGTTAAATTATACCTTTCATGATGAGGTGTGGATAATTAAGATTTTATGAGTATTGATAGATTGTATGAGATTTTATAATTTTTTTTTTATGGCTCATTTTCTCCGTAAATAAAAAGGAAATGTCGAAATGAAGTTCGTCAAGAATTATGCTGCGCAAGCAATTCTGATTCTTGGTACAAACTCTTATAACTTTTTAGAATTATACACGTATCGTAATTTATTTTTTATTGTGTTCAGATAACACCTACAATATCAAAAACATTGAATTTCTGTTAAAAAAAGAAAATAATTTTTTTCGGTTCTGTTTCTTTAGTTCAAATGCATATCGAAGAAATTTTACTCAATAAGTAAAATATATCCCAGATGAAATGATATATTCTTTATAATTACGCTATCGCTTAAGATAGAAAGGCAGTGTACATAAATGCTGAAAAAATTATACCCGCGCGTGAATTACAGCAGAAACTTCCTTATATACTTATCGTTAATTAAATAGTAACACATAATGAGCATTAAATACTAGTTAATACATTATTACTGAACATCTTATGTAAATTTAACTGTTAGTAAGTAAATTTAACTGTGACAATTTAACTGTTAGCAAGTAAATATATTTAGCTACGAAAGTCCCTTGAATACTATAAACTTGTAATTTATAACTTAGTACGTACAGAGGTGGTAATTTATCTTTGGGAATATTTACACAGCAGCTACTTATTTCGGCCGGGCGGAGAATTCTGCTGACACAGACGAAAAATTTATGCCTGTGCATGAGGTAAAGACATGGTGCCTGTGCATGAGGACAAGTGCATGAGATAAAACAATAATTTTTTACATTTTTCTAATGTAATCCGGAAGCAACCGCGGGAAAAAGCTAATACATAAGTAAAAATTATCTTCGCACGCAATAATATGTATCCTGTTTTGGATGATCGATATGATAAAATTTTATTTTATAGAATGATCTGTAAATGTTAAGTCGGAAAAAGTCTTTGTTGGTATTGGACACTAAAAAAAAGTGGGAAATACAAATAATAAATATTTAGTCGCGCAATGATATCATTTACACCAATCGGAAGAAGCCACGAGCAAAAGCTAGTACATAAGTAAAAATTACCTTCGCACGAAGTAATACGTATTTTGATTTGTACAATTGATTTCGTAGAATTTTATTTTATCGAACGATCTGCAAATTTTAAGTCGGAAAGAAGTCTTTGTTGGTAATGAATACTAAAAAAAAGTGGGAAATACAAATAATAAATATTTAGTCGCGCAGTGATATCATTTACACCATCCGGAAGAAGCCACGGGCAAAAGGTAATAAATGAGTAAAAATTATCTTCGCACGAAGTAATAAGTATTCTGATTTGAATAATTGATTTCATAAAATTTTATTTCACCGAACGATCCGTAAATTTTAAGTCGGAAAGAAGTCTTTGTTGGTTTGGACATTTAAAGAAATGGAAAATACAAATATTAAATATTTAGTCGCGCAGTGATGTCATTTATACACCCGGAAAAAGCCACGGGCAAAAGCTAATACATAAGTAAAAATTAGGTTCGTACGTAGTAATGTGTATTCTGATTTGAATAATTAATTTCATAAAATTTTATTTTATCGAATGATCTACAAATTTAAGTCAGAAAAAAGTCTCTGTTAGTATTGGGCCCTTAAAAAAAAGGGAAAGTACAAATAAGAAATATTTAGTCGCGCGGTGATGTCAATTACAAGGAAGATTTTTTCTCAGCGTTGTTGGCATCGCTCGCGTATAAATATTTACTTATTTTCAATAAAAAACGGCTCGAGTTTTCAGGCTGAATTTACTTCATATATATATATATATATATATATATATATATATATATATATATATATATATATATTATCTTAAAAGTGAATATACCCCTTATATGCTTAACGAATATGCTGACTCATTGGCTCTATAAATAAAGGAAGGATTATATAAAGGTTCCACAGAAGTTCCATTCTTTGCCACGAAAATGTTTTAAATAGGCAATCTCGGAGGAAAATATAACAGAATTTTTATATTACAAGAAGCGTACAATTTACGGGATTGGTTCAATACCTACACAAATTTTGGCAGGAACAAAAGAAAATGAAAAACGTGAAAATTTAAAACGGGTTTTTAATTTGCAATTAAAATATTTCTGACCTGAATGGGAATGCCATTCAGTTATATATTAATTTTTACTAAGGGGTATATATGATTTGAAAGAGTCGACACACTTGCCCAACATATTTTAAAAATTTTCCTTCTTTAAAATAGTTTAAACTCAAAAACATCGAATTTTATTCTTTGAATATGATAACATCAGCTGCGACTATGTTGATTGCCTTGAATTATTAAAAAGTATAATTAAAATGAAACGGTTTGGGCACCACTGGCTCGGAGGCTCAGTGCCGCCATGTTGTTTACGCCTTCACAAGCATGAAAAATCTTTGACCTTAGCCGGCGAAATTATGATTGCGCGATGTTATGTATGGGCTTATGTAAATAACGTATATATAACTGTATATAGGAGGTTGGATAGAAATGCTTGTTATTCTTTTCGAATAAATAACTAATGAATTCGAAAATTGATGAAGAAGTATTTCAGCAATTTACTTATACTACGAAACAAATTGAATGTATTTCAAAAATATTGTTTCAACCTTCTTAGATATGTTAAGATGTAGACAAAGTCACATTTAAACACTAGTTTAATTTGCTTGTATGAACCACATTCATTCAACAAGTAGAGAGTTTTTGTCTTTTGTACATTAATTAATCCATAACGGATCTCATTTTTCGGATTCTATCCATAAGAGAGCTCTGTCCAGATCGATCGATAAAACAATAAATGAAACTACGTGATGCAGTATTATTTCTATTTTATTTAAGCTCTTTACCACGACCTAGGTCTCGTTGTAATATATCTTCAGGTAGGCAATTAATTATAGAGATAATTGCTCACCTGAAAATGTTTTCATACAACGAAACCTAGGTTAGAATAAGGTAGGTAAAGAATTTAAATAAAGTGGAAATAATACTACATCACGTAGTTTCCCTTAATTTTGAATAATGAATGTCTAAAAAATTAATGCCAAATATATTTAAAATCTAAAACATTTGAAACATTACTAAGTAATTGTATTTTTATAATTAAACATATGTGAATAAATTTCCTGTTTAAATATGAAAACTTATATATTAATGACTGGTTGAGCATATGCGAGAGCTTGATATGCGACTTGTAAGTCGAAAAATAGACTCGCATTATTTAATAACCCCAATAGTTTTGCAAACCATATAACGTATTAAATAAAAAAAAAATAATAATAAATATTAACTGTTATGATGTCACACATAAGTGAAGGAATAAAAAAATACACATATACTTTATTTAGTTTTGATAAAGATGTTATGAAAGTAGATATATAAAACAGAATAGAAATATAATATCTGTAGTGGGAATATTGAAAACATTGAAAATTATTACGTAAATATTAAAAATGCTAAAGCATATCTGATGCCTTTATTTTTGCATAATTCAACAACCACAATAATTATAAAGAATATATGTCACTCTAGATCAAAAAGAGAAAAAATCAGAATTACTAACAGTCTTGTGTTGTATATATGTGAGAGTTCTGTTTTACTTAGTATATATGAAATATACCAAAATCTTAAAAATAAAATTTTAAAATGATAATTTTTTCATAACAATATTTTAGTAACTTTTAATATTTACTATAAAATATAAAAGGACAAACCACCATTTTTTCGTAAGATTTAGCATATACCCTATAATTATTTTTTACCTTTGCACAGTTTGGCATAATAGCAGCTCATTTTGTGCTAATGAGAAAGCATTGAGAGATCTTAGGTGTGTAGATACTAGCCCCAATAATTTTTTTTGTAAAAGGTCTTCCATTGCGTTTCAATTTATTGATGATGTACTAATTTATAATTATTTTTTCTAGATTTTCCAATCACTTAACCAATAGCCAAATAAGTATAGAATATTTCAACTTTCACGATATAAAACTCCTATATTTGGTAAAGACCGAAAAAACATTCCATAATTTTTTTAAATAAATTTTCCCTTTTTTTTAAATTTTAAATAATATTTTTATATTTCAGAAATTACAAAAAAAAATATATATACTTTGATTTCTGGATTAAATTAACTCGTTTTATTCCAAAGTTATGCTTTTAACATAAATAATTAACTACGTCTTTCGTTTGAGATTGAGAAAATGATTTCGTGTTAGGTTAAATTCTTCTAAAATAATCTAAATGTAATAATTTAATTATGCGTTCATTCCTTATTAGAGTTCATTATATTTCTGGTTGATTTCGATTTACGATAAAATAAGTTTATAATTCTGTGGTCAAAACTGATTAAGTTTTAGTTTTATTTAATATATGTACTTAAGGGAAACTTAAATAATAATTTCAAGTGCAAATATACATGCCTCCATTGCTCAATGTGGTAAAGTGTCAAAATTGAAAGGAAAATTCAATGCGAATAATTAATATGTTTTCAGGAATCAACGCAGGTATAAAATGTTATCATATGGAATACTGAATAAAAATAAAACTATTAGAAAATACTAACAATTTTATTGTTATACATTAGTGAAAGAATAAAAACTATGTTGAAAATTATTGAAAATTTTAAATATTGAAAATTTTTGAGCATCTGATGCTTTGTTTGAAGAATTGCAAGTAAGGAAACTGAGTTGCATAATTTAATAACAACAATACTTATGCAGACTATATATTTTCCTTGTCAAAAAGAGGGTAAATAAGGATTACTAAGAATTTCCACGGTATACATTAGTGAAAGAAAAAAAGTTCTATTTTATTTAATATTGAAATATTTTGCCCTACCTCTTTCTTGGAAATTATAAATTAGTATTAGCAGAAGTAGACAATATTGTTATAAGTGTCATTTATATTATCAATTTGATAGAATTATCCAGTGATTTTAATAGAACTAACTATTATAATTAATTAACATTGTCTCGTAAATATCATGTCACTAATAGTTTTATCCAAGTTGAAATCATCTGTTATTATTACAAATACATCACTGTAAATTTTCGTTTCTACTTAGTTTTAAACTTTTTCAACAATACTTAATTTGTCGTGGACATATGTAAACTGAAATGAATGAACAATTGATGTCGTAAATTTCCCTGTATCGTCAACGTAATAAAATATTATTATTGACTCTACAATGTTTTATTTCTTTGGAATTGTTCCTGGTCTGATCACAGGATAGATGTAGTTACATGACAGACATCAAAAATACTTTTTTTCTCAAATATAAGTCGTTTTGGATAATTTGAGCATTTATAATTAATAGCATTTGAAGTGTCTTTTCAATCTACTTATGTATATGTACTTATGTTCTACTAATAAAATAATGTCTCATTAAATTATACATAGAGATAACCAAAATTCAACTGTATTCTGTGATTTTCGAAATTTTAGTTTTAAAATATTTTTTCCATTTGCATGTTCGATTATCAAAACAAATGTAATGTTAAAAAGAGTATTGTCTTTCTGTCTAACCGGCAATTTGTCTACACGAATTGAATTTACTCGAAAATTAGTAACCCTTAAATGAACATAATCTTTGATTCATCACGGTATCTCAAATGATTCCGAAGTTATGGTGATGCTTATATGGATTCCTCGAAACATGTCTAAACACTATTATTTTAGTATCTAAGAATGATATATGCTATGCAACCCACATTTTATACTTAATGCAAATTATTTGTGGATTAAAATAAAGTGAAATTGAGAAATTTTCTTGTATCTCCATACAATTACTATAATTACTTAACTCTTTGGGACGATAACTACATTTTAGATTATATTATAGGGCACCATTTATAGTATTGTAGCAAAACGAATTCCACAGAATGCTTTCTACGGTGCAAGAGCAGAAGGTTTGGTTCTATAAAGCCATTTGCTTAGCTAGTGCTAGTGCTACAAAATGTTAGATTGACAGCTAGGAAACATCACTTCTTTCTGGCAATTTCTGAAATTCTGTGGAAAATTTTCAAGACATGAAAAGAAGATGTCGTTCTACATTTTGTTCAATTAGTGTCTTAATTGATGTGAGTGGTGAAAAAAATATAGAAAGTTTGCAGAAGTACTTACAGCATTTTGTTTCATGATTATCATTAGGGCAAAAAGCGAAGCAAACAAAAGGACAGTTCATATAAACACTACGTTTATTGTAGGTTTACTCTTCATTGGTAAAGCCAAGCAATGGTTCCAAACATTAAAAAAAATTTTTAGGTCTTTCTCATAATCGTTTAAAAAATTATAAGCTTTATTAATCTAAATCTAAGCTTAGTTCTGCATTATCTGGTAAAGCTACCTTAATGCTTATGATAAAAAAACTTCATATTTTGTGAAAGAAGAAAAATATTCTGTTTGAATTACACATGAGGTAATATACCTTCAGCGTATATTACCTACGAGACGGGATAAACATGTAAATCTTCTGAGTTCTTATCGCGACCAATTAAAAGTATTTTCTCTCGGATGGATTATAGTTTCGTCACCTTGGTACTCCTGGAACTCTCACCCTCCGACTGCCATCAGTTTTGCTTGCTATCTAATTATTTATGCAATAAAAATTCGATAGACCCTTGCCACTTCCAGTTTAAATTTATCCAATATACTGGCGATAAATGATAAATGACGAAGGTACTTTTGTGATTGTAGATCGATATTATTGATTATATGATGAAAACAAAATAAGTTTTTAAACTGCAATTGATAGTTGCCAATATAATTTTAAACACGTGTGAATGTAATTAAAACTTAATCTTTATTTTAAATTCGATGATTGAAGATACGAAAACAGTTCAAATTTAATACTAATGAACAATTTGGATTAATTAAATTTTCAATACTCTCTATGGATATTATTTCTACCATTTTTATTTTACAGTCTATTCCTTTCATTAATCAAGTTTTCACCCTCGATCTAATATTTCCTAGCTCAGAGACATCCTGTGAAGATATATCTTCATACTGATGGCATATTTCGTATATCAACACGTAACAACATTGGCGGCTGGATCGTCGTAAAACCTTCGCAGATAGCCAGCATAACAATAAGGCCATATTTTTACGAAACAATTTTATACACAGAGGCAAATGACAATGAATGGACTTTTTTATAACGATATAAGCTTTAGGGTTGTTAAAAGATGATCTAGTTACCGAAAAATCTTATTGAATTTGCTGCGTGTTCTTTATTACGATCATGGGCCCGAATATTTTCGCTGCAAGATTTTGGAAATTTGTCATTCACATACAAGTATTTTTGGTGAGTTTCAATTAATTTATTTCAGTCAACTAAAGTAACGTCAATTAAAACATTTTATGTTTCGTATATGGTTAAATTCTGCCATCATCTGCTGCGTTTAATTTAAAGCAAATATTTAAACGTTTTGAGAGAACCAATGAAATAGTATTCAAAATCATAATACTGTTATAATAATATGATATTAATAAAGCAAGTAGTTTCTTTTTACTGCATATTGAACTACTCAATTTTGTAATGTTATTTAAATTCTTTTGTTCCGGTGCTATTAGGTTATACAACATTACTTTGAGGTCCTCATAAGAAAAATAAATCGGGCGCGACTGTTGATATGACGAAAATTTATGCCTTATAACGTCTTTTTGACCCTCCTTATAATGGAACGATACATACTTTCAAATACATCAGTTCATAAATATTGCCTTCATGTGTCAGTTTTTTTTATTATTCTTAAGGAAAAACCAATTTCTTTACTTGTAAATTTTTCTTAATTACTCGTTTTTCCATAAAATATTATTCCTTAGCAACGATGTCATAACTAACATATACGCATTATATTCAGAAGAAAGTTTTTTAATGACTTACGTATTACCATATTCTAAATCTTGTACTAAATTAAGACATATATAGATATTACAAATTCATCTTATAGTCCTTTAAGTATTCTATATAAATAGCTTAAAGATAGACTACGAGAGTTTATAATTAAAAACTTCCAAAACTAGGTTTAAACTTAAGAAAAACAAAATGCCCATGAAAACCAACGCACAATTAAATTAATTACGTGATATAGTATTATTTCTACTTTCTTTAAGTTCTTTCCCACGACCTACGTTTCGTTGTATTACAACATCTTGATGTGGGCTATTAGCAGAAAATCTTGTAATACAAAGAATCTTATAATATAACGATGTTGTAATACAACGAAACTTAGGTCGTGGTAAAGAAATTAAAGAAAGTAGAAATAATACTATATTACGTAGTTTCATTTAATTGTTAATAATGAATTTCTACAAAATTAACGCCAAATATATTCAATATTTAAAACCAATACATTTAAATCAACATGGTCTTCAAATGGATTTTGACTTTTGTCAGGCCAAAGTCAGACGCGCTTAACCTTTAATTTTTTTATTCAGAAACTTTTTATTCCACTAATATTTTCAGAATGTTAAGTGCTTGCTTGCACTACTTGAAATTAAAATTTTTCTTCTTTCAGTGGTTCACTTTAAAGTAAAAATCTTAATTTTTATCATCAGAAATATAAAACAGACATCTATCAAAATTAATAACCTGACGGAAGCCCTTGCTATTTGTTACTGGAGTTTAATATAAATTGATTAAATATATATTAAAACATGAGAGATTGCGTATCTCTGAAGATATTATTACTATATTTTAAAACAGAGTACGCTAAATAATAAATTTTTACAGCTTGCAAAGTTATCAACAAAAATGCAATTTTTAACTACACACAGTTGAATAATTTGAAACTATTAAGTAACATGAGGTTTTAAAAAATTAACAATCTAACATGCCGGGTACATAACACCTAATATTGGCGAGATAGCTTAAAGCTTTGTTTTATAGGACTCGTGAAAACATATGTGTATTAAAATTATGCCAGGATCAATTTTATAATTTTTTGAAAAATTTAAGAACGGTTTAATTTTCAAAACTTGATATCCTCATTAGATGAGTCTTTCAACTTGTTCAGACAACTAAAGGTTATTTATTTTAGAAATAAAATATTTAATTTTGGAACAGTGGAGGGGTAGTCCTTTTTTATTGGACTTTTTGTATTGCTTATTTTTCACTACTAGAATAGGAAACTTACGGTATACTGTCGCTTCAGTATAATTGCATCTGTGGGCACAATTAACAAAAACCGCTTAAGTATAAATCAAACATGGGAAATTAGTGCATCATACCATTGTACCATGTACCCAAAATACATTGAAACATGTGTGATGCGTGTGTCATTTTTGGGTTTACAATTTTTTTATAAACAGCTTCTCTTTAATAATTTTATAATCCGATAGGTAACAAAATATGAGAAGATATTATTGTAAGGTTTTCGCGTAATATGTGAAAAAGTCTTAAAGTTTATCTTCCATTTATTCCATCCATGAATTAATTTATGATTCTCTTATAATTTAGAATTTGGCAATGAAAGTCATTACAACAAAAAAGACTGTTCCACCCAATATCATACCAATGAACTTTAATTACATTTTATTTTTCATTTTAAAATTTTCCTATCTGAAAACTTCAGAGATCACGAATTTCATTAGAAAACAAAATATAGTAAAAAGGGATGTTATACATTTTTGATTTCGTTTTTTAATAGATTCTCGTTTGGCACTCAACACGAAGATCGAATTTGTTATTTTATATTTAATATAATATACATCTTAAAAAAATAATTCTTAACCCTAACTTTTATTAAAAAAGTTTAGAAAATATTTCTGGCTACAATTTAAACTGTCTGTGAATACAATTAACTTTTTGCACAAAATAATTAAAAATTCACTTTATTATTATTGAAGAACAGGAACATTTTCCTATAAAAACCTTAAATAAACAAAGCCATACTGATATTTTTTGAAAATTTAAGGTGTAAAAGTTTTTTTATACATATTTCAGAAAATTTTAGCGCAACGATTCATAACAATTTATTAAAAAAATGGTATTTATAGAAATGTACTTACAGTGAAGCTCTTCAAACAAAGTACGACCGAGATTGCTACAAACGACTTCATTGATATCCTGAAAAAGGCAATAAATAGAATAGTTTTTAATGAGTGAGATTAAAGATGATTAAAATGACAAATGGCAATGTGGTAACGCGTTAATGAATTTGTTTCATTCTCAAAATATTTCTATCTGTGTCTGCTCGTTTGCTCAACTAAATTTTAAAATAAAACTAATTTTCGTAAAATTTTATGCAAATGATAAATCCTCAAGAATATACTTTTTACAGTAATATTTTATTTTATCCTAGCAGCAAATACTTCTCCAAAGTAGGTAGAAATACAAAAAACAATTTCATACTTTCGTCATACCGACTAACCATACCTAATATTATTAACTTTTTTTCTCTTCATTGTAGATTTATGACAGTCTTGCTTAATGTAATCTTAACTGTATTTTGGTATCTTTGTATCGTGCAATATCTATTTTTATTTTTGCTTTTAAATATGTTTTAATTACTTTCTCTATAACTTCTACCAACTAAAAAAATTATTTTATATCGGACGACTGGAATATTAATTACCCAATGTATTTTATGATTTATTCCATACGATTAATTTTCCTTCGAAGTTTTTTGTAAGATAGCTCGGTGATACCCGCTGAATAATTTGTTGTATTTTTCTTATTTGTTTTCAATAATATTTGTTAAGATTGGCTAAAAACAAAAATAAGTATATTTTAATCAATTGTATCCTATTAGTATCGGGATCAATTTATTATGAAAAGAGGAAAAATATTTCTCTGGCCAACTCAATGCTGTTTAGGTATAGGTAAAATTTTCCACATCGTACGAAGAAGATGGGTAAATAAAAAATATGGACAAGAATAAAAATATGGAATGTTTCTGGAAAATAAATATTTTAATAATGTTTATCATGCGCATATTCTAAAAGAGCATGTTAAGAAATTAAGAAAAATTTTCAGAAGTGGTTTTTTTAAACTTTTTCTGCGGCATTTTATATCATAAATAAATTTAAAAAAATTCAGCTTTAAGGATCTCTACTTGGTGTTGTCTATAAAAAGAACTAATTACGAAAATTTCATGTTGGGTCATCTAGAAAAATCTGTCAATTTCCTCCAAAATTTAAAAAGTCGAAAATATGCAAATGAAAACCTTCCTCACTCGGGTATGGCTTAAAGCATATTGGAAAACTACAGCAACAATTTTAAATTACGAAGGATTTGAAAATTAACAATAATTTCACTTCATTGAAAGATATATTTCACCGTTTTGTTTATATTTTATAAATCATTGTCGCGAAAAATAATATGGACATTAGATATCATTTAACAGAAGTAGCATTTGAGGGTTCATAGACCCTTAAATATATATGTGTCTTAATATGTAAGAAATTTTCTCAGTACGCGTTCTAGTCGTATTTATCAAATTTTATTTGTCATTATTTTTATAATAAAGTACTATCTTTTTGAAAATTATTGGTATAGCAAAACCTAAATCGTATTTATTCTCTTCTCTTCTTGGCCTCCTTTTTCATTTCTGAAACTCCTATCTTTGTAAGGAAATGTTTCAATGTATTTCTAAAGATTTAAGACTTAAAAACATGGAAAAAACATTTATTGATACCAAGTATAACAAAAATATTTAACCGGGAGGTTTATGGAACTTGCCCCATCAACCTATACCCCCATAATATAGTTGGTATTATTTTTTTTCCAGCATTTAATTTGAACCTCTGCAAATTTTCAGACGAATATTTTTAAAAAAATTTTTTAATATATAAGATAATAAGGTCATAGTAAGAAAAGTGAATTTTGCTGAAAACAGAATACAGTGTAGGTATACTTTTCATAATGTATTCTGCGAACGTCACTCATAACGTAATACAATATATTAATAACTTCATAAATAATAGTTGCAGCATTAACATATTTTTCAATATTAATTATTTCTTTTTAATTATAAATTTTCTCAATCATATTTACACTTAAACCTTTTATCGCAATAAATAAAGGCTCATCGAAAAAAAAAGAAAAATACTGATATAATATTTTAATCCATCAAATCTCAAACACCAAAATAGATTTGTCGCGTTGCGTCGCATCGCTTAGATGGCGTCGTGTAGCGACCATTGTATAATATACTGGTGCACGACGTTTGTATCTAAGTACAGCCTATCGAGTACAGGATAAGATACAAGAAAATTTGTTTCTGATTATCTTCATTTATACTCAAGAATCCATTGAAGCTAGATTGGTCCATTAACTTAACTAAAATATCATATTTATTTAGCATCATAATCTATAACAACGTAGTAAAATTATCTCAAGTTATAAAAGTTGAAATGTCCGCCATAAATATATTCCCAGAAAATTTTATTAACGACGCAATACAAAATAAATAAAATCTATAGTTTATTTATTTTATATTGCGTCGTTAATAAAATTTTCTTGTCGGTATAAAAATTCTTGATAACTGAAGCAGTGAAACTACTACCATGTCGAATTTTATGTACCTATGTATTCGATACATTCACTGCGATGATACCGGTAAAATATATAGTTTATTTATTTTGTATTGAGTCGTTAATAAAATTTTCTTATCGGTATAAAAAGTCTTGATAATTGAAGTGAAACTACTACCATGTCGAATTTTATGTACCTATGTATTCGATACATTCACTGCGATGATACCGGTCAGCTAAAGTCGATTGCCTAATTGAGCACGGAAGTTGAGTGTTACATAAATTATTACGTCGTAATATCGGCCCCGAGTATTATATTGGCTTACAAAATAACCCAAGTCGGTTAATTTTCTGTGAAGTTACTTAGCGTGAATTTTGCAAGTACATAGTTTCTTTTCTTACATGACCTTTATGATATAAAATAAAACATATTACTACGTAGTGCAGTACATAGTTTCTTTTCTTACATGATCTTTACGGTACAAAATAAAATATATTGTACAGACACGGCGTATTTTTTTTTTATTAAGTTACATAAATAATAGAAACAATAAGTTACTTAGACGTTGTTTTCAATATGAGATGGCCATTTTTGTTATGTCTGGAAAAGTAGATGCGTTGTTTTAATTTTGGGTCAAGTATACCACGGTAAATACAAAGACTACTTACAGTTAGTAAACCTAGATTATATATATACCATATCTTAACTTTTTTTATTAATTTTATTGGATGTTGTATTCAGATTTTGTGGTAGAAAAAGAGACAAACTTTTCTCGTGTATTTTTAATGTATTTCTAAAGATAATACTTAAAACTATGAGAAAAAAATATTGATACCCGGGATATCAAAAATATTTAATCGGAATTTTTATAAAACTTTTCAGAAACATTTCAGTTCGATTACTAAAAATTTTCAGTTCAATGGTTTTTCATTTTTTTATTTTGGATATTTGCAAGTTAATTTGTTGTATGTATTTTAATTTGTTTTATATTTTTGGATATTTGCAAGTTAATTTGTGCCAGATTTAAAATTTTTACGTCTAGTTGTTTCTAAGAAAAACGACTACGGCGGACGGACCAACAGAAACGTAATTTATCTTATAATAATAATGGAGATAACGTAAGTTATCTTATAATAATAATGGAGATGACGTAAGTTATCTTATAATAATGATGGAGATGACGTAAGTTATTTTATAATAATAATGGAGATGACGTAAATTATCTTATAATAATGATGGAGTTGACGTAAGTTATCTTATAATAATAATGGAGATGACGTAAGTTATCTTATAATAATGATAATAATGGAAAGCCTTTCCGCGTAAATTCGATCTCTGCATTTATTTATGTTTGTGTATCAATTAAAAAATATGGAAATTTGATGACGGGTAAAGTATTCCAAATATGAAGAAGACTTTTAAACAAACATTTGGATGCGATAGTATGTTATTATGGTAAGACTAGTCTCTTTGTTCTCCAAAAATTCCAGTGTGCGTGTATATTTTGTATAACAAAAATTATTGTTTTGATCTATTGTGGGTTTTGAAAGTATTTGGACTATTTGGATCATAAAACATTTGAATAGTTTCATTCATAAAATGTTTGCATTGTTGGAGTCATAAAATATTCGTATTTGTTGGGCTCATAAATTGTTTATATTTCTGAGTAGTAAATTATTCGTATCGTTTCTCCCATACATCAATAATAATTATACGTTAGAAAAAAGAAAATATGTCTGAAGATACTTGTAAAAAAACCTTAGTTAAGTATGAGCAGAATTCGAAATAAGGGAATGTCGTATTTTCGCAAGTAAATAACAAAATTTAAATATTTAAAATTATTTAACATTTCTTTTAAAATATTACAAACTTAGCATTATGTTTTACTCTATAAATAGTTGGCCAAGGTAATCTAACACAGAAAAAATATAAAAAAAAACTTCATTACTATTTTTGTAATATTTATTTATTTGAGTTGACTGAAATAACATTACATTGAAATTATTGATAAATATCCCTATTATCATTTTCTTATAAAATATTGATATATTTAGGAAAAAAGTTAGGAAAAAGGCTACTCTAATAATCTTTGGGGAATGATGTATTGCTTAAAATATATTAATATATATATTAAAAGACGTAACAAAAATATTAGTAATTGTTTCCAATCGCATGTCAATAGATTCAATTCAATGAACTCCTAGACGGGATCGGCGACAAAAACAATTTTTATTCCTAAGTTCGGTGTGTAGAGTAGTAATCAAAAAAATTCAAACATTTTTACATAATTCTATGTCGGATACATATTTGGTTTATGTTATATTTATATGTCGGTTTGGTCTTTTTTTTTAATTTTAACCTCATCGATCTTAAACTGAGAGAAATATGACGATGTGACGTGTGAATCGAAAGAGGTACGGAAATTATAAGGATTCCATTTTTTCTATTGACTAAAAAACCCTAAAAGCATCCATTCACTAAATTTCGTACAAATATTTCATCAATAGTTTAGGTCCTAGACCGTACGATGGACGTTACGTATGGTGGACATACTTCGTGTACGATGGACGTACTTTTATTTTTATATTTCATTCTCCGAAATCGACTTTCATCAAAATCTCGAAATAATTTTTGTATCGAATTTTGCTTGAAGGTAAAATGCTTTAGAAATTATAAAGAAATATATTTAAGCAATTTTGTTTTATAAACTTTATATAAACCATTGCAGTCTAAATTGCTCATTCGGACTATTACTCCAGATATTGGAATGTGAAACATATAGGAAAAAGCTTTAAAATATAATCATGTTACTTTTAGGTCATAAAATAAAAATTAAAATGTAATAAAATTGCACAAAATTTAAATACAACATCCAATAAAGTAATTAAAAAAGTTAAGCTATGCTATCTAGGTTTACTTACTGTAAGTAGTCTTTGTATTTACAGTGGTATACTTGACCCAAAATTAAAACTATGCATCTACTTTTCCAAACATATCCAAAATAGCCCTCACATATTGAAAACAACGTCTAAGTAACTTATTGTTACATTATATATGTGACTTAATAAAAAAAAAATACGCCATATATGTTCAATATAACAAAAACCTGTAACGTAGGCCAGAATAAAATTTATTAATTTTTACTTAATATCAAAGAACTTAAAACATTCATACCAAATTTAAATAATATTAAAAAATTAAAAATTAGTGAGGACATTTATTTATTATGCGTAATAACGTTTATGCTCCTTTTAGAAACCAAGACGCCTCATTTTAGAAACAAACAAAATACTCAAGAAGTTATAACATATATTCCATATATTTCTCCCTACAATTTAATTTATAGGTAAGTTGTAGAACATTGCTAATGAAGTGGTGGATTTTATTAACCTTTTCATGAGATCAATATTAGAAAGAAAACGAAAAGTCACACAGAGAATTCAACAGTACCTGCCTTAAAAATTACATTATCGTATAAGTTCAGAAATATTAAAACTGCTTTAATATAATTTTCTTATATTATTGATACTATTATGTCCAATTGATGAAATTACACATGAATATAGAAGAGATTAAATCTGGACAGATTTAATGACATGTTGCAAAATTGTGCTTGAATAATATAGGTGTCTGTGTATTTATAGGCAATTCATTTAAAGCTGCGACTAAACCAAAAAAATTACGAAATCACTTTTGTTAATTTTACTGTCTCCATGATTCAATTTCAGAGAGTCATGAAAGTTATGTGTGGAGTTTCTCTCAATTTTATTTCATTAATAGGAAAATAATAGAAATATGCTTGTAAAATTATAAACTATGTGTAAAAAAGCAATAATACGTTAATTTAACAATTTCAGAGAGTCATGAAAGTTATGTCTGGAGTTTCTCTCAATTTTATTTCATTAAAAGGAAAATAATGGAAATATGCTTGCAAAATGATAAACTATATGTAAAAAAGCAATAATACGTTTATTTAACAATTTCAGAGAGTCATGAAAGTTATGTGTGGAGTTTTTTTCAATTTTATTTCATTAAAAGGAAAATAATGGAAATATGCTTTTAAAATGATAAACTATATGTAAAAAAGCAATAATACGTTAATTTAATAATTTCAGAGACTCATGAAAGTTATGTGTAGAGTTTCTCTCAATTTTATTTCATTAAAAGGAAAATAATGGAAATATGCTTGTAAAATGATAAACTATATGTAAAAAAGCAATAATACAAACTACAATGTCACGTTGCGGTTGTATGAGTGCTATTCATTTTAGTACTTAATATTGAATGAAAAAGGTATTTATTATATTAGAGCATTAGTTCCTTTTTTTATACTGGTATTAATATCGTGCTAAATAGTATAGTGTTAAAACATACATTTTAATACAGCATTAATGTCTATTTCTTCATTCTACTTGCAAATAAATTTGTTCTCTTATGTAATTTTATTACATCAAGAAAGTAATATATAAGTTACATATTAAAGCTATATTATGTCTATATTAAGACTATATTAAGGTATATATTAAGGCTATGCCAGAATTATTTAGAATAAAATATGCTAGAACTATTTAAAACGTTGTAGTAAATTGCTGAATCAGAGCAACAATATTGAATGTTCTGTTAAGTGTAAGTTTCTTTTTTCATTGAATCTACTGTTTCAAATATATATCAGTCTTAACAATATAAATTTATAACTATCTAACGATAAGAATTAGAATATATTAACCCTGAGGAATGAGTGAAAAATTACAAGCCCTGAAACCAACTATATTACTCCACCAGCTCAAATAAATAAAACGCTTATTCACGTATTATTTTACTACGAGTCAATCAAATTTAGATTACGTTTGGTTAACGCTGTTCATTATAGTCTATTTTCGCCTCATTAACGCTGATCTCATAGTACGTCATGGTTATAGAACAAAACAAATTTATTTAAAGACGTCATTAATAAATTGAAATATCAAAATAACACCTTGCTTGTAAGTGGAAGTAATTCATTTTCGATTAATTAATTTTTACGTCTTGTAAATGTAACTTAACACAATATATACTAAATATTTATAGGAATAATGAAAAAGTATCTTAAAAATTATCATCAGTTGAAATTCACCCTATCCGTTATCGATCAATTGCCGCCAGTTATCGATTTCACCATGGAACTCATCCGGTCTGGTAACGGCATCATAAATTTTCACTTTATGGTCGCAACACCTGTTTAATTTCCACCGATTTTTCATGGCTATCCTTTTTTATCTTTTATTAATACGGAAAAAGGAGAATTGATTTCGAACGGGAATTCATGCTAGCGGCTATTGTTATAGAGTTGAATTTTTTTGGTCTATTAAAGAGTTTTGAATAAGGAAAATATTAACGGTGTTAATATGTTTTTTAATCCTTATGAAATCATTAAATTAATGAATTTTGCTTAAAGATTACCACGGAATCAATGTATTATAAATATTCTTGTTAAACTTTAAATATTTTTAAAGGTACTTTTTTAGGGTATGTGAATAGTTTATGATGAATGCATTCACTAAGTTTTGTTTTACAACTTTTTTATATTCCTAGTTTTTCGATAATTTCTTGATACTTTACGTCCGCGTTACTTAAAAATTAGTGATGAAATATGTTAATTATTGTGAAAAAAAAAGAATTTTAGAAATCATCTCCAATATTACTAAATCTTTTAAATAAGTAAAGAAAAGATCATGTAAATTATAAACAAATGAAACGCAATGCAATTTTCATCATATCCTAAGGTTAAAATTATAAATAATATCTTATTTCAACTAATCATCAATGAGGTAGTTTAATGTAAATAAGCCTTTATATCAAAATTGCTATTGAGGGAGGTTAATTAAAAAATATAACAAAGTAACGTAACAAGTTAAATTTATAGTTTTGTTGAAATCGTATTTGATATAGTTAAAGGCATGCGTATTGCAAAAGGTTTCAAATACTTTCATCTAACAATTAAAGTAACAATTAATATATTATTAATGGCGTAAATTATAATTAAAAGTAATCTAAACTATAAAAAAAAATTTAAAGACTTGCGTTGTTTTCTAACTTTCTTTTTTCTAATAATTTCAAATATGTCTTTCAGCTAACTAAAAGTGACTCTGCAAAATTTCACTGGAAAAGATTGGAAAATATCTAAGTCCTTGTGACTTGTGATATACTTATGACATATGAGTTAATAGGCGGGCATGTAAAATTATGAACACTATTGTTAATTATACTTATAAACTAATAAGGGAAGTAATTAAAATTACATGACAACGAAATATTGTAACTTAAACTAATGGTCAGTTGAATCATCAGATTTATTTCCAGCTTCCCAAATTAAGTTCATTATCTCAATTTTTCCTTAATTTCTCATTAATATCGCATTAAAACGTAATGCTCTTCTTCATTCATTACGACTTCACCTTCATTACGCAAGCTGTGTTGCGATAAACAATAGCCTGTGGTTAGAAATGGAAAACCTTGGAGTGGGAAAATGGAAACCGTCTGTTTTAATGTTACTGCTGGAAGGCAAAACTGTGGTCTTTGCTCGCTTCATTTTTAATTGCATTGATACATGTTTTTAACGCGCTGGAATCTTTAGTTATATTACATGAATAAAGTGGATTATCCAAATGTATAAATTTCGTTTCGTTTCCTAATAATAATTTTCATATAATTTCCCGAGTAAAGTAATGGAAAGTTCTACGAATTTCTTTAATATTTAAATCAAAAATTTTTGTAAAAATTTTTTCCTGGTAAATAATGAGAACAGAGACGGCGATAGGAAATGAGCTTTTCCATTTTCATCATTTCTCATATTCGAAGAATACTTTTTTTTGCCTATTTTTTCTTTCACTTCCTTGGTGCATATTTACATTATTAATTTTTCAATATCTTTATTATTTACGTGACAGAGCTATCTACAATTTTCTAGATGATGTATTTAAAGGCGTTTTTTTAATTTTTTCCTGTCGATTCCTCAAGGTGTTACATTTCTTATATTCCGAATGGTTCCCTGTTCTGTGATTGTTAAATATTAATAGGTGGATTTATTTGTATATCTATATATAATAAGGAATCTGAAAATATTTTTCTTGGTGTAGTTGTTAATATAAACGTCAGTATTTGGTAAGTTTTTTAAAATACCGAATTAATCAACGCACCTCGTAATGGTTTGTAAATGAGAATGACCGAAAATATGATGTGATGGCTGTAAACATTTCATGATTAATATTTAATTGAACATATATTACACAAATGTTTGGTGGGACGATATATTATTCTACAAGTACCTAACAGTTACCAGGAATTTCTTACAAGTAAACATTTTTATATAAGAGTCTTTTCTTTAATTTTTCCTCAAGATATTTGAAACTAAATTTTAAAGCTTAAAAATGTGTATCTAATTACTTTAGGAAAAACGATTCAGACATTTCTTAAACCTCATGTTTTAATTATTGATAAAGTATGCAAACTCTATCGATATCAACCATCAAATTGTCCATATTGTACTTTTAGAAATGAATGAAGTCACACTAAAAAGCTGCTTGGACGCTTTGCTGATGCCATATTTTGGTAAAATTTGGCACCGCTGGTATTTTAGATTTTTGGGATAAGACCTTAAGACTTTTAAATTATTTCCATTTGACAAACAAATCTGATAAAAAAAAGTCTATTTCATAGTATAAAATATTTTTACGTATTCTGTTTGACGAGACGAAATATGCAGAAACTTGTATAATCAACCAAAACTCTGCATCTTGAGACTGGATGAAGCTTAAACAGATATATTCATCCTATCCAATCCGTAAACCATTAAAATATTTCATAGTACAAATATATCATATAGTTCAAACGTATCATAGTACATTTCATAGTACAAAATATTTTTACGTATTCTGTTTGACGAGACGAAATATGCGGAAACTAGTATAATCAGACGAAACTCTGCATCTTGAGACTGGAAGAAGATTAAACAGATATATTCCAATTAGCAAACCATTAAAATTATTAAGTACAATTGACTGCAGAGGATTAGAATTATTTAAGATGGTTTGTTTTATCCACAAAATTTCCCGATGAAAATTTAAAAATGGGTTTTGGCATTCATTTTCTATTGCACTTATTGTGACTAGTGAAACACGTAATTTTTATGAGAATTTATACAACATGGTGTGTTTGTTCAACTCTAATGTTTTTTAAGTCTTACATTAACAAGATAAACAAAAAATTTAAAAGTATTACGTAGAAACAATTTTCCCAAAACTATTAGTGAGAAAATTTGTCATCAATACACAAATCTACAGGATTTATTAAAAAAAGGAAAATGTAATAATAAAATAATGCGAATAAATGGCAAGTAGTTATTGCAGTCAATTAATATATTTTATTACTATTTACCGCTCTTTACGATTATATATATTCATTATTTTTTTATGAATGAATTTTCACCCAACTCGGCAAGTCAAATTAAAATTTTTATTCATGCCACTGAGTATAATAAATTTTACCATTTCACCTCGGACATCGACCAAGCAGTAGGTCATGAAAAGGTCGCTACGTTGGAAAATAAATAGAGCATCAAGGAAAATGGTGTAGAACAATGGTACGAATATAACCTGTTAAATACTTCTAACACTACAAATTTTACGTACACAGGTATACTTAAAAGTACTCATTTAAAGGTATTTATCTAAATCTAGTCATAAATGTTACTATTATTATTTTTCACCATATAAAAGTAACGTATTATGTGTTTCATAAGTGTAAATTTATCGCTAGTTTCTCAAAAACTATAAGACCGGTAGTCGGTGTTATGGCTTTCCGATGTACTTTTCCTTATCTTCTAGTAACCATAACTTTAATTTCGCCACTTTCGAAGATGGGGAGTGGGGACATTTTTTTAACCATTTTGAATATTATCGTTAGTCTTTTAAAAATTATTCAAAATAAATATGTTTCTATAATTCTTTTAATTAATAAATCTCTTTTTTATTC
Source organism: Druceiella hillmani (assembly GCA_039881145.1). NCBI lineage: Eukaryota > Metazoa > Arthropoda > Insecta > Lepidoptera > Hepialidae > Druceiella > Druceiella hillmani. The sequence goes on along the minus strand of JAYKKI010000010.1, from coordinate 19,262,276 downwards.
TTAACAAATACCACTGAAGGAAAAAATGGATTATGAAAATTTTCAGACATTATTAGTTTAATTTCCTACTCTAGAAAATTCATGATCTAACGATTTCTGAAAAAATAGTGTAACACATAATCGGACGAACATTTGAGTGATGTTTAATGATTGAGCCATGAAGGTGCTGCAAAATTAGAGCTATTTCTCACTCAAAACTTTGCTTTTTCTTAGCAGATTCGTTACGTCGAGACACAATTTTCAGTATAGTAAAAGTTATTCCAAGTATTTTGCTGTGACAAAATGCCAAAAGATTTCTTTTAACGTTTATTGTGATAAATTGGATAAATGGAAGATATACTGTCTTAATTGTTTCAATAACCGCTAATTAATCATGGAGATGTATGTTATCTTAACATTGATGAAGAATATTTAAACATGCCTGGAAGATTTCAAGATTTAGACATCTCGTATATATCGGACCTTAAAAAATATAGTAATTTTTCTAAGCACATCTCAAATGGTTAAAAATTTGACGCCGACTTTAAACGTGTTTCTCTTAAACATATTAAAATATTTTCAGCTTAAAAATTACTTCATTGGCAGATTCCAAGATTTGTCTGCTCTTGGCCTTGGGTTGCGCTCTGAAAGCTTACTCGTACTACTTATTCCAAAACACATTTCTATTTTTAGAAAAATTATTTACTATCCAAGGTGCAAAACTTTACAACGAATATCATCAGGAAAATATCCTTGACAGAGTCTTCGAAGATCGGCTGAAAATATCCTCTTCGAAACCTTAGCCCTTTCGCGCTTGTGTCCTCTCCTTCATCCATCCTAACTCTTGTATTATTATTGTATGTATCAAATACTTGTATTATTATTTTTTGGATGTTTTCATCATTTATATTGTAACATATGTCATAGTGTAATATCTTATTTTAAACTTGTTATTTTTCACTGGGGGAAATACTTTATACAGCGATAAGTCTACCATATGCACATTTCATTAAATTAATAAATAAATAAATAAACGAATAAAAGCATTATCGCTTGTTAAAAGAAAGGAAGCAGAAGTGATATATATTTAAGATAAGTGATCAATGTAATATGAAATTGATATTTAAAAAATAAATCGAACGCAAAGATGAAAATACATCAGGCGTCAGCCTTTTAATATATAATTAAAGTCTTTTCTGTTCTTTAAATATTTAATGCTATATTATTATTGTTTTAATACACTATTAATGCTTCTCGTTGTGCAACATCATAAAAACGAACTTTTTCTCTTTGTAATTAAATAAGTTTAACATTTTATGTTGGAAACACCAATGTAGAGATGTTCGTTACCAGTATTTCTAATTCTAGATGACCCTATCACAATGTATGTAAAAGTAATGTGTATGTAAGAGTAATGAGTACTTATACCCGTTACAAAATTTAAACTCGTATACGGCATGCATTCTTTCTTGTCTGGTGTTCGGTTGGTTAGGTGACAACATAAATAGTTGTTATATAGTTTCATATTTTTTTTACTTGTTACCAACCGGGATTTCACATATTTTGGTCTTTCAGTTATTTGAATTAAACTAAACAAAATTGTACAAAAATAAAATATGATGGATATTTTTCTGTTCTTATAACATATCCATGTCAAATACCGATACGCAGGGAAAAAAGTAAATGTTTTATAAAGTATATATATGAATTATAATTAAATATTGTTGAAAATTAATCGATAAGCGTGTTTGGAACTTTCTTTGTTGGATACTCCTTTAATATAAAATTAATTAACTTATCATCAATGAAATATTCTCGATTTTAATTTTACGTGTATTAGTTTGTTAGGAAACATCTGTTCTTCTTCATCTTAGCAAATACTGTTACGTTCTGAATGGAATCAAAATGACACGATTTGACCTAAACATTTTTATCCGCTAATTTTAGGGAAAACGTTAAGAAATTATTTTCTTACTTTATTGCGTATCTGCATAGGTTCAAGTGCCTTGACCCCTTGGCATTTCTATGCTAATTGATTTTAGGATCCGGTTATACTGTGCATTCGATTGTAGAAATAAAGTTTTTTAGTTCCATTTTAATAAAAACCGGTCATCAATAAAAACAATAATAATCATATAAGTTGTAAAATAATCTTATGTTCGTAAATAATTTTGAATACCAAAAAATTTATTTTAATAAAGTCCTACTCAAAGAAGGAGCTCAGTTAGCTTCAAGTAACGCACAAATATATTTTAAATGTAAATTGATTTTTATTATTTGAAAAATAATTTATAATTGTTGGATACAATTTTTACAGCTAAATGAACTAAATTAGTTGATGTAAATATAAAAAAAGTAGTTGTTTTAGAAAGACATCTAGAAATAATTAAATAAAATGTAATTATTAAAAAAAATGCAGCTGAAAACTCATATTAAAATACATATTTTTTTATTTACCTGATTGATGCACATGTCCAATATAAACTTAACATATGAAAAAATATTTTCTCACAGATGACTCTTCAATATAACCCAGGCATAATTTTTAAAATATTGGTTATAAAATATAATAGCGCCGACCCTGATTTGCTATTTAAACTGTTATATTATTATAAAAACTAATCAGCCTGAAGACGTACTAATACAGTAGATATAAAAACAACTAATATATATAAAACACATTAGCAAAATTGTGCTTTGTTGTTAAGCAAAATTACGAAATTTTCAAATTTTAAATTTTTCTACACTAACCGACAAATTTATTCATGGTACATTAGTACCTTGTCTTCATTTCCGTCACGTTATTCTGTCACATATTTTTGTGATTCGACGTGAATCGATTTATATCTCACTTTGCGAAAATATGCTTCACTTAAAAAATGGAAAAAAATGGTAATATTTCACTTTTAATATGAAATTATACGTCATTTTAAAAATTTGAAAAAAAAGGAAAAATACTTCCATCAAGACAACTTTGATTATGTAAAACCATAGTTTTACGTACCTAAATATATCATTTGCGCTTCGTGTTGCAGGGTATTAAAATATATATAAATTTCCAACATACATTAGAAAAATGTGCATGTACTTATACTGTAGACACATGAATATTCTCCGGTTTATACTGAATTTTTTTATTCATATGACGTTGGTATGGCTAAATATTTTAAAAAAATTAGTTGTCAAAGATTGGTTATATAAATCTTGTGTCCTTTATGTGGTTAGATAATTTAACCACATATTGAAGGGTCATAATAAAGTTTGCACTTTTGAGAGATAAAATCATATCTCATCGAAATAATCACAATACCAATAAATAAATATATATATATATATATATATATATATATATATATATATATATATATATATGTATATAAAAACCTAAACTGTGCAAAATGGTAATCATAGCAACGACAACAACATATCAACCATGCTTATACTGCTCTCACATGGGTTGAATACTATTTTAGCCTCAAACTTGTTAACTATACTCGATTATAAGAAACAAATTCCATTTTTTGGCTAAATCTCCTGAACTCCTTCACTAACTTTAACAAATGATGAATGACATACAGACAAAGAATATAAAATTGATCATTTCGAATATAACAAAAAAATGATCCGAATTTGGAAATATAGCTATATTATTATTTTATATTTATAAGTCGTCTAAGTTTTATAATGACAACAAAAACGAAACTACGCCGAAAATAAAAGCAAAACGACACGGCAACTTATTTTAAATTTGATAATATTTTAAAAGTGCGTCAGAGTCTATCTACTAATTTTCCAATTGCTTTCGCATAATTTATATCAACTTAATTTATGGAAATAAAAAATGTGTAGACGTCATCCAATGATCCACTTATTAAGGCAAGTACCTGGAACTTAACACAAAATTAAATATCCCAATTCCTTACATAGATGTTTTTAAAACACTTTTCAAATGAATTTTGTAAAATTAAATATTTGTCAAAAAATATTGAACAAATACTTTTTATCACTATAAAATTTATATTTCATATTTCTATTGTTTTTTTACGGACAATCTACTTGCATCAGTGCGTCTGAGTTTTACTTTCCGCTTGACGTAACACAGACGATGAACGTAGTGATAATGTAATAAGTTTTTATGCATGTAATTGAGTTGCCGTTATTTCAACAGTTTCGCTTCAGAGCGTTGTCACTAACGGAGAATTCGTCAGTCTGCGTACCATGTAAGTATTACCAAATCTTACAGCAGACGTTTTGAAATGGTCAGTGTTGAAATGGGCAATGCACACTAGCACACTTGTATGGAAAAATGATGTATTATATGAACACACGATTTTTTATATCGATAATTTGATATCAATCGGTAATTAGTACGCTGTGTAGAAACATTTATTAGCGGTAATTAACTAATCAATCTCTTCTAAGATATCTGAATAAGTACAAAATTAATAGTGTTTGCTCGATTTAACTTTATATGAAAGTAAGAGTATATGTGTATAGATAAATATAATTTAGGAGAATAGAATCAACGTCTAATTTTTTAATGTTTATTGTATTTACTGTCGAATTATGAACTTAATTGAAACCCAGTATTTAGAATAACTCTTAACTAATAACTATTAAACTAATGAATATTTAGGATAATTTTAGTTATAAAATGTCGTCTGTAATAGTTATTCCTATAAGATTTTTTATTAACTTTAAATTTTTCCTCCAGTCTCTTTTTAGGTTAATCTTTAAGAAAACATTTTTTGGAATCCGTACCTTAGAAGGAACAAAACTGAATCCATATAAGACCAC